>JAMXBD010000143.1:1200000-1716087 GCA_024138025.1 Combretum micranthum | reverse complement strand
GGACGATCCCGTTTACAAAGCTATACTATATTAGGATTGGTCCACTTGCCAAATCTATTGGTTTTTATAGTTTTTTAGCGGGTGTTTTTAATAAATTTTAAGTGATATAAAACCAATATCAAATTTACTTGTCACTTAATAAAAAAATGAGTTCCAACATCCATATTAATCATGACCTTCATTCATGCATAAAAATCCACATTTTTCATTAAGTAAATATGTGTTTGAATGGGCTACTTAGAAAAAATCCAAATTTTGATATTTTCATTTTCTTGCAATTTCCCTATAAGAAAACTTGTTTACTGCATCAAAAATTGAGGCTCTAATATATATATTATATCAAGACTTCATTTAGCTCATAAAACATGCCATCTAAGCTTGATACTAAGTGGTTATATGGGCATCACCCAAAATTACGAATTTGACTACACATCCATAAACCAATATTTTTCATTCTAACTTTACTTCTTGTTTCTACATTTTCATCATGACTAACTCATCTAAGCTTATGAAAATCATTCCTTCAACATACCTATTACACATACCCTTCATTTTTCTTGTGAAACATGAGTTTAAAAGTGACTTTGGTGGTTTTTAAAGTAGGGTTTCAATTTCATCCGAATTTCCAACATTTCATATTTGACAAAACCTTTCCTTTTTCAATGTTCTTGCCTTCTATATGAAGATCCACTATCTAACACACCTTTACATGAACAAGACTACATTTTTATGATCATCAATGCATGAAATCAAAAATAACTCTATGATCATACATGTAAATGAAGATATGGATGCCTAAACATTAGATCTACTAACTATAATGCATGAATCATAACTCTCATGGCATGAACATCAATATATGTACAAGATCTCTACTTTACATGCATGAACAAGTTGATATTTCAAACAAAACTCTTTCAAATACTAGATCCACTTCTTGTGATGGCTTGAGATTCTTGTAGTAGTATTTTCATATCCCTTGCTCATGCTCATTGGGATAAATGGTGGAAAACACACAAGAATGATCTTGCCATTACAAGATTTGGGATGAACAAGCCTTAAAATCAACCTACCAATGGAGTCTTGAAGTAGAAAAAGAGGAGAAAACAAGTTGAAAATGTGAGAGTGGGGGAGGGGGGTAGCTCACGGCACAAAGGAGGAGGAAGGAGAGAGTTTTTCTCTTTTACAAAAATTTGAAACAAGTAAAAATGAAGAGAGAGAGAGAAAAATATGTTTATATATGAAGTGAATTAGGGTTTTAGTTAATAAAATGAAGTAAAAATAATTTGAATTGAGGGAAAGACAAAGGGGGGGTTTCGCCGACCATCTTGTGTGTGTGTGTGTGTTGTGAAATTTTGATATTTGTAATTTAGTTAATTAAAATGTAATAAATGTGATAATTGATTAAGAGACAAAATTCATTGGAAAAGAAAATTGAAATGAGTAGTTGTAAGGATGTAAGAATAGGGTATGGGTAGTGTGTAGTGTAGGTTGTACTTGTGAATAGTAGACAAGACATCTATTTTACCGGTTGTAACGAAAACACGGGAAAAGCTATAACTGTAATTTTTATTGCTCGGAAAATTATAAAATTGATATTTTGGAATCCTTATAAAATTACGGTTCTAATGGATATTCCAGAACATTTTTCTGAATCCGTGGCCCGGGGCATGCTTTTCCGTAATTGAGCTCACGAAAGCCCGAAATTGAAAAATTCCCGAATTTAAAACTTTCAAAGGTTTAAAATGTCCTTCAAAACAATAATTCAACTTCATTTACTTTATAAAACTTCTTTTATTATAAAACCGAAGGAAAGCCGGATTTAGGGTTCCTAAGCTCCTCTCACTAGACTCAAACTGGACCGAATTAGGTTTCGCTTCCAACTCCCGGGGTTTCTTAACTACTAAGAATACCGGGGTTTACATTATGTTTTCTTTGTATATTTATAATCCTAACGGTTTATCTTTGGGTCATCGTTTTCTGACTATAAGCGTAAATAATCGTTTACTTAGTATTGTACTTAATATGGAGACTAAATTAGGTATATATCTTTAGTTTTGATACCCATCATGAAATCTTATTAGTAACGTTTAATTTTAATTGGGATTCTTGAATTTAGGGTTTAAATCTAAGTACAGGCTCATTACTACTCGTTGTTCTAATATCGAATCATTATCGGAATAAAAAACAATCATTTAATCTCTTTATTTATATTTTTCTATTTAAATCTTATTATATATCAAGTTTCGGGTTTAAATTTTAGATTTTCTTTTAATCATATCTTGAATTATTCATTCAAGATACGTAATCTCATTTTTGGTATCAGCTAGGGTTTAAGAAATTCTTTATTTGAATTCTAAATCATTTATCTAACCAAATTCTAGGTATTAATCTATTCTTGGACTTTAATTAGAATCTAAATCTATTATCTAGTTCATACAATCTATTATAAAGTCGTGTACTAATGTGGAAAATTCCCAAGGTTTACAACATGACCTTTCTTGAACTTTCTTGTTCTTGAATCCTATTTGTTTTAAGCTTGTCTTTTATGATTTGAGTTATTAAAATCTTATTTTCCTTTGGATTTCAATGTATGAAGTCATTGATCAATGTTCTAATCAAGAACTTGTGAGGAAAAGTTGAGAGATAAGAGGCAAAAGTGGTGGGTCCAATATCGACGTGAAATATGAGTGAAATAGGAGTGATTTCACATCTGTGAGCGTACATACGTGAGGGAGAGTGTGAGGAGTAACCAATTGTTTAGGTTTTTTTTTTTCTATAGGTACTAAAATCATGAGTATTGGTAATGAGAATCCTGAGACTGATATGAAAATGTTCATGAGAGCCATCCAAGATCAGTTCAAGAATTTGAACATGAGATTGAACAATCTAGAATCTCCTAGTAGATCTAGTACCTATAAGAAGAAGCCTCAGATTGAAGAGGAGAGGGAGGATTCAGAGTCTGATGATGTTAGTTCTGGGAGAGGAAAAGGGAAAACCCAAAAGCGTGATGGCAACTTAGATAGCATTAAGATGAAGATACCTTCTTTCTAAGGAAAGAATGATCTAGAGATGATTCTGGAGTGGGAGAGAAAGGTGGAGCATATATTTGACTACCATAACTACTCTGAGGAGAAGATGGTTAAGTTGGTAGCAATCAAGTTAACTGACTATGATAGTATCTAGTGGGATCAGTTGGTGATCAACAGGCGGAGATATAGAGAGAGACCCATAAGGTCATGGGAGGAGATGAAGGTGGTAATGAGAGGAGATTTATCCATAGTCACTATTACAAGGATTTGTGCAGGAAGTTACAGAGCTTGACTCAGGGCTCCATGAGTATAGAAGATTACTACAAAGAAATGGAGATAGCCATGATTAGAGCAAGGGTAGAAGAAGATCAAGAAGATACTATGGCTAGATCCATAGGTAGGCTCAATAAGGAGATTGTTGATATAGTAGACCTACAGCACTATGTAGAGATGGAAGATTTGTTGCACAAGGCTATTAAAGTGGAGAAGCAACTAAATTCCAGGAGACATACGAGCTATGGATCATCTTTTAAGTCTTCATGGAAGTCAAAGTGGAAGGATAATATGGTGTCTTCAAAGTCTAAAGAAGATAAGGATAAAGATTCCACTTCTATTTTGAAAGCTAAATCTAAAACTAAATCATCTACTAAATCACGGGATATTAGATGTTTTAAGTGTAGGGATTTAGACACATTGCTCCATAATGTCCAAATAAAAAGGCTATTATTATTCTTGAGAATAGTAATGCAGAGAGTGTCAGTTCCAGTAATGAAGAGATGGCATCTTTAGAAGATTGTAGCGATGTTGAGTATGAAGGTATAGTGAGTGGAGACTTGCTAGTCAATAGGCAAACCCTTAGTATTCAGCCTAAGGCTGAAGGAGAAGAGGCGCAACGAAGGTAGATATTTCATACCAATGCCATATAGAAAACAAGATATGTAGTTTAATTATAGACAGTAGAAGTTATACCAATGTAGCTAGTACCTTGTTAGTGGACAAGCTAAAATTGAAAACTTTGAAACACCAAGCATTTTATAAACTTCAATGGTTGAATGAGTGTGGGGACGTAAAAATGACTACGCAAGTTTTAATAGCATTTTCAATTAGCAAGTACCAAGATGAGGTGATGTGTGATGTGGTACCAATGGAGGCTAGTCACGTTCTATTAGAGCATCCATGGTAGTTTGATAGAAAGGTCAATCATGATGGGTATAAAAATCATTACTTCTTTATTCTGAATATCAAGCTGGTAGTTTTGACACCTCTGATCCGAGTAAAATGTGTATGTAAGTTCGGATACTACCAGCAACTATACTGGGTCAAATCAAGTAATATAAAAGTGAGTCGAGTATCGTTTCCACGAGGACCAAATTAATTACTAGATCGATATTAGCTTTTACTAATATTTAGGCAATCAAAATGTATCAATTTAAACTAATTAACTAATTCTATCTAATACTAACAATGAATGCAATAAGATTGTGAGAAAGTTATATAAGATAAATGTGGAAGGAATAGAATCCACCCTAATCTTTGCTAATCATACTGAAGTTATATTATATGAATAATTAGAATTGTGGATATTTGTAAGAAATTGTCAAGACCTAAAACTATCAAGTTTTAGTAAACCATAAAATAATCTATTAGCCTCCACTATATAAATTATCAATGGAATCTAATTTACAATTATAAACCTCCCGATTCTATAATTGTCTAATATCCTAAATTAACTTCTCATAATTCCTTAGTGAGAAATTAAAAGAAAATATTGCATGAATTACATGGAACAATTTCTAAATTAGATTAAACTCCGCCGCTTCCGCAATTGTTGCTTAATCTTAATTCATGAATTCCTATGAATCCAAATTCTTTTTCCAACTTATCAGAATTCTTATCAATTCAATTTCAAACAGAAATAAAATGGATAATTATGATTCAATACAAATATTCCATAATTTTAACAATCCTATAATATAAATTCAAAAATCATTTTAGCAAGATTAGGATTTCATCACTTCCCACAATGAAAAGTTTAGTTACTCATGAATGATAATTCAATAATCAAATAAGAATATGCAATTGATATCATTATGAACAAAGAAATAAGATAAATGAATTGCATAAGAAAAGAGAGATTAGATATTACCAATTCAAATATCACAATCTTCAATTACAAATTCCTTGAAAGCTCAATTCTCTCACAAATCTCTATGAAATGCTAAAACTATTTGTATACTAAAGTGTTTTTCTTCTGCTTATGGAACTAAAGGAGTGAAATCCCCTTTATATAGGAAAAATTTCGTGAGAAGCATTAATGAAAATTTTTAATTTCAACATATACCGGCAGTTATAGTTCTTATGCCGGCGGCTTTTAGACAGTGTATAGTCTTTTTCTTCATTGCACAAGCAGTGCACTGGCAGCTTTCATCTTCGATTACAAGTGTAGGCCGCTCCTACGCCGGCGGCTTAGATATGGATCTAGCTGGCGTATATAATCAAAATATAAAAGGTTGGCCATTCTATAAGGAAATCCGTCCCAAAGCCGGCGGCTTTCATGCCGACTTAGACAATCCATCAAACTTAGTCTTTTCATTTATCACTGAGCATGTGATATCTACTTGTGCCTGATCTTCGATCTACACTGCCTCAACGCCGGTGGCTTAATGTCCGGCGTACGTTGTAACTCCTTCTGCAATGGCAACCCTTGAGCTCTGAGCTGCCAGCCTTCAATCTACATTGACCTGTTCACCTTCTATGCCTGTGGCTTTCAGATGGCGTATGTTCAATTGAATCAAGGCTTGTAAGGCTAGCAGTGTATGCAACGGCTTTGAGTAGTGCAAACATTTGATCTTGTAAGCCATCTCAACGCGGCGGCTTTGATTCTCAGAAAGCCAGCGTTAAATGAAATATTGCAGAAGCCGGCTTCTTCATCCTTCTACACTGGTAGTGTTGAGCAGTGTTTTTATCCTCCTCAGCCTACACGCTCAAAGCCGGCGGTGTAGAGGCAGCCTTAAGGATTTCCATTCTATTGGTGATAAAGGCTGGCCGTACACCGGCAGCTTTTGCTTCAGAAATGCTGGCGTATCCCCTGAGTTTTTCCTATTTTCATTCCAAAGTTTTTTTTTTATTTCTTTATCCAAATTAGACCTGAAACATGAATTTTAACCAAAACAAGTACCCATTCTAGCTATTTGAACATCAAAAAGTTGTATATAATATGATCTTATCAATTCCCCCACACTTAAACTTTTGCTTGTCCTCAAGCAAAATAATGAAGAACAAAATTCTTGGAATCTCTCATAAATAGTATAATTTTCTAATTTAAGCACAATTTCTTTAACTTGCTTTTCTTGTATCTATTACTCTAACCATACTAGTTTCTTGTAATTAGAGTACTATAATCAAAATTGAAGAGTTAATCCAAACAAAACAAGTTTTAATCTCAATATTTAACAAAAGAACATTCTATTCAAACAACAAATACACAATCCACTGAGAAAAAATACTTATTTAAATTTCATAGGACTTTTAGCTTATATATATATATATACTCTTAGTAACAACAAATGAAAGCTTGTGGTATCTACTTTTTCCTTAGATTTTCTCCTTCTTTATTACAAGTCTCCTATTTAAATCTTTGCATTCATTTTTCTTATCTTTTTCAAGCATTTATTTTCTTTTTGGGAGGTTTTTGCCTCCATCTTTTTGGTTTTCGAAGTTCATAATTTGAACTTTTTGCCTTTCTTTCCTTCTCGTTATAGTGAGTTTATTGAGTTGGCACATCCTAGGCTCATCACCTAAGTGACCAGGTTTCAAAACACCGCTAAGAACTCTTTCTCACTTTAACATTCAAGTTCAGATACTCATAACTCAAATTTTTAAGTCAGAAGAGTAGTGGATATGCTTGTTTCTTTCTTTTTTTGAATGCAATAACAAATCAAAGACTTATTTTTATAAAGGATCACTAAGTTTAAAAGTTTCTTCTACCTCTTTCACTAATGTTATAATTCAAAGAGTATATACAAACTCAAATTTCCCAGAAGTAAGCTTGTTTATTTTTCACAAAAGGATTTGACTAGCTCTTAAATTTCCAATTCCAAAGTTAAAAATAAAGTAACTTGTTCCTTTAAGGATTTTTGCCACTCAATTTCAACTTAGTAAAACAATCACAATAGCAGGTGAGTAAGATACTTTAACAAGCTAATTTCATTGCTTTCAATCATTAATTTGACTATCTCCAATTTTCAAGAGATTTTTAAAAAATTTTGGCACAATTTCCCCATAATTTGCTTTCAAAACCAAAAATACAAGGTGGGTATTACTCATATAAATCCTGTCAAATAATCCACAATCCGAACAGCTAGCAGATCATACAACTCCATTCAATTCAATGTATCCCATCCCCACACTTCAACTAAACAGTGTCCTCACTGTTTCAAAATTATAGAACAAAAGAGAAAAGAAACAAAAACAGAAACCTTTATATTTTCCTTTTTGAATCAAAGCAGCAAAATTCAGAGCAGAGAGATTGTTTGTTCAGCCCTGTAATCTCTATAAAGAAAAAAAAAAGAAAAAAAAAAGCAAAAAATAAATAAAACTAACTAAGTAGCATAGATCAAAGTGAGTTTACCTATAGGGACTTGGGTGCCCAATATATATACAGGCCAATATGAAAAATAAAAATCAATAAAGAACAAATGAGAGCTAGCAGGATCTCTAGCTCTCTGGCCCTGGACTAACTCTGCTGGTGTGCTCAGGACTAAGACTTCCAGTATCTCCTAGGCTGGCTATGTGAGTGTGCTCCGAGTTAGGTCTAGCAGTGTGCTCTAAGCTATGCCTACACTTAGTAGAAGTCTCATAAGTCATCTCAACCCCTGTTTCTGGATTCAAGCAGCAAACAACAGTCTTCAAAGCTTCAAAGATAGTCCTCCTAAACTTCTTATTCTTCTTCCTCTCCTTTTCTTGTCTATCTCTAAGCTCCTGATTCTGCTTCTTCAAATCCTATATATCCAGCCTAAGCTGGTCCATGTCATAAGATGAAGAAGTACCTGTAGGAGGAGGAACAGAGGAGGATGGGATGTCAGTAGGAACATCACCAGGAAAGATATCCTGGAATTTAAGCTCCTCCAAAATTGGTGGCTGAACTCCTCTAGGGTTTTTAAGCAATCCTCGGCCTTTGAAAGGTGCTGATGAGATCTTCTTCCTTTCAAATATCTCATCTCCCTGAGGAGCTTCAAAAATTCCATGCCCTTCAGCAATCTGGTGATATGGTCACCACAAAACAGAAGTCTAGTGTTGGTATCATCAGACTGCCTATAGATAAAGTTAGCTATCTCCACCCCCAAATCAATTCTATAGCCTCTAATAAGGCTATAGAGATAAAACATGTCAAATGTAGTCACCTTGCCATGACTGGTCTTCTTACAGCTCAGTGTATGTGCAAGAATGTGGTGGAGCAGCTTGTGCTCAACAGCAGCAAATGCAGTGGCCAATGATTTTGAGGGAACAAATGGCTCATTTGCTCGCTCAGGAGGAATCAACTAATACCAATAAGCCTTTTGAGTCATGTGATCTTCTCCCTCAAGTCAACTGCTAGGCAAATTTAAGTTCTCCTCCTCCTCATCATATAATCCTAAGAGTTTACCCATTCTCTTCAGCTTCACCTCTCTAATCTCACCCAATACCTGAAACTGAAATGTAGACTCAGCTCTGTCAGGTATACTCTTTAGTGTAGATAAGAACTCAATAGTCAAGTTCTTATATGCTGGCTCCCTGAAATCAAACAATCTAATCCAAGCTGGATCTTAGATTATATTTCTAACCCTGTCAGTCAACCCATATTCATCCAGCAAACTTCAATCCAAGTACTGTGTGTTCAAAAAATCCATCTTCAATAATCTCTTTTTTCTATCCTTTGCATACTGCTGACTGGACAACAGATTTGTAGTCTGTGAACCAGAAGTAGAGGCATCTGTAGTCTTTTGCTTTTTCTGCTTAAGAGCCATTCCTGCAATAAAATTGAGCTTAGTTAGAACAAGAAATCAAAATTGAATGCAAAATAAAGCCTAAATCTAGTGAATTATGTCATTTCATTAAGGAACAAAGCTTTGCACAATTCTAACCTAATGAAATTCTTATTGAATACACTCCTAATTTATGCCTAAACTCATTTCACCAAATGAGTTCAAACAGATCTGAGATCCTAAGCATAGAGATTAATGAAGCTACTAGCATAGAATTGGATTGAAAATTCACTGTTGCTAAATAAGGTCAAAGCTGGCAGCTTAGCTTGGCCAGCTTAGACTTAAACGTTAGAAATTCAAATTTCACAAGGAGAAGTGATTTTCAAAAATTTTTCATCAAAAGTCATTTAAACACTTCTAAACCAAATTTATCTTCAAAATTTTCAGAAATTCTAATTCCCAAGTTCAAACTGGAGCAAATAACATCAATTGGAGCTACAGTACAGTATAAAAGTTCATTTCATGCATCCAATTTCAGCCAATTCAACAAAGCCCCAAATTTCGAAATTTAGCATTATATGGCAGTTCAAGAACCCTAATTCACAATGTGTGCAAAATTCATGGATCAGCTAAGCAGCACATATAATTAATGATGCATTGATTCAAAATCCAACTCGAAAACTTCATCAAAAACATTCAATCTATCAATTCTATCAAGATCTGAACACAATGTCTCATCCACCAAATTCAACAATCCAATGAGCTAATTGACATATTAAAACAGATACGAATACAATGGAAATGAAAAATAAACTAACAGTAGAAGTTAGGAACACTTACTTGTGCAAGATGATTCCAAGCGAGTGGGTGAAGGAATAGGGTAGTGGGGGTGCGTATGTGTGAGTGAGAGAGAGAGTAAAATGAGAGAAACGAGGAAGAGAGAGAGAGAGAGAGACATACCTGCTAAATTTGATTCTACAGAACAAACATCGGCAATTTTGTCAAGTACGCCGGTGGCTTATACCGGTGTATCAAAATTTAATTCATGCCAAGAGCAAATGGCCGGCGGCTTTCTCATGTACACTATCGGTGTATAGGTCTATGCCGGCTTCAAAGTTGGCAGCTTTGAAACCCAGGTGCAAGCTTTGATCGAGGTTTAAAACCCTTGAAACTTTGGTTTTATGCCACCTTCAACACCGGCGACATAAATGGTAAGATGTCAGTGTTTTGGTTTGTTGCATACGCTGGCATTAAGCCGGTGGCTTTGAATTTCCAAGTGTCGGTTTTTTTTTTTTTTTTGCATAAGAAAAGACTCTAAAACTTAATACTCTAAATTATTAGAATACTTACCTTGTAATTTCTTGGAGCTTTTCCAATTTTGACAAAATTGTTCCTCATTCTCTTTTTCTTAAAATTTTGCATCTCCCTTGTTAATTAAAGCTCAATTTTTTCATTTTAATTTGTCCACACTAAAAATTAAGTTAGCAATAACAAAACAAATAAAACTACTCTTAAGTTAAACATGGGTTGTCTCCTAAGAAGCACTTAGTTTAGAGTCGCTTAGCCCGACTTTCCCAATTCTAGTCATGGTTCTTTAAAATTTATGACAGTGGTAGTACTATCATATTTTTCCCTTTCATAATAATGTTTGACCAGATGCCCATTCACCTTGAAAGTCCGATTATCATTAGTTTTCAATTCTACTGCACCGTAGGGAAAAACTTTTGCAATTTCAAATGGTCCTGACCATCTTGATCTCAACTTTCCTGTAAACAACTTTAAACGAGAATTATAAAGTAAAACTTTTTGTCTAAGCAAAAATTTTTGCTTGATAATGTTTTTGTCATGCCATTTCTTTGCTTCGTTCCCTGTAGATACGAGCATTCTCATAAGCTTCATCCCTCCACTCATCCAATAGATTCAATTGAAGCAATCTTTTCTCACCTGCAGCTTTTTCATCAAAATTAAGGAATTTAATGGCCCAATAGGAAGTTCCACAGGAAGATGACATGATTTACCAAAAACAATCATATGAGGAGACATTCCAATAAGGGTTTTAAAAGCAGTTCTATATGCCCATAATGCATCATCTAATTTAAAGACCAATCTTTTCTAGATGCATTGACAGTTTTTTCCAAAATTTTTTATCCCTATTGGATACCTCAACTTGTCCACTTGTTTGTGGATGATAGGGGTAGCAATTTTATGTGTAACACCATATTTTGACAAAAGTTTTGCAAATTGCTTGTTACAAAAATGTGACCCTCTATCACTAATTACAACCCTAGCACCCCAAATTTGGTTAAAACTATTCTTTTTCAAACGTTTCAAAACGACTCGCATCACTTGTTTGTAAAGTAATAGCTTCCGCCCATTTTGAAACATAATCGACTGCCATAAGTATATGTTTATTTGAAAAAGATTAAGGAAAAGGACCCATGAAGCCAATTCCCTACACATCAAAAAGTTCAATTGTAAGCCCCGGAAAATTTCAGTAAATAATTTCGACGAACTTCGAAAATAAACCCTAAAAATCACTCTAAATTAAAATCGAATTTCGACAAGTCCTAAATCACGAACGAATCCAAAAAATTTCTTAATCATGAGAAAATGAAAATCCTTAAAAATAAAATAAGAACTCAGTGGTCTTCAAATTCAAAACCACAATGTACGAAAAATTTCATATTTAACTCCGATTTATAAAATCGAGTAATATAAAACCCAAAAACAAATTAATAAAAAGTAAATAACGATTAACTTTCGGAAATGAAACCCAAATTCATGAATTCCGAAAATGTTAAAAGATATTAAATACTTACAAAAAAAAATTTAAAATAAATTTCTCAAATTAAATATGTTGTATAAACATAAATATCAGTTTCCAAATTGGCAAAGATCTAAACCGGAAAATCACCCGGAAACCCTAACCGGAATACAATAGTATAAGTCCGGCAATCTAGCGCCCCTAGCCCTAGATGCCAAGATGTAATTTAAATATATAGAATAGCTCATAGTAAAATAAGTTTGTTTAAAAATATCAGATTGGTAAATTTTTGACCTATTTCGAACCCGTTCGGATACAGACTTCGAAAAGCGTGTCCGGGGCTCGAGATATCAAAAATATACCAATAGTACCGTTAGACTCGTAATTTCATAAGATTTCTAAATATTAGTTATATAATTTTTCGGGTTATAAAAGTTACAGTTATAACCTTTTTATCGTATTTCCATTATTATCGGTAATTGATTAGTCTTTTGCACTATTCATTTTTATTTCATTATAAAATTTTATTATTCTTATAAAGCCTTATATTTTTAGATAAATATTTTTATATTATAGAAAATTTTGTTTTTCTAAAATTTAGTTAGTTCGGGTTTTTAGGATCAGATTCTGTTTAAGACCCGATACTAAAAATAAAATAAATTAATTTAATAATTAAAAATATTTTAAAAATATTTTTATTCATAAAATATTTTTTAGAATTTTTCGGGTTATAAAAATATTATTTATAGCCCATATTCGCGTATTTTGATCGTACCGGTAACATATTTGTTAAAATACTAAAATAATTCAAATAATTATTTAATTTTAATTATGAAAAATCTGCTACAAATATTTGGAATAATTTTCTAATTTTATTTTATTTTGTTTTATTTTATTAAAAAGTACTTTACAACCCATACCTTCAAGTACACCTTACACATATCACTTCTTTTCACTTCAATCTTTCTACACATTATTCCACACTCTTGGCAGATTTTTGACTCCTTTATGGCTGCCATTGTCCTTCATTTACTCCATTTTGACCAAATTAATTATTTTTCCACTCCTTCTTAAGAAAGTTACATTACACATTTATTACACAATTCAAATTCAAGTCAAATTTCATCAAACCCTCTCTCTCCTCCCTCTCTTTTCACGTGCAGCAGCCCCTCCATTTGCTGCCTTGTTTTATTTTTTTTCTCTCTTTATTCATTTAACACTCATTTTCTCTCTCCCTTCATTTACTCATTTTCCTTTTTCATTCTTTAGCTTTTCTCTCTCTTTTTCCTCTTTCTTTCTTCTTCTTGTTCTTGTTTCTTCAATGAACAAGCTGCCCCCTTCTTCTTCCATGGCTTCCACACTATTTCTTAAAGATTTTAAGCAAATCTTCTTCCAAAGCTCCATAGGTGATATAGGTAAAGTGTAATGAAGGTTTCATGCATCAAATGACCTTCCATAAGCTTAAAAGCTTAGGATGATGATGCCAATAATGAAACACTCCTTTTCTCTACTTTTATTATCTTGTATTTCAATTATTTTCTTGTTTAAAGTTGATATTTTGTAGATCTAAATTTTTGTAGCTTTGATTTTCGTTTATGCCATGGATCTTGTTATTTAAGTTGTTATCTTTGTTATTTCTTATGATTTATGTATAGATCTATCATCCACATGTCTATCTTAGTGATTCATGCATTTAAAACTATTTAGAAGACTAGATCTAGTGTTTTGAGTTCATAAATGCATTAGATCTTTGTTTATGTTCATGAACAACTTGCTATAGCATGATGATGGTAGGAAAATTGTAGGAAACTCAAGATCTATTTTATTTTCAAAAAAACAACTTTTGAAAATTCGGATGAAAATGGAACCATATTTAGAAAAGTGGTTTTTCAACTTCAAAATGTGTATTTTTCATTTAAAATGAAGGGCTTAGGGTATAGATACCATAAATGAAAGATTTTGAAGTAAAGTTTAGATCCATGATGTTTATAGCTTATTACCATGCCCTTGTTTTATGTCTATGTTCATATTAAGTATATATCTTAGTTATAAACTCAAACAAAATTGTGAAATTCGTATTTTGGCAAGACCCTATTTAAAAACCACTTTCCAAGTGTCAAAATGTAATTTTTACTTAAGAAAATGATTAATATATATATATATATATATATATCATCAAGACTTCTTTTTACAAGAATCAAAAGTGATTTTCAAAATAAAAATTCTATTTTCGGATTTTGGCCAAGCCTATTTTAAAAATATGTTTACCAACTCAAAAATGAAGTTTTTATTTAAGAAAAAAAGGCTCTTAGGATAGGATATGTAAGGAATGGATTTTCATGAGCTTAGATAGATTTTATCAAAAGATATAACCAAAAATGAATTTTATAAATTCGGATCCCAACCAAGCCAATTTTTAAACCCATGTATCAACTCCAAAACTCATGTTTTATGTGAAAAATGAAGTATATAGGTAATAGATATCATTAAGCAATGATTTTTACAAGTTAAAATGAGTTTAGGCATGAGTAAGGTGTTAAACAAGTAATGGAATTAAAATGAAAAATTTTGAGTTAGTGATCAATTGTCAAATTCGTAATTTGAGATGATGCATAAGTAATCCTTAGTATTTGCTCAAATTGCAAGTTTTATGTGTTAAATGAAGTCCTTAGGTAATTGATATAGTAAAGCCTTAAATTTTAATGCTTTAAACAAGTTTTCCTCAAATGAATTATTCAAAAAGTGGATTTTCTAAAATTCGGATTTTTTGAGTAAATCATATTGAAAAACATATTTACAAAGTGTAAAATGGAAATTTTTTTGTAGAAATGAAGGTCATAAGTAATATATATAATGAAGACTCAATTTTAACAAAAATAATTATATTTTCTTTAGTAATAAATCCAAAACAAATGGAAATGATCAAAGTTAGAAAACTAGATTTTTCAAAAAGTAGTTATAGTTGAAGTCTTGCAAAATAAAGAGTTCCAAAATTTTCTTTTACCAAAAATCATCAAGACCATGCATACATGAAACTCATTTCATGCCATTCATGTTAGGAAATCACTCATATTGCATGTATGGCTAATTTATATAATAAAAACATTACAAACATTTATAAAACTATTTTTCGGAATCGGAAACCATTACTGATCAGATCTGATCCCTCTGTTCTGAGACTTAAATGTTTTCAAAACTTAAATATAATATTAGAAATAAATAGATCTTTCGAAGTAGATAGAAATCGATATATAATTTGCGAGATTCCGAGTTAAAATGACCAAGTTATGGTCGTTTTAAGTTGGAATTCCCGCTTAGGACGCGAATTACGAATTTGATAGTTCGTATAAAATCATTTGGATTAGTTTGAGTTGAAATACTTATTAGAGTATTTCTTCTTTTTAGGTGACCCCGAAATCGATGATTCCCTGCCATCGAATTATTATTACTAGAAGACCGGTGATCCAATGGCCGAGTGAGTTTTCTCCTTGTTTTGTTACCTTGATTGTGCTTGTAGTTAGTTGCATTAGAATTATAGGAATAAGATAAAAATCGATATGAATGGGGATGGATATGATGAGGCTGTGATGAATGTATGCCAAGAATACTAAAGCATATCGAAACCACGATTTGATTGGATAACTGCACTGTTCATATTATTTCTGTTTTGTGTATGATATTGGCTGGTCACTCTAAAGAATGTATAAATATTTGACCTAAGAAAAAAAATTGGTCATGCATCGCATTGGACATATTGCATTTGGTAGCATGCTACTCTTACGCATGTCGATCGGTATGGTCGAGGACTCGTTTGGATAATGAGACCCAGGATCAGAGCTCATTCATAGGGAATTAAGGCGCATCGGGGATACATTCCATATGTGAGCCTAGCCGAGGCGAGTGCTATGAGCCGAGGGCTTGGGACTAGCAGCGGTCGTGTAGACTTTAATACCATCCCTAACCCAAGATACGGAGGGCGTAAATCCGTTCTGTGTGTGGGTTCCGGATACCCATGCATAATTGTTTGCTCATGTGTTTGTTCAAGCATAGCATATGGTTGATTATAACTTGCTTGTTATGGTATGGAATTAAGGAAATTCTCACTAAGCTAGTGTAGCTTATACCCCAATAGTCGTTTAAATGAACAGGTTATCTCAAGAATGCAAAGTGGGGGACCGAATTGGTTGGAGCTGGGAATGACTCCGGGATTTCGGCAAAAAATACGAATGTTTGAAGTTATCAATTAGGATTTATGATTTGCCTTGTAATAGTTTTATGTAGTTGAATCTTTTGATGAATTGAAATGGAAGTTGAATGATTTGTATTTTGAAGTATAGTGATTCATATATGAAGTATAGTGGTTTGTATCTGAAGTATAGTAAATTTGTATTTCCTTTACATTGTTACTTAATTGTATCAACATAAAATGTATCATTCCGATGTGTCTCCTCTATGTGTTAGACGCCTTGTACATAGTATGGAAGCCTTCGCGTGACTGAGGTGGTCATTCTTAGGCTTTAATATTGTGTACGGTGGACTGCCATGTTTAGGGTACCCTTCGGGGCGTGACATCAATTACCAGTATGTTGTTTTATGGTAATTCATGTTTCTTTGATGTGTTACCTATTCTTTGACATTGAGCACATGACACTATGTATTTCCTGCAATCACGAAATAAATTAGGCTAATAAAATCCAGATGATAAGACCTTAGCTGCAATCCTTTGAAGACCAAAATGACCTCCTGCTTCTTTTGAATGACAATATTCAATAATGTTAAGCTGTTCAGATTCAGGCACACAACGTCTAATTACTTGATCAACACATTTTTGAATAAATGGTTCATCCCAAAAGTAACTTTTCACATCATGCAAAAACTTCTTCTTTTGTTGATAAGACAAACCATATGGAATGATTTTGCTAACCAAGTAATTGACATAATCAGCATACCAAGGAAAACTTAGGATCTCTACTACATGCAATTGTTCATCAGGAAACTTTTCATTGATAGGAATATCTAAACTATCATTCTAGTCTAGATAAATGATAGCAATCACATTCTCAGTTCCCTTCTTATCTTTGATCTCAAGATCAAATTCTTGCAAAAGTAATATCCATCTAATTAGCCTAGGTTTTGCATAAGCTTTAGCAAACAAATATTTCAAAGCAGCATGATCAGTATATACTATGACTTTAGATCCTATCAGATAAGGTCTAAACTTGTCACAAGCAAATAACAGCAAGAAGCTCCTTCTCAGTTGTGGCATAGTTTCTTTGAGCCTCATTCAAAGTCCGACTAGCATAGTATATAACATGAAACAACTTACCTTTCTTGACCCAATACTGCTCCCACAACAAAGTCGCTGGCATCACACATAAGTTCAAAAGGTAGCTCCCAATCAGGTGTAATAATAACTGGTGTAGATGTGAGCTTTTCCTTCAATAAGTTAAATGCCTGCAAACATTTGTCATCAAAATTAAACATTGTATCCTTTTCTAGAAGATTGCAAAGGGGTTTAGAAATTTTAGAGAAGTCTTTAATAAATCTCCTATAAAAGTCAGCATGTCCTAGAAAACTTCTAACTCCCTTAATAGTGGTAGGTGGTGGCAATTTCTCTATGATCTCAATTTTGGCCTTATCAACTTCAATTCCTCTCACTGAAACTTTATGACCCAAAACAATCCCTTCTCTTACCATGAAATGACATTTTTCCCAGTTTAAAATCAAATTTGTTTCTTTGCATCTTTGAAGAACACAAGCTAAGTTTTCTAAACATGCTTCAAAAGAATTTCCAAAAACAGAAAAATCATCCATAAAGATTTCAATAAAATTTTCAAGCATGTCAGAAATGATAGCCATCATACACCTTTGAAAAGTAGCAGATGCATTGCAAAGACCAAAGGGCATCCTCCTAAAGGCAAAAGTGCCATAAGGACAAGTAAAAGTGGTTTTTTCTTGGTCATCAGGAGCTATAGAAATTTGATTATAACCAGAATAACCATCTAAAAAGCAATAATAATCATGCCCTACAAGTTTTTCCAACATCTGATCAATGAAGGGAAAGGGAAAATGATCTTTTCTGGTGGCATCATTTAACTTTCTATAATCAATGCAAACTCTCCACCCAGTCACAGTACGAGTAGGAATCAAGTCATTCTCTTCATTTTTCACTACAGTCATACCACCTTTCTTTGGAACAACTTGAACTGGACTGACCCACTTACTATCAGAGATAGGATAGATAATACATGCATCAAGTAGTTTCAAACTTCTTTTTTACTACCTCCTTAAGTGTCGGGTTAAGTCTCCTCTGTGGTTGAACTGTAGGTTTGTACTAGCTTCCATCAAAATCTTGTGAGTGCAAATCATAGGGCTAATTCCCTTGATATCAGCAATAGTCCAACCAATTGCTTCTTTATGCTCCCTTGGAACTCTAAGCAGCTGCTGCTCTTGTTTACCTATCAAATAAGATGAAACAATTATTGGCAAGGTATCTCCAGTTCCTAGAAAAGAATATTTCAAATGAGTGGGAAGGGGTTTAAGCTCAAGATTTGGTGGCTGTATCAATAATGGTACTGGCTTGCTTTCACTAATGCCTAGCTCCTCATAATATCTAATTTTAATTTGAGGCACTTACTCAACTTCTTCCTCTTGCTCATCATCACTCCATTCATCTAGATCTCTTAGAACAGATTCCACAGTTTCTACACCTACATTCTCTTCAATAGACTCATCAATAAACTCATCAATAATATCAATAGTATAACGGAACCTTTATCAAATTTTTTCATTGCATCATAAACATTAAAGGTTACCTGATCATTTTCTACCCTTAAAGTGAGTTTACCTTGTTCCACATCAATTAATGCTTTACCGGTTGCAAGGAATGGTCTGCCAAGAATCATTGGGACTTCACGATCCTCATCCATTTCCAAGACTATAAAGTCTACTGGAAATATGAACTTGTCAACTTTTACCAAAACATTTTCAACAATACCACGTGGTATTTGACACTTCTATCTGCAAGTTGCAAGGTAACATGAGTCTCCTTGCATTCTTCAAGTCCTAATTTCCTAAAAATAGATAAGGGCATAAGATTAATACTTGCACCAGAATCTATAAGAACTTTATCAAAGTAAAAGTCTCCTATAGTGCAAGGAACATAAAACTCCCTGATCTCTTTGTTTCATTGGCAGGCAAGGTGTATTCTTTTGTAAAATCATGGAGCATTCTCCTGTAGCATTACTGGTTCATTTCCATCAATCCTTCTCTCTTTTAGTAAGCAATTCTTTGATGAATTTTGCATAGGAAGGCATTTCTTGAATCACTTCTAAGAATGGAATATTGATTTGCAACTTCTTGAAAACATCCAGAACTTTGAAAATTGCTCATCCAATTTTTGTTGCTTCAATCTTCCTGGAAAAGGAATAGGTGGAACATAAGGTCTTACCTCAGGTGATTTTTGCATTGGTTCCTCCATCTTTGTTTTCCTTTATCTTTCTTTGGAATCACTTAGTTTCTTCAACTTTTGCCTCAACGGTTCAACTTCCTTGCCACTTCTCAAAACTATAGCATTCTCGGTTTAGGATTTTCCTCAGTGCTGCTCGATAAAGAACCAGATGGTCATTACCAATTTGAGTAAGTTGATGGAATTTCCCTTGAAGATCTTGAATAATCGCATGTTGATTATGGAGTGTGGTCCGTATAAAAGTTTTTAATAACTCTTCAATTGAAAGTTGATTTTGCTGAGATGGGCGCTAGGTATTTCTTACGGGACC
The DNA here is from genome assembly GCA_024138025.1 of Combretum micranthum. Taxonomy (NCBI): domain Eukaryota; kingdom Viridiplantae; phylum Streptophyta; class Magnoliopsida; order Myrtales; family Combretaceae; genus Combretum; species Combretum micranthum. The sequence goes on along the minus strand of JAMXBD010000143.1, from coordinate 1,696,550 downwards.
TTGTTTTTGAAATCCAGGTGGTTGGTAAACATTTGCTTCATTTCTATAAGATAGATTTGGATGATTATGCCATTTTGGATTATAAGTGTTTGAATATGGTCCATAATTAACCCTTCCAAAGTTTCCAGTATAGTTGAGTTGCTCTCCACTTGATAATGGTGTAGTACCATGAGGACAATCATAAACTGAATGTGGTCCTGAGCACAACTCATAATTAGCAACTTGATTAGTATTCAAAGAACCAGATGATACAAGTTTACTTACTTGTGTAGTTAAAGCTGAAACTTGAGCAGTGAGTTGTTGCATGGATTCACTATCTTGAATAGATCCCACCTTTAATCTTGTTCTTTCACAGCTCCAGTTATGAGCACTAGAAGTTAATTCTTCAATTAATGCACTAGCTTCATCATATGTCTTTCCCATGAGTGATCCTCCCGATGTAGCATCCACCAATGACCTCAAAGTTTCATTTAGACTGAGGTAGAAATTTTCAATCAAGAGATTATCCGGAAGTCCATGATGTAGGCATTTCCTAACTGCCTCTTTAAATCTCTCCCAAGCTTCATATAATGATTCTCTAGGAAATTTTTATGAAGTTGGTGATCTCGTTTCTTAATCTGGCAGTTCTAGCAGGAGGGAAAAATCTCTTCAAAAACTTAGTTGTCAAATCTGCCCATGAAGTAATGGACTCAGGTGGTTAAGAATTAAACCAAGCCAATGCTTTATCCCTAAGAGAGAAAGGGAAAAGTTGCATTCTAATGGCCTCATCTATTACTCCATTGAGTTTGATAGTATTGCAATATTGGAGGAATTTGGCAATATGTTCATCTGGTTTCTCATTAGGATATCCTCCAAATTGATGTGATTCAACCATCTAAATATGAATCAATGCTGGTTTAAGCTCAAAGTTGTTGGCTTGAACTGCAGGTCGCCTCACAGCAAGACCTTGAATAATGGGTACTGTATAATCTCGAAGTGCTCTAACGGGTGAAACTTGAATCTGATTTGGATTGTTGTTTTGATCATTGTTGCCCTCATTGTTTCTTGGTTCATTTTCTACCATTTCCTCGGGTTGTAGCACTTCTTACCTTTTGTTTTCTCTTCTTTGCTGATGCAAGGTTCTTTCAATTTCGGGATCGATTGGTAGATGTTCCCTACTTTGATTCATGTGCATGTAATCTGCAAAAAGAAAACAATCAATCCGTAGAAAAACACCTAAACTACTAGCAAAACTAAAAGTGATCAAATATTAATTTGAGTTCCCCGGCAACGGTGCTAAACACTTGATCCGAGTAAAATGTTTATGTAAGTTTGGATACTACCAGCAAGTATACTGGGTCAAATCAAGTAATATAAAAGTGAGTCGAGTATCGTTCCCACGAGGACCAAATTAATTACTAGATCGATATTAGCTTTTACTAATATTTAGGCAATCAAAATGTATCAATTTAAACTAATTAACTAATTCTACCTAATACTAACAATGAATGCAATAAGATTGTGAGAAAGTTATATAAGATAAATGTGGAAAAGAATAGAATCCACCCTAATCTTTGCTAATCATACTGAAGTTATATTATATGAATAATTAGAATTGCGGATATTTGTAAGAAATTATCAAGACCTAAAACTATCAAGTTTTAGTAAACCATAAAATAATCTATTAGCTTCCACTATATAAATATCAATTACGGAATCTAATTTACAATTATAAACCTCCGATTCTATAATTGTCTAATATCCTAAATTAACTTCTCCTAATTCCTTAGTGAGAAATTAAAAGAAAATATTGCATGAATTACATGAAACAATTTCCAAATTGGATTAAACTCCGCCGCTTCCGCGATTGTTGCTTAATCTTAATTCATGAATTCCTATGAACCCAAATTCTTTTTCCAACTTATCAGAATTCTTATCAATTCAATTTCAAACAGAAATAAAATGGATAATTATGATTCAATACAAATATTCCATAATTTTAACAATCCTATAATATAAATTCAAAAATCATTTTAGCAAGATTAGGATTTCATCACTTCCCACAATGAAAAGTTTAGTTACTCATGAATGATAATTCAATAATCAAATAAGAATATGCAATTGATATCATTATGAACAAAGAAATAAGATAAATGAATTGCATAAGAAAAGAGAGATTAGATATTACCAATTCAAATATCATAATCTTCAATTACAAATTCCTTGAAAGCTCAATTCTCTCACAAATCTCTATGAAATGCTAAAACTATTTGTATACTAAAGTGTTTTTCTTCTGCTTATGGAACTAAAGGAGTGAAATCCCCTTTATATAGGAAAAATTTCGTGAGAAGCATTAATGAAAATTTTTAATTTCAACATATACGCCGGCAGTTATCGTTCTTATGCCGGCGGCTTTTAGACAGTGTATAGTCTTTTTCTTCATTGCACAAGCAGTGCACTGGCAGCTTTCATATTCGATTACAAGTGTAGGCCGCTCCTACATCGGAAGCTTAGATATGGATCTAGCCGGCATATATAATCAAAATATAAAAGGTTGGCCATTCTATAAGGAAATCCGTCCCAAAGCCGGCGGCTTTCATGCCAACTTAGACAATCCAGCAAACTTTGTCTTTTCATTTATCACTGAGCATGTGATATCTACTTGTGCTTCCTGATCTTCGATCTGCACTGCCTCAACGCCGGCAGCTTAATGTCTGGCGTACGTTGTAACTCCTTCTGCAATGGCAACCCTTGAGCTCTTTGCTGCCAGCCTTCAATCTACATTGACCTGTTCACCTTCTATGCCGGTGGCTTTCAGACGGCGTATGTTCAATTAAATTAAGGCTTGTAAGGCTAGCAGTGTATGCAACGGCTTTGAGTAGTGCAAACATTTGATCTTGTAAACCATCTCAACGCCAGCGGCTTTGATTCTCAGAAAGCCAGCGTTAAATGAAATATTGCAAAAGCCGGCTTCTTCTTCCTTCTACACTGGCAGTGTTGAGCCAGTATTTTTATCCTCCTCAGCCTATACCGCCTTAAAGCCGGTAGTGTAGAGGCAGCCTTAAGGATTTTCATTCTGTTAGTGATAAAGGCTAGCCGTACACCAGCAGTTTTTGCTTCAGAAATGCCGGCGTATCCCCTGAGTTTTCCTATTTTCATTCCAAAGTTTCTTTTTTTGATTCCTTTGTCTAAATTAGACCTGAAACATGAATTTTAACCAAAACAAGTACCCATTCTAGCTATTTGAACATCAAAAAGTTGTATATAATATGATCTTATCAACCTCTTAAACCTTGGGAGGCTTGTGAGGATCAAATAAGAATTGCTAAGGAATTTTGAGTGAAGAACAAACACATGAGTGTTCCAGAGAAAAGTGAGAAAAAGGGTGACAAACACACTTTAGTGAGCAGTGAGGGAAAAGAGATGGAGAGTTAGTCAAAAACACGAATGAGTGACATTGCTCAAAAGAGTGAGGTTAAGAGAGCTATGATGGCAAGGCAACAACTACTTGTACTTCTATACAAGGATGTTTATCTTTCTACTAATGAACTTAACCATTCTCTTCCTAGCATGGTTGTTTCTTTATTGTAGGAATTTGAAGACTTATTTCTTGAAGAAATCTCATGTAGATTGCCCCCTCTAAGAGGCATCGAGCACCAAATTGATTTCCTTCACGGTGCTTTAATTCCTAACAGGCCAGTGTATAGAGCTAATCCTGAGGAAACAAAGGAGATATAAAGGCAAGTTGATGAGTTGGCGGAGAAGGGATTCGTGAGAGAAAGCCTAAATCCATGTTCAATTCTTGTTATTCTAGTGCCAAAGAAATATGGAACATGGTGCTTGTGTGTGGATTATCTAGTAGTTAACAAGATCACGGTAAAGTATCGATGCCCTATACCTAGACTTAATGATATTCTTGATGAATTGAATGGTGCATACTTATTCTCTAAAGTTGATTTGAAAAATGGATATTACCAAATTTGTATGGAAAAAAAGAGATGAGTGGAAAACCACTTTCAAAACTAAGCATAGCTTATATGAGTGGATGGTAATGCCATTTGGATTGTTTAATACACCTAGCATGTTTATGAGGTTAACGAATCATGTTCTACAAGCCTTTATTGGAAATTTTGTTATTGTTTACTTTGATGATTTCCTAGTTTACAATAAGAATTTAGATGAGAATGTTTGGCATTTACGAGAGGTTTTCAATGTTTTAAGGGAAAATCGATTATATGCTAACTTGAAGAAGTACGCCTTCTGCATGACATCTATTGTTTTCCTTGGATTTATTGTATGTGCAAATGGCATCTCTGTAGATGAGAATAAGGTTAAGGCTATTAGTGAATGGCCAACACTTAGGAATGTAAGCGAAGTAAGGAGTTTTCATGGCTTAGCAAGTTTTATAGGAGATTTGTAAGATGTTTTAGCTCTATAGTAGCTCGTTTAAATGATCTTGTCAAGAAAAATGTAGTTTTCAATTGGACTGAAAAGCATGAAAAAGCCTTTAATACTCTGAAAGAAAAATTGAATAGTGCACATTTACTTGTTTTGCCTAACTTTGAAAAAGTTTTTGAGATCGAATGTGATGTGTCGGGAAAAGGTATTGATGGTGTTTTGATGCAGGATTCCAAGCCGATTGCCTATTTTAGTGAGAAGCTTAGTGGAGCAGTATTGAATTATCTAACGTATGACAAGGAGTTGTATGCCTTGGTACGAAATTTGCAAAATTGGCAACATTATCTATGGCCCAAGGAATTCATCATTCACTTGGACTGTGAAAGTCTAAAGCACCTAAAGTCTCAAGGGAAGCTAAACAAAAGACATGCCAAGTGGCTAGAATTCATTGAAACCTTCCCCTATGTGATCAAGTATAAGCAAGGAAAGGAAAACATCGTGGCTAAAGCGTTGTCCCGAAGGTAAGATGTTTTAACTTCTTTACATACCAAATTGCTTGGATTTGAGCATGTTAAGGATATGTATGAGATTGATGTTGATTTTATTCAAATTTAGAGTGCTTGTTCTCAACATGCCTTTGCTGATTTTTATAAGCATGATGGGTACTTGTTTAAAAAGAATAAACTTTATGTGCCTAAATGTTCTTTGCGCGAATAACTTGTTAAGGAAACTCATGTAGGTGGATTAATGGGGCATTTTGGGGTTAAAAAGACTTTAGATGTGTTACAAGAGCATTTTTACTAGCCTAACATGAAACATGATGTACAAGTTGTTTGTGATAAATACATCACATGTAAACAGGCTAAATCCAAAGTGATGCCTCATGGACATTATACTCCTTTACCTATACTTGACCAACCCTGGACTGGTATTTCTATGGATTTCACATTAGGGTTACCTAGGTCTCAAAGTGGTAAGGATAGCATATCTGTTGTTGTTGATAAGTTTAGTAAAATGGCTTATTTTATTGCTTGCTCTAAATCTAATGATGCAACACATATTGTTGATTTGTTCTTCAAAAGGATAGTGTGTCTACATGGTATGCCTAGAACCATTGTGAGTGATAGGGATGTCAAGTCTTTAAGTCTTTTGGCGAACTTTGTGGAGTCGTTTAGGAACTAAACTGTTATTTTCTACTATTGCACATCCTCAAACGGATGGAAAAACTGAAGTAGTTAATAGGACTCTATCTACTTTGCTGCATGCTATAGTTCAAACGAATTTGTAGCAATGGGAACAATGTTGCCACATGTTGAGTTTACTTATAATAGAGTTGTGCATTTCACTACTTTTTACTCTCCATTTGAGATTGTCTATAGGTTTAAACCTTTAACTCCAATGGACATTTTGCCTTTGCCTACTAATGAGTTTGTTGATCTTGATGGAAAGTGAAAGGCAGATTTTGTTAGGGATTTACATGCCAAGGTTTGAGCTAACATTAAAAAGAAGAATGAGCATTATGCCAAGCAAGCCAATATGGATCATGTGAAAGTCACTTTTCAAGCTGGAGATTAGGTCTAAGTGCATTTGAGAAAGGAAAGGTTTGCTACTCAAAGAAAGACAAAGTTACATGCCAGAGGAGATGGACCTTTTCAAGTGTTAGAGCACGTTAATGACAATGCTTAGAGGCTTGATTTGCCAAGTCATTATGGTAATGTTAGCACTACTTTTAATGTTGTTGATCTCTCTTTATATGATGTAAAAGAGTCGAAGACAAATCTTTTCGAGGAAGGGGGGAATGATGGGGATCAAGCAGCTACTCCCAAAGATTCAATGAAGTCCCGAGACCCAATACAAAGCATTAAAGGCCCAATGACAAGAGCACAAGCTAAGCGAGTGAATGAAGCTTTGCAGGTGTTAATTATAGAGATCCAAGTGAGGTAGGCTTACCAACAAGACTCCAAACAAGTGACAAGTTAATTACTTTGCTGGAAACAAGTTTTGGAGACCAACACCCCCAACTTATTGATGTGCTATTACTGATTGTATCAAATTATAAAATTTGTAAACCCATATTAATTCCTACGATAAAGTTAGGCAAGTATACCTATCTAGAATTTTCACGCCCCATCGGGTACCCTAAACGTGATAGCTCGCCGTACACAATATTAAAACTTAAGAATGACTACCTCAGTCACTCAAAAGCATTCATATTGGTACAAGGCTTCATATCAAAGGGAGACCAATGGAGTTATGCATTTTAAGATAATGGCAGTGGAACATACAAAATAATACTAATATGATTAATCAAAATATAAAGTTCTACAACTTTTATGGGGCATTCCCCTGATAGCCTCCATAATAACAAAGTTTTACTAAGACAAATGGTAAAACTAAAAAATTTTAAAGGAAATCTAATCTAAGACTTCAAATAGAATTCCTCAAAAAGCTTTCTAAAACATAAGTTCTATCCGGACCGTCAAGGTAGTCTCGGGAACAAAACAATAATCCTGCAACATCAAAAATCTAATAGGGAGTAAGCATAATTAGCTTAGTGAGATAATCCTTACGCAAAATTACTCATTAACAAGACAATCATACAAGTCCATTAAGCAAGGATATAAAGTGCAAACAGCCATATTAGCAAACAATACATAGACTATTCAGTTTTGTATGTAGAATGGATTTACCCCTCCATTATGGGTTAAGGAATGCTTTGAATGGGTCACCAAGAAACTCCTTGAAATTTTGCGCATGTCCTAGGGTTCTAATGAATCATACTATTAGTCTTCGAGATTTCCTTACCTAAAGCGATCGACTCGGCTCAACTGTACCATGAGGCTATATTCCTTGAACGTCTTAATTCCTCAAGATGTGACTAGGTAGCTTACATTTCCGGTTTTATGCTGAGTAGTAGCAAAATGCGAAAATGATATTTTAAGTGATATGCAAAAAAAAATTAGTTTTAAGGAATTTCTGATCCGTCATTAATTCATTTAAGATTATCAATCAATATTTGTACACGCAGCAATATACATAAATGCAATTATAATAATCAACAAATCAGGCTCTGATATACTTATCATTCATTGATCACACATACCAAAGCGCATACATAACTCTCATGATAACCCATATGCATGTCAATTTATATCTTTTCCTAATATCTAGTGCTCTATTCTGCAAGCACATATGAGAATACATAAATGTAAATGAAAACTCACTTGGCCATGGCGATCTTCTATCAATCAAAGTAATCATCGAGAAAGAGAAGATCTTGGTCCTCAATACCTAAACAAAAGAAATACCCAAAATGAGTATTTCATCCAAGATCTACTTAAATTTTCTAACTCTCTTATTGAATGAATCAAAATTCGGTTTTAAGAAATTCTAACTTAAAATGGCCATAACTTGCTTATTTTAACTGGGAATTTTGCATATTATATGTCATTTTCTACCTACTCGAAAAGATCTATCTATTTCTAAGGTTATATCATAAAAAAGCCATTTGGGTCACGAAATGGTGAGGTACAAAACTGTTGCGAAAATCCCAGCTTTCAAAAGATATTTTTCTTCATCCAAAAATTATTGTACAAAAATATAGATATTTGTATGGCTGAAAAATCCTTTGAATATATATATATATATATATATATACTCATATTGTATACATGAATTTAGTGGTATTGTCTCAATAATGTTTTTTATAAAACAATGTGTCTTAAAAGTTGGAAAGAGCTTAAGACTTGAAAAATTCACTTTAGTTTTTTGGAAAAAATTTCTTGTATTATTATAAATGAGTGTTTGCTTCTTTTAACTTTATTTCTTAACCTTTGAAAATAATTTAATTTTCTAGAATTAATTTTAGTCTTTTTAAGATTCCTACAACTTCATTTCTAGTTGTTGAAAAATGTAGTTTTTGTAATTATTTCTTATTAAGACTAAAATTCCTTAAAGTAGTCATGTTTATGTGTTCTTAATTTTTTCTAAAGTTATTTCCAATTTAAATAAATAATAATAATAATATTCTTCTAAGTTATTTACTAATTTTAGTTTTTAAGTAAGACTTATCTTTAAAAGGTTATTCTTTGATGATCTTATAAAACTTATTTAGATCATAGTATTTTAGAGTTTTGATGAAAACTTTACAAATGAGTTTAAGAAAATCCTTTGTTAAACAAAGAATTTAGCAATATTTAGTTTTAAAAAAACTTTTTTATTTTATTGGTTTGAAAGGAGAGTATGTGATAACTTTACTTTATGTATTCTTTGATGAAATCCTATGTACTTATCTAAATTTTTGAAAAGATTTGTTAAGATAAAACTTTAAGTTTTTATGGAAAAATCCTTTCTTAGGTAACAAAAATTTATTTTTAAAGAAAGTTCTTATTTTTATTTATTTAAGAAAATTCCTTTTTTTTTTTTTTGTTGAGACAATAACAACATGTTCATGCATGAATGAGAATATGTAGTTATGAGAAATATAACAATATCACATAATAAGATAAAATATATATAAGAATAAATAAGAGCATAATAATAAGGTCAAGTATTAGGAACCTTTGCTTCATCAAGGTATCCTGGTCAAGTATTGGGAGTCTTAGCTTCATCTACGCTTCCCGGGACTAAAAAAAACTAATCCCAAAAGAAAGAAAATAAAAGGCATAATAATAAAGTAATAATAATAAGATGTTAGGTTAGTGAGCACTTAGGCTTTAAGAAATATATATATACATAAATATACATAATACCATATAGAAGTTAGATTAGACCAAATACTAATAACAATAATAACAACAACATAATAAAATAATAACATAATGGAAATTTAGACATGAACAAGAACAAAACATGAACATATTATTACTTCCATAACATAATGGTCTAGGAAACATATATTATGGTCATGTAATGTTACATGACATGAAAAGGAATATGGTTTATAACTTTTACCTAAGGTAGGTGATGGAGTATTTAGAAATTCTCTTAAAGAGAAATGGGCTTTGTAGAGATGAAAAGGAAGAGAGTGTTTGAGAGGAAAATCGTAGAGAGAGTATTCGAGAAGTGATTTTGCAAGGGTTTTGTTAAGGTAAGAAAGTGTGGGAAAAGAATGAATGAAGGAAAGGAGATTTATAAAGTTTTGAAGTGAAAATTGGTGTGATTAAAATTAAATGAAAATCAAATAAAAATTAGATGGAAGAGGCATGGGGGGCACTGGTTTTGCTTGTATAGAGGGAGGAAATTGACTTATTTTATTGTTTTATAATAAAAAGTAGTAATATGTAAGGTATGATGTGATTAAAGTTGAATGGAAGGTAAATTGTAAGGAATAAGCATGGTAGTATGTAAGAATAGATTGTAAGAAAAACTAGAGATAGTGAAATAGTAATAAATAGTAAAAATAGTACTATAAATGTAGACTAGATAATTAAAATAACGGTAGTAAAAAAATACGGGCAAATAAGCTATACATGATTTTTTTAATTATCAAAAATTCTAAAACTGATATTTTTGGAAACCTTATATTTTTACGAGTGTAATGGTATTGTTGGAATATTTTCATTGTCCATTATACTAGGGCACGGTTTTTGAAAATTGATCCCATTCGGATCTGAATCATACTAAAAATTAATGAATCCGATATTTTTAAGCTTTCCTATATTATTACGAACTATTATCCACAATTATCTCAATTCTATTGTTTAGGGGTTAAGAACACGAAATTGCCGAATCTAGATTCACTTGACTTAACATAGAGCTAAGTTGACTTTAGAGTTCTGGTTTAACTTTCGGTTCTTAGGGTTTACCATATTTACCAAAAAATCTAGGCGCTTACGAGAATATTATAGGATTAAAAATGGGTCGTCCACAGAGATCTAACGAACAAGCACTAGTATTACCTTTTTTCTACTATTTAACATAAATTTCCTTATGTGAGTATTAACTGAAATTACTAATCAACCAAATAGACTAAACTACTAAATCCTAGAACAGATTTTGAGTGCATTTTTATAAGATTAATTCAATCACAAAATCATACCCTAATCTTGATCTATAAAACTTTAATATCTCATGATAATGGTTTGATTAACAAGTATTTAGTTCTTAAACCGCAGGATTCAAAATTAAATCAACTGCTCCCTCAAGTTAATTGATTCTTGATCTTATAGATAGTGGAGACCTCTCCCTTACTAATGCCACATAAGATTGCATAAAAGAACAAAAAAAAAACATAATTAAAGATCAAATCTTTATTGTAGAAATCAGAAGTTTTCTTATCTCTAGGTAAAACATGCAAATTCTCTATTTATGAGAATCTATCTTGTCAAATGAAACATCTTTCAATCTAACAAGAATAAAACATGTAACAAATCTAGCCATAACTTATTACAAGATAATTAAAATACATGATAGATTCAAGAACATCAATACTATTAATCAAACATCAATTTCAACACAATGTTTAAGGTTTCACAAGACCAAAGCATGAAAAATTTACTCCTCCATGAAATTTACAATGAAGGCACAAGAATTAGAGAAGTAAGGATTAAACATAATAAAACAATAAAACCCTTAATGTTTTGTGATCTCCGATGTTTGTGCGACACTTCTTTTCTCAAGGCTTGTGTTTTTCCTTTCTCTCTAAGGTTTTGAATATGTCTAGGGTTAAAATTAGATGAAGGCAAGCGGTTATAAATAGATACAAAACGTTTATGAAATTGTTGAAATTCTTATGGCCTCCTTTGGAATGTTTCTTTTCCTCTCCTAGGGTTTAGAGAAATGCATTTGGATGGGTAACTGAAAGGTTAAGGCAAGTATTTATAGATTTGTAATCGACCTTGGTCCTGCACGGCCGAGCTCGTGCACTTTGGGACTTCTTCAATTTCTTCTCTGATTAAGTTCTTTCCTTCAACACCGCTTTCTACACTACTTAGGCAGCAATTGAGGTATAATTTGGAATAGTTTCTGGTCACTTTTTATAGCTCAACACTAGTATCTGCGTGGCCATGTTGAAGATTGTGCACAAATGAAAATCAACCTTTTATATACTTTGTCAAATCTCATCTTGTTTTTGCTTAAATCATCCTTATATCTTTGAAATATCTTCTCTAAACCCTGAAATCAAATATTAAGCAATTAAGTATCCTTTTCTTGATAATTTCACATAAAATCTAGACAAAATCATATGCAATGAGTACCAGAAATAAGGATCTTTTAACACTTATCAAACTTTCTCACACTTAATCGTTTGCTTACCTTCAAGCAAATAAAATAAGGACAAAATAATCTTTCATCCATTATACTCGTTAATGGATATCATATCATAAGTAGCATTCTTCAATTAAACTAAACCAAAGTAACTCATCAACCGCTCAAACCTATCATAATTGTACTTGTACTTTGCATATTGTAGATAAATTTTTAAGATTAATCCAAGTAAATCAAACTATTATCCTCACCATTTAATAACCACTTCCAAAGTCATAAAAGAAATACAAAGTCAAACAAAGCAAAAGCGGCTTAGTTACATCTCACCATTTACTAAAGAACATATAAACCATTAAATCACTTCTCTAAGCATAGCAACCTAGAATGAAAGTATAAGGCATCCATCATTCCCCTAGATTTTCTTTCTCTTTGATTGAAATCTCTCCAAAAATTCTTTTAACAGCATTCAAAGGGACAGGTTTTAGCCCACTTCTTTTCAGCTCATATTTTTTTTTTTTTCAAATCAACTGGATATAAAAAGCTTTGGTTAATCAATAACGGAGCTAGACTTCACTCTTCTAAGGGACCAAAACCCATTCATATTGACTAAGCTTTTTTAATATGCAATTAAGCACAACAGTTGATTGGTTTCGGAGAGATTACTCAAGAAGAATCACTAACAGGTCATTCACTTCATTGAATGGAATAGCAATGTAATAAATAGCCATTCCTAATGAATTGCATAAGGATGTAATAGATTGTGAATATATATATGATGTTGTTCACTTAGATGTAATGAATTGCTAATACATTGTTCACTTGATTGAATTAAAACAATGAATAGCTCATTAATTGATAGGACAAATACCAAAAATGCCCTTATCTTTAATATATATATTAATTTATATTATGCAAGATATATAATTAAACATATATTTATAAATATGTAATATATTATTATATGTAATATAGATTATGTATATATTAATAGAAAATTTAATTTCACTATTATATTATATATGGTATAGATATTACATGAAACAAAGGAAAGTATCAAGTTAAAAATGATGTTATCAATATAAAGACTCGATAATATTAAAAAAACCTGAACTTTAATTCCAACAAGCTAACAATTTAATCTCATCAATAATATGATGAAAAATGATTTATACAATATTACAACTTCATTCGCTATAGCATATCATAAAATGTATCCAAAAGCATCAACATATGAAAAAAAGGATCGATAAAAGTAAGTATCCAAAAGCAACCCAACATAATCCAATTCATGAGTTCCTCACAATATGTAGAATCTAAAATGTGACTAAGGCGATCCAAAGCAACCTAACATAATCCAATTGACATTATGCAGACTCCAAAATGTCCCTAACATAATCCAAATGATCTTTAGATTCATGTTCATAAAGCACAGCTAAATTGCCCTTCTACTAAGGTAACTTGATCAAAGCAGCTTTCAACTCTTGTTGTGTTAGACCCTCAATTGTTCGAATAAATTTGTTTAATCTTTTCACTTCCCCTTCTTCCCTCATCAACCGACAAACGCTTCACAACACGATCAATACCCTTCTTCATATCCCTCATGGCAATCTCAAAGCTTTTAATAACAGATATAGCTCAATTATTGCTCCGTCTCTAAATAAGCCTCGTTTCCTTTTTTTACTCAAATGAGTAACACTATGATGGGATGAGTGATTGTCTTCTTCATCTCTCATTGGAAACTCATCTACAATATCTAGTATAGGTGCTTCTTCTCTATTCAGGTCTCCAATGACATCCTCACAAGTTTGTGCATTTTGACCCGTGGCCCAATCTTTTCCATATATAAAAGAGAGCTCGTCTTGGTAAGGGAAGCCCTATTCATAAAAATAGCAGCATCTCTATGGCTTTGCAAATAAAACAAAAAATATTGAAAACATATAAGATCATTGTAGATAAATATCATCCTAATTAGGGTCGTAAAATGCCAAAAGGGGAAAAAAAGTATCACAACTATCCACTAGCATTGATAACAATGTTCGCAATGCAACCATCATAAACTAGTACATAACCAAGGCACTAGCTGATCCTAAGAACTTATCAAAGAATATGTTGGTATAAGCCAATTAAGGAAAAATTACATGAGATAGGCTCTGCTGAAAAAGGCCACATTTTAGTCTACCAATTAAAATAGGAATCTGGATAATGCCATAAACTTTACCCTATAGAATGGTAATTCATCTAATACTTGTTCGTTTTTATACTTGTACCTTCTACATTCTCACTTTATAACGGTTACTAGAGGGAATCAGTTGCTTTGGACTAGCAAAGTCTGCGAATGCAATAGTAACTGTAATCTAATTGGTATGTGTGAATTTAAAGACCAATAATTTTAATGGTACATAGCAATGGACAGCAATGCTAACAAGGTACCAATTGGTGGTAGTGGTATATTTACAATTGTTAATAAGACACCAAAAAAAAAAAAAATAACGATTTTCCCTTTTCAAAAGAGGAAGGTAACTTTAATTATGCACTATCTATATTTCCATCACCCACCTACAAGTTACCATGTGACCCGCTATGCAAGTATTTGGCAAAGATAAAGATAGAATTACTTCTAGTTTTACTTTCTTAAGAGACATGAATCCCCTTACTACCAGCTATGTTGCACTTGAAACCACTCTAAAGCTTTCTAATCTAATTAGGAAACTATGAAGATAACTAAATTTGTTCATTACTATTTCCCAATGTACTAACATTTGGAGCAGAATCAGAAATCAAGTCATCAGGCATAAGGGAAAATTCAGTAGCATTCACAAAGGCATAAGGAAAATTTTCAATGTCCTTAGTATTACTAAGGACATTGAAATTGTGCAGAAGAGTCAACCTAGAACAAACACATCCAAAACAGCTGAAGATAGGTCTTCTCTAGATGAATTAACAGGAGCATGCATATTTGTATACTTGAGTTCTAAATACCAACTGATAAAACAGGACTTCATTAAACTTAAATCAAATTGTCTCAAAAAGTAAACAGAAAAATGCCATAAAAGGGCTAGTGATATATAAAATTATGAAACTATTGTAGACATTGTTGATAGGGAAGAAATGTCTCAATTAGCTCAAAAGTCAGATATACATACTATTGCAAAAGATAAAGAAATAGAAGCAATTTTTAAGCAAATGCATAAAAATTCTTTAAGGCTATCATATCTCATAAATCACTACTAACATGACACAAAGAATGAAATAGTATAATATCGGAGAAATGAGTTTACATACTGAAAGTATGCATCCCATACTAGCATCTCAATAGTCGCCATCTTCCGGACCAGATCCCATCCAAACCTACTAGTTGTTTTCCCATAGATCATATCATAAACTATACTCCAATATTTCTTTAAGGTTCTAATGCACAACTCAATATGTGATTTTGCTTTCAAACCACAATTGGGTAACTTGATGAGAAGTGTCCTCTTCAATTCATTGAGATATCCACTGCTAAAGCTAGTATCAACATTATGTGTTCCATTGTTGTACAATTCCACCATACACTCAACCAGTGCATTGTCTTCAATAACTGTCAACTTTCTTTTTATACCCTTTGTTACTTTAGCTTTCATTGTCTTCAATATAAATTAGATATCCGCAAAAAAAACAACATGATAATATAAGAATAGCAATATGATAAATTGCAATAAAAGAAAACAACATAATATGAAGATTTGAATTTCATACTTTCAATTGACAAATCATAGTCATATAGAACAAAAATACACCAAAAAGAACGTACAATGAAATTAAACATAACTTAGAATTTCACTTATATCTATTCTAATTATGATTCCCTCCACTCTAATCATTGAATATTTGAGTTGTCAGTTGTTGTCTCCAAGTTGTCCAGGCATCATTACTCCCTAAGGTTGCAATAAATTCATCTTCATTATCTACAGCGTTTTCTTCTATGGAATTCATGCCATCCTCAGGGGGGTCAAAGGCCATCTCTGTCCTAATGAAGTTGTGGAGTAAACAACATGCAAGTATCACACGATTAAATTTTTTTCTCAATAAAATGATGGACTTCTTAGAATGCTCCATCTCATTTTAAGCAAGCCGAAGCACCTTTCAATCACATTTTGGGCAGATGCATGCCTCTGATTAAACAATTCCTGAGGATATATTGGTTAATGACCTTGGCGCCATTCATTTAAATGATACCTTTGACCCCTATATGGTGCCAAAATCCCTCACAATTGGGATAGCCTCCATCAACCAGATAATAACATCCTATATGAGAGAAAGAAGAAGTGAGTTTTGTTTTAACAAAGACACTACTTAAAGAAAACTAAATTCAAATTTTGCGAGTTACAACAAATCATCCCTATGGTACTTTAAGGCCATTTCTCCTAGTGATTGCATCCCGAAGTATTCTACTATCACCAGCAGGGCCCTTCCACCTAGGCAACACAAACAAAAAGCATATTTGATGCACAAACACCCAACACGTTAGTTGTAATCTCATTTTTTCGAGTTCTATACCAAGCTTATCTTTCATTGGCACTATAATTGGGATATGCATTCCATCCAAAGCACCTAAGCATTTCTAAATAAGACAAAAAATGGGTAAAGATTAAAATGATTTTTAATTAAATTTTATGATCAATATGGGATTTTTTTACCTTGAAATATTTCCATCGCTCATCAGTACAATTCTCATGAATGGGTTTCAGGCCTCTTCAATAGGTGATTGCTCAATCGGAGAGTGACATTCAATACATTGTGAAAATATTTAGTTACATTTGCTCTAGACCTCCTAAAATTATACTTAATCACCCTATTCTTCACGTGGTGAGCAAGTATATGCAAGAACTATAAACCCTGGTTTTCTTAGTAATCGAGTAAACTTCAGAAATCGGAAACCAAAACCCTAAACAGATTAGTATGAGTAAACAGGAACCTAGATCTGGCTTTTCTTCAATTTCAATTTAAAAGAACCTCTATAGAATAATTGAATGTGGATTATTGTTTTAAAGTATATTTCAAACCATAAAATTTTGATTTCGAAAAATTTTCTATTCCGGGCTTTCCCGAGCTCCATTACGGAAAAGCAAGCCCCAGAACTAGAAACTTAGAAAAATATTCTGGAATACTTTTTAGAACCGAAATTTTATAAGGATTTAAAAAATATGTGTTTTATAATTTTTCGGGTTATAAAAATTACAGCTATAGCCTTTTTCCTTATTTTCTTTACTACCGGTAAAGTAAATGTTTTGTCTACTATTTATTACTATTCACAAGTACAACCTACTACACACACACCCATACCTTAGTCTTACATCCTTACAAACACTCCATTACATTTTTTTTCCAAGAAAAGTTTGTCTCTTAAGAATTATTACAATTTAAGATATATTATTACATAAATTACAAAACAAATAAATCAAACTCTCTCCCTCTCTTCCTCACTCATGAACCGCCCCCCCCCCCCCCCCCCCCCCCCCCCTTTTTTGACTCCAATTTGTTTTTATTTTATTCTTTTTATAATACAAACAAACCGTAATTTCACTAGTCTTTTACTTTCTCTCTCTTTCACTTTACTTCATTTGTTTTAAAATCACAAAAATCCTCTCTCCATTCCCCTTGTTGCCGTGAACCCTACCCCAACACACACACACACATACACACATACACACAACAAGCTTCATTCTTTTCATTTCTTCACTAAATCAACCTTAGGTGATGATTCTTAAGTCTCTTTACCATTAATCTTGTAATGGCAAGATTATTCATGAGTGTTTTCACTCTAAGTCCCCATGAGCACTTGCTAGGGACAAGAAAATACTACTACATGAATATCAAGCCATCACAAGAGTAGATCTTGTGTTTGATGAAGTTTTGTTGAAGTGTTTCATGGTTATGCATGTAAAAGTAGGGTAAAGTAGAGATCTAGCATAAAAAAACCCATGTTCATGCTTTTAAACTTATTTTATACATCATAAGTAGTAGATTGGCTTTTAGATGCTTATACCATGCTTGACATTTATGGATCTTATGGATGATTTATTTTTCAATGCATTAATCACATAAGCTTTGTTTGTGTATATAGATGTAGTAGTTGGTAGATCCTTAGGCAAATAAAACAAAGAACTTACAAAGGAAAAGTTTTTGTTTGAAATGTTCAAAGACAAATTCGTATGATTTCAATGCCCTATTTTAAAAAACCCTTTTATCAACTTTATAACTCATATTTTATGTGAAAAATGAAGGATATAGGTAATAGGTATCATTAACTAGTGATTTTCATAAGTTGAAATGAGTTTTGATGAAATTAATGTGTAAAACAAAGAGATAGAAATAAGATAGAAAATTTGAGTTATTAGTCAACATATGAAATTCGTAATATTGAAGAGGCCTAAGAACACCTATCATCTAAACTCAAAATAGAAGTTTTATGCATTAAATGAAGTCCTTAAGTAATAGGTATCTTAAAGTCTTAAATTATGATACATTAAACAAGTTTTTTCCAAAAGAATCATTCAAGAATTTAATTCTAAAATTCGGATTTTTGAATAAATCCTATTTGAAAAATATATTTACAAATTGTAAGATGCAAATATTTATGTAGAAGCGAAGTCTTAAGTAATAGATAGATGAAGACTCAATTTAGACAAGGATAATTTGATTTTCTTAAGAAAATAACTCTAAAACAACAATGGAATGGTCAAAGTTAAGAAACTAGTTCTCTTGAAAGTGATTAGTCATGGAGTTTTACAAATAAAAAGTTTCTTAAATTTCCTTTTGTAAATAATGTCAAGAGCATGCATGCAACAAGTTCATAACATGCCATTCATGATAGGAAATCATCAATATTGCATGTATGGTTGATCTATATGCTAGGAACCTCACAAACATTCACAATTTTTTTTTTTTGGAATTGGAAAGTCCTTCGGATCAGATCTGATCCCTCTATTTCGTGACCTAAATATTTTTGAAACCTAAAAATAATGTTAGGAATAGATAGATCTTTTAAAGTATATAGAAATCGGTATATTATATGCAATTCCGAGTTTAAAATGAGTTAAATATAGTCAATTGAAGTTAGGACTTTAGCTTATGCGGAAATTGACAGACTTAGTAACTAGAATTGTTAAGTTATTAGAACTTAATAAGAAATACTCATTGAGGATACTTCTTGTACTTAGGTGATTTGGAGCACGGATTTCCACTCTTCGAGGACTACTACGACTAGTGGATTTCTCTCCATGGCCAAGTGAGTTTCATTTCTTAAATGGTTGTGCTCATGTATGTGCTTGTAATCGTAGTGCATTAGAATTAGGAAAAGATAAATTATGATGATTTGTGATCTAATCTTGGTTGAATGAATGATAAGTATATCGAGATGAGACTTGTTGAAAAATCATTGTATGAGCTAGTATAGACTTGGATTGTCTGAAATTCTCTATGATCGCACTTAATCTACTTAATTAACATGCCAAGATTATATGAATAAACTGGACATGCATATCACGTAGTGAGTCACATTGCATAGGTTATTATACCTTTGTGAGAAGAAGGCATATAATTGTGCAATGAGGGGCTTAAACTCGAATGATGGCGTATAGGCCAGAATTGAAATTGTGTGTGGTGAGCACCTGTATCAACCATAGTAAAATTTTAAAAGTGGTGGCTAGGCACCTATATCAATCGCAATAAGAAGTGAGAAGAATTTAAATGTTGGTCGTATGGCCTAAAACACCTAACCCCGAATGGAGGGCGTAAATCCATTCAATATAAGATTTCCGAACGGTCTTATGTATTGTATGCTCATGTGTTTGTGCATTTCATATCGTTGCTAATAACTTGTCTGTTATATAATGTTATTGAATATTAAATATGTAGAAATGAATCTCACTAAGCCTGTTAGCTTACACCCCGATAGTTTTGTTGTGGTGTTCCTATTTTGGTTATTCGGAGAGAACACTTTTCACAGGGTTATCTTTTGGATGAAGGAGCTTTTGAAGAAGTCGGGACCTAGCTAGAGGCATGGACTTCTAGAAAAATCTCTTTAACATAAACCCTAATGGTTATAATATGGTTTTAGACTAGATAGACTTCTATTATTATTTTTGGCGGGGGTATACCCCCTTGACATTTTTAAAGACTTATCTTGATTATCTTGTTGTGATTTCTATTCTTAATGCTATTGCATGCCTTCTTAAGACTATTCGATTCAAAGTGTGATCCTAAAAGTTGTGCAAGCACACCTTATACCCGGTATGTAAACTCATGAGATGACTAAGGATGTCATACTTAAGTTTAAATATTGAGTGTGGTGGACTATCGCGTTTTGGGTACCCTTTGAGGCATGACAAGAACATTGCAATTTGCTCATCCACATGCATATTCTTTGTTGATTCCAACCATCCTATACCCTTTAACATCTCATAAAGTTTGAAAAAAGCATGCTTATCTAATCTCAATTGGTCAATACATGTCACACTATCACTATCAACAAGTCTCCTAATATATTCACGCTGTTGATAGGAATCCAAACTATAAGACCGTACACGAGGTCGGTGGGAATGCAAGACCAAAGCGTATAAGAAGGAAATTATGTAGCAAGCAACGTTACAATATTCCACACCTAAAGCTAAAAAAAAACAAGCAATTTTCTTTTTCCTCCATCGATCATCGGCATGTAAACAAACTTGGTCCATCACTGCGAAAAGGACTAATATGTCTATATAGGAATTAAAGGTACTCTATAAAATAAATAAAGTCAGCTATATATAAAAATATAAACAAATTTTAAGCCAAGATAATTTAACATACTTAATAACAATACTAAATATATTTTGTTGCAAGGGAACTATTATTAGCTCAAAACAGAAAATTCAATATAAAAAATATAGGCATCATAGCATTCTGTTTCATCATATTTGTGCTACTTTTTGGTTAGGAATTGGAAAGAGAGGAAGGTTAACTTAAATTGGTGGTATAAAATACTTTGGAATTGTGTGGTGGATGATGGTCTTGTCTGGCTTGTCCAAGCTAGAAGTCTTTCCAGGATGCTCATTGGCATGTTTTCTAGCTCTGTGTTTGACTATACTAGACTTCAATGTATTCCCATTTTGGTTGTTTAAACTACCTTGAAGTGAATTGGACCAAGGACTATGACTCATGATTCTCGAACTTATTGGTTCATTATGGAAACTAACATGCAAACAATGTATTGATTGAGACAAAGTAATATATCTTAATGGATGGTTTCATATTTTGGCTAATGGTTCCGATTGAAATATTATTTTTCTACAAGCTTTTGAGCTTGGTATTGTACCTTTGATGGTTGTTGTGTCATATCAAAATGTATAGGGCTTAATGTTTGCTCACATATTCTCTTGTTGGATGGGCTACTTCCCACAAGCTTTATGGGGCCGATGGCTTTACACTTTTTGGAACACTACCATTCAGTTAGAAGTAGAATAAAGGAGTCGCTGCTGATTTGAATTAGTGGTATATATACTTTGGATAGGTGATATTGAAGTTTTTTTTATTGCAAGTGGGTTACATGATTGGCAAATGGTCTCCATAGTATGGCCTTTGATAGTACGTTTGCTTCCTACTAAATTTTTAGTAGTCCCTTTCTAGCCGATGAGACATGGGGGAAGGAGGGAAGAAGTTCTTTTTTTTATTATTATTTTTGGGGGGGGTGGGGGGTGGGTGGGGGGGTTTGTTTGCAAGGGTAAAATTAATAACCAACAATATATCAAGTCAACAAAATTACAAAAAAATGCAAGTCAAGCTATATGTAACACTTACAAGGACTAACAACAAGCAAAATGAGGAAAATTTTTATAAACAAAAAAAAAACGGTTAAATAGATTCACAACTAGAAATACAAACTAGAAGCAATGTTGTATTCCAAACAAGCTTACAACAAACTTAACAGTTCCAGATCCATTTTAAAGCGATTATAAAAATGAAACAAAGCAACCCCATTTCCATAAAGTCCAAAACTTGACCAGTCAAACATACGAGTTGTAATCCCTTAGATTTTATGCTACGGTTATGTTCGAACCCTAAATCGGAAGTTAACTGGAAACCTTAAAGTCAACAAGTACGTATCAAACCCTAATAAATTAGATTCGGCAATCCTGTGTTCCTAATCCCGAAACAAGGAAATTGAGATAGTAGTGGATAACAGTTCGTAATAATATAAGGATGCATAAAAATATCATATTCAATAATTTTTTATGTCTTTCGGATCCGAACAAGATCAGTTTTAGAAAATCGTGCCTTAGTACCCCTGACGGCAAAAATATTCCAATATACCAATAAACTCCTAAAATACAAGGATTTAAAAAATAACAGTTTTATAATTTTTCAATATCTAAAAATATCATATATAGCTTAATTACATGTATTTTCATTACTACTTGTATTAATTTGTCTTATCTACTATTCATAGTACTATTCTACACTATTCATTATCATTCACTTATCTATATTTTTTCTACACCTATTTCTACACTCTACCATACCTATTATCTACTTTTTACTTTTCTCATACACCTTCATTCACATCAAACTTTACATCTTATTACTTTTAATTAACAAAAATACAAAACAAAACAAAACAAACACTCTCTCTCCTCTCCTGTATTCACGCCGGCTCTCTCACCCCCCCATACACACACACTTTTATTTTTCTTTTTCAATTTATTTCATTTGCATAATTTTCACTCCAAAAATTCAATAAATATCCCCTCTCTCTCCAATTCTTTCACACATTCATTCACCTTGTCAAAACTCTCCCAAATTCTCTCCTCAAATACTCTCTACCAAAATCTCTCTTTTCTTCTTTACTACCTAATTTTTCTATACATTTCCTACACACATAAACACTAACCAAACATTTCTTTTACTACCACTTCCATACTTTTTTTAGGTAAAAGTTCTTACCCTTTTCTTTCTACCATGTCATGTAACTTAACATGACATGGTCTATATTTGTTAAACATTCAAATGTTATAGAAGCAACACTATGTTCATGTTTTGTTCTGTTCATGAATAAATTTCATATCATGTTGTTTTACTATTATGTTGTTATTATTAGATCTTATTGTTATTATCATGCTTCTAACCTAACTTTTTATATGATACTATCTATATATACATATATATATATATTATATATCTATATTTTCTAAAGCCTATATGCTTACTAACTCACTAACAAGCTTATTACTATATTTGCTCCTATATTGCTTTTTCTTTTCTTTCTTTTTCCTTTTATTTGGGACATAGTCCCGAGTTGTCTTGATGAAGCTAAAGCTCCCAATACTTGATCGGGTTACCTTGATGAAGCTAAAATTCCTAATACTTGACTATAATATCTTGCTTATTATTGATATATTACTTATTAATATTATATTGCTTCTTATCTTAAATTTTCATCATCTACATACTACATGCTCATAATACATGCATCTACATAATGATAATGTCTCAACTATATTTAAAGTAGATTTTTTCTTTAATAAAGGAACTTGAAACTAAATTTTCTATTATGTAACTTGTCACCAATAAAAGGAGTCATCATCAACAACATGAAATGGATTTTCACAAACATTTTCTCAAGTTTCTCAAAGTCTTCTCAAAGAACAACAAGAATAGTTTTACCAAGGAAATAAAAGAAATAAATACCTTCTTTTCATAATATGGTAACCTGTCTTAGTAAAAATAATTGGTTGGTATCAAATTTTCACAAAAAGCTTAACATTAAAGTCTTTTTCAACCCTATAACAAAATCAAGAAGCAACCTAGTTTTCAAAGTTAAGATAAAATCAACACATAAATTTATAAACCCACTTAGAAAATAATGATTTTCAGTTTATAAAGAAGGAACCTATTTTTAAAGAATACAAGAATATAAATATGATAAAACCAAAAATAAAGGATTTTATCAATAAAGATGATTTCTTTTCGAATAAAAATTTGTAGAGGAAATAAAAGATCAAGTTTTAGAAACAAAATTTTATTTTTAAAAGAGTTAATAGAAAAGAATATAAGAGGAAAAGACTCATTTGCTAAAACCATTTTAAAGGCATATTTATAAATAGGTTATCAACAACTTAATAATCTTTTTGATAATTTTGTTCTTTTATCACTAGAAGTAAAAATTGTAAAAGATTAAAGTGAAGAGAAAAATTTATTTGTTTTGGAAAACAAAATAAGAATATACTTATGTATAATAACCTAAGAAAATATAAAGCTTCTTCAAATTACTTTGAAAAGAAATTTGTCAAGTTTAAGTTTCAACACTTCAAGATGAATTGTTTTACGAAAATAATCGTTGAGATACTACCATTAGAATTTTTGCATATAAAGTGAGCTTATATATATAATCAAAGGATTTTTCAATCATATATAAATCTATGTTTTTACCAAATGATTTTTTTTGAATAAAGTTGAGTTGGAAAATCGTTTTGCAAAATCTGGAATTGTCTTTTTGAATCTTTCCGAGAAGTTTAGCAACCCAAATGACCTTGTGTATAGGAAATAACCTTAGAAATCGATAGATTTTTTTGAGTAGGTAGAAATCGGTATATAATATGTGAAATTCCGAGATAAAATGAGCAAGTTATGGTCATTTTAAGTTGGAATTTCACTATATACAAATTTTGACGAACTTAGTAGAATAGAGCTACAAGTTTAAGTAGATCCTCTAAGAAATATTCATTTCGGGTATTTCTTTTATATAGGTGACGTGGAGTTCGAGTTACCTTACTCGGATAACTATTTCGACTAAGAAGCTTCTACTGATATGACCGAATGAGTTTAAATTCTCGCAATTGTACTTATGTATTTGCTTATAGCTTAGCGACATTAGATTTTAGGAAAAGATAAAAATATGAAAGCGCTTGTGTTTTACTTACATGGTTGAAAGTATGATAAGTATATTGAAGCGGGAATTGTTAATTAATCATTGTATGATTTAGTTTAGTATTGATTGTCTACAAATTCTATGGTCACTTATAAATTGACTAATGATATACCATGATTATTAAATAAAATGATTCATGCATGATACGTAGTGAGTCACATTGTATTCATTACTATACCCTTGGTGGGATAAGGGCATGGTAATGAGGTCGAGGACCTAAAACCATAATCTATGACTTTGATTGTCTATAATTAAATGGTGAGTGGGCACTTGAATCAACTACATTTTAGCGATTGGTAGGAATCTATTCAAAACTACAAAAACATCATTTGTGAACTATGGCTTCGTTGCTTGAAACACCTAACCACCGAATGGAGGGGTAAATCCATTCAAACATATGATTCTCGAAAAATTGTATGTATTATTTGCTCACGTGATTGCTTGCATCTCATATGCTGATTAAATAACTTGATTGATTATTGATTGTTAAGCACTTTACTTGTGAATTTAATTCTCACTAAGCAAGAAGCTTACCGTCTTATAGATATCTCTTGCAGTTTCCCCATTTATGGTGAAGCCCTGGGGGTTTTCTCGCAGTTATTTCCTTTTGACTTAGGAGTTTTTGGAAGAAGTTAAAGACTAAATGTAGACTTAAACTTCTAAGTAAATCTCTTTGTAATTATTTTGATTACACTTCACCAGACTATGATGAACCTATCTTTTAGCACGGAAAATGCCCCTTTGATGATTGTAGACCTTTATATATGTTTCCCTAAGTCATATATTATGTTATGATTTCCATTCTTAAACTGCTATGAATATCTTCTTAAACAACTTTATTTCAAAGTTAATCCTCTATGATTGTAAACGTACGTCTTATACCCGTATCGAAGCTTATGGATGATTGAAGTAGTCATACTTAAGCTTCAATATTGAGTATGGCGAACTGTCGTTTTTAGGGTACCCTTTGAGACATGACACGAGTCACTACTATTCTTCTTCTATTTCCTCAAAAGACACTATTGTACTAATGTTAATAACAAGAACCTAGAAAAATAAGTAAAATAACAATAAAAATAATTGAAAAAAAAGTGAATTAACACTAGTTGCTTCTTTGCAACTTCATCTCAGAGTCCAATAGGGACTAACTCAATAGGTACTTCAATAATTAATTAATTAACTTTTACCATACTAACACTAGTTACTTTTTAATAAAGCAACAATTTTATCCACAAACTAAATAAAAGACAAAACTAAGACTCTTAATAGTACAAAAACATAAATCACTACAAGTCAAACAGGGTGCTCCAAATAATTCACACGAAACATAAAGCTGGAATTTATTCAAAAATAGAGAGAAATGGACTACTATAGATGGATCTCACAATCATTTCTATATCAAGCTTAATATGTTCATAAGCTAGCAAGAAGCACGGTATGCTAAGCAAGACCAGTGCCATAGAAGCATGACAAAACATAACAACTATACCATGTCTGAGCTAAGTGAATTAACAAAGGAAATAGAACATTGGCTTGGATAGCTGGTCATTGAAAATCTTGACATTAAATTTAGCTAAAGGCTAAAACTCAAGAACTGCTGGTTCACATTCTCAATAGTACATTTTTTTCATTATAATTTAACTGAGTTCAATCCTAATAAGAAAACTCAACCTAACATTCACAAGCTGGCTTAGTGCATGAAATTCAACAAAAAGCAATAATAAAATATAAATAGTATAACTCTTATAATTGATGCTGATGATAAAAGAATTCGATTCTATTAGAAAAAATAAGGTGGATAGATCTTTATGCTTTAATAATACAAAACACAATGACTTGATCCAATAAAAATATGGTTGCGGGTGAACCAATTTACATTAGCCGATATACCAATTGAAAAAGAGAAGACCAATTCGATCAAATCAATAAAAGAAGTCGCGTGTTGTGTGCATCACTGAAACACATCAAAGAAGCTGCCATGTATAGGCTGCAACAAACAACCACCCAAAGAAGAAGGGAAGCCATGTATTGGTCACAACAAGATAGAATGTTCTCGCAAAGTAAGTCACAACTTTCAGTTTTGAAATCAAATTCCAATCATATCTTAACAGCAGGAGAATTCAAAATGGACTCACAGGATACAAGAGTTAGGGAATAAGAGGATCTTACTTGCTAAAAATGATGAATACTCTACAAAGTACAAAACTAATTCCAACAAAAATCATCCACTTATCACAAATTTGCATTTAGATTTACTCATGTTAAATAAATTCAAACAAGAATCAGGAAAAAGAAAAGTATATTGTGGTAAAACAAAAGTCATATTGAAATCTTACATATGTATTGAATTCCGATGGCTAAGGATAGACAACACTGCAAGATAATTAATAATATCTTAAGTTAATTGCAAGAAGACAACTAGATGTAATAATTTTTAGAAATAAATTAAAATTAGAGGTTGTCAGTACAAATTAAGCCCTAATGATTATGTTCAATTCCATTTACCACACATATAGTCCTAGAGATTGATTTCAATTTCTATATCATCATCAATTACTTGGAATCAAAATTCCAAATGAACTAAACATATAAAAACCCTAACGATTCTATTCGATTCAAACATCACGATTAAATTCAATCATCTCAAAATCTCCTTTGAACAAAAAACAACAAAGGGATAAAGAGAGATTTCTTACCACACATCAAGCTAAGTAGGAGCAATGAAGCTAGGGTTTAAGCAAATGAACAAAGTTTGGAAAGGGAACGAGGAGTTTCAAAAATGAAATAGCAAAGGAGCTATTTAATTATGGCAAGATTATTTTGGAAAAAGATAATGTAGGCATGTGTTGAATCATGATTCTTGAGTACATAAATGAAATCCCAATTACAAGACTGAATATCTATTACGCACCTAAAAACAACTGAACAATGTAAAAAACCCAATAGATAATAAACGTGCAATGGAATCAAAATTCCATTAAAGTGAATAGCCAATAGTAAATTGTCCAAAATGAAGAGTACCTTATAGCACGGCATAAGAAAACATAAACTATACAAATGGAGTGAATCGTCATCATTGAAGGGCCCACGGCCATGACATCTTAACATAGTAAAAATCATATCAGAAAACATAAAAACGTGCAACATCTCCCAGTAAATTTTACAGCCATACATAGGTTTTCTTGAAGGAATTATTGCTATCGGCTCTGTAACAAAGGCAAAGAGGACCCTACATATTTACATTTGCAGTGGAACACTACAAGCTCACTTCTGCTCTGCGCTAAACCCGCCGGACAGGAAAAGAGTCACCTAAATCAGCAAAAAGAGGCAATAACATTGGAAAATTCACTTTTTCTTAAAGTGTATTGAATTCATTCATACCTTCACAAAAGAAATGGATATCCAAGTATACTTCGTTTTACTTTTGACGATCAAGTCAGTCTAAACCTCCTTATAAAATAGAAAAAAATAAATCACCAAGAAAGATAAAAATTGCAGTTCCCAAAAGAAAGCTTTCCCAACTCTTTCTCATCTTCCATCAAAAAGTATTGACTTTGTCTCAATCATCCCATCTATGCATCTTCATCATTCTCGACCAAAATTCTCTTGCATGCTTCATAGCACATGAAAGATATGCCAGCAGCAGGAACCAACTTCATGCAGCTAGGACCTAATCCCCTATAAAGACCCTGGATCCCTTCTTGTTCAAGTATACTCGCAAGTGCATGGAACACATCCCTGTAAACCTGTCTTCCACTTAGAGCCCCAACCTGCATATGCTTTCGAGCCACTTCCAATGGGAAAGTTGCACTGCTTGAAATAGCACCAGCTGCAGAGCCTATTAAAAGTGTCTCGATATTCCCTATCTTCTCCTGCTTGAAAATCTTCCTATAAGCTTTTCTCAATGTATCATAGGCAAAATAATTGGTAGCAGCATATGGGATAACCCCAATCAGGCTAGGGGCAAGCCCTCTATAGAGTTCTGCAGGACCCTCTTTTCTAATTATTGTCACAAAAGCATCAATGAGACCATTGTAAACCCCTCTCTGCAGCATCCAGAGAAAGAATGTTATACGAGCTGTGGGTGCACATCATATGGAAACTCAAGATCCTGCAACATTAATTACACACCTGTATAGTAAGACGGGTTTTGACTAGCTCGAGAGGATATGTGCATATGGTTGAACTAACACCAGCACAAGCCCCTGCAATCAAAGATGCAGGGATTGGTGTTTTTGGCTGTTCCCCAGGGCCTGGTGAAAGCTTCTTATTAACTGTATCGTAAGCAAATAGCTGCAAGAAATGAACAAATTTTAAACCATCTCACAAGAACCAAAGTGCACAGTTACACTAACCAGGTAAACACAGAAAAAGAATGCAGCACTTTATCTTAATCTCCTTTCTTAAAGACCAAAGCTTGTGTCTACATGAAAACATCTCATAAGAACCAAGTTGCATGTTGCAAGTCAATCC
The DNA here is from genome assembly GCA_024138025.1 of Combretum micranthum. Classification (NCBI taxonomy): domain Eukaryota; kingdom Viridiplantae; phylum Streptophyta; class Magnoliopsida; order Myrtales; family Combretaceae; genus Combretum; species Combretum micranthum. The sequence goes on along the minus strand of JAMXBD010000143.1, from coordinate 1,667,545 downwards.
TGCTAACAACCTACTCAAATTGATATAATATTTACTCAAATTCAATGGAAAATTTACACAAGTATATATCAAGTCCGGCTCTTGCTCTATAATACTTGGCTCAACTAACTCATAAGCTTGATCAAACAAGTCAAGCATATATTAGCTGAGTCTTCATTTCTTTTTTCCTTCCTTTACTTTTAGCCGAGACTAATCAAGCCTAAATGAGCTTTTAATCAAGTCAAGCTCAAGTTTAAAATTCTAGGCTTGAAAAAGGTTTGAGTCGAGACTTGTTCAAGTCTAGCTTGATATTATAATCTCAATTCAGCCCATTTGCAATTCTACAAGCAAGCATCCACAAGCATTTTCAACTTGCAGAAAATAAAAGAGAAAAATCCACATCTCATCAACAGCTGCAACGGGCAAGACAGGACCAACCTACTGCCAATATGTTTTACTTTTCCTAAGCTATATATAATTAATGACGTACAACTTATATTGGCTAAGTAACCAAGCCCAATATGTTATACTTTAAATTAGATTATCAACAAAATAAAATATATATATATATATGCATATATACACATATATATATATTAAACAAGGAGTCCACCCAGTGTACCAGCCTGGAGGATTGACCCACACATTTGAAAGGGTCAAGGGGTTGAACCAAAATCAATCAAAAAAATATAAATAAAGTCATATTTTAATTATCAAATACAAATAATAATATATATGGATGATAAGTTCAAGGCAAAAGAGGAATTTGGTTTTTTGGAGCACATTGGGTTGAGTTTGTATTCATAATTTATGTCACAATTAATATCTGTCATTATGTGAACATTGTCTTCTGGTAACCCTTTATGCATGTGTCTAGCTAGGATAAGCACTAAAGTCAGAATATATGATTGATTTTTGTCCCACATCAGTAACTTGAAGAGCTAGTAATGACTTTCAATACTAACAACATCAACCCACTTATAGCCAATTTTCACTTATTTTGACCCATGTGAAAGGGTTTACTTGCTGAGTTTTAAATCCCACTTATTATGTAGCTTTAGTCAATGTGGTTATTCATGCAATAAGACCACATAGACCTGACCCAATCTATGAATGAGTTGTAAGGATGATCCTGAGCCTAGAATCATAACACTCAATCATCCCAATGAAAACTTCAACTATTCAATGTGTTTTTCTTTTGCATTCAATTTGAAGAAAAGTTAAAACTCTTTCTATCCCTTTTACCTGCACTGATAAGCATTGTATGAACAAAGTAGAAAGTAGATATATCATTTATCTTCTCCTATAATGAAAAGGTACAGAAAAATAATAACTGATCCCAATGATATATATAAAAGAGAATAAAATTATGCTATTTACTTTGTTGAAACAATACAGAAGAACTGCTTCAAAGAAGCTTATGCAATTTTTACTTCTGCAATCCCTCTATCAATCACATCCCAACTACTCCCATTGCCAAAATTTAAGACCTTCTACAATCAAATAAGCATCACATCTCCATGTCAAGCGCCATGTTTGCTACCAATATAACAAAATAAATTGCAATATTCCAAATAAAGCAAACATTAATGCAATGTTCTAAGATTTCACATGACTTAAGTCTATGCATGCAAATGTTAATAGAGCTTAAGTATAATATGCCATTTAAGAAGGTATTAAACAGTAAAGTACCCACTATATCACCAACTGTAAACATTATTGACTTTAAAAGCCCTCACGATAAACAATTGCATAATTTACAAAAGTAGGATTGGATTTAAAATTGATCAAGAGAGTAAAATGGTGTTTAAGGGTATGGAGCAAATAGCTTTTATAAAAAGTTGTATCAGGATGGTTTCAAAGAACAGTAAGTGGAGCAAGTTTACTCTCTGCTTGCTGACATGGTAAATTACTCTCATTTTCCAGCAAGCGCAAGTTTGTCGCCTCATATGAAACTAGACGTAGAATGAAGACAATTCATTCCAAAACTAAAGATGTTCAACAAGCTCAGAGAAAACTGAACACTTATGACTCACATCGAAGGCCATTAACAAGTAAAGTTGCATTTAGGGCATTCCTCCCCAGTAGACAATGAATATTTTGCTGCACAAACAGCGTCACTTGTACGTTTATTGATGAAACCAACAATTCCAAAGAGGGGATAGAAAGAGTTTTAGCTTCTTCATCTATAAAAATTACAAAAGCTTAATTTTCACAGCATAACTCAAACTCAAATACTCCTATATGCAGCCAACTTGACAACAGCAGTAATGTTACAGATGAAACCAACATTTCCCCAGAGGCATGCATCCCTCCAAAAGACATAGCTATGAACAAACATTTTGTCAACAAATAGAACATTGCATGACTAGCTCCAAACACTATACCAGCAATACATATGATACCCAATTCCTTATAAACAGAGAAAAACTCAGCAATCATCTACTACAATAGTCAACGAAGCAATACATTTAAACAACAGTAATCATTTAATATACCTCAATGGCTTTGCTCGGAGCGCCCGGATAACATTAACTAAATTCCCCTAAACAATCCTGTCCACCCATCAGTCTTCATAATACTACTAAAAACCTCAGAAGCAGAGTGGCCACTGCTTCCAACCATCAAATGAGTCCTAATTGTCTCCAAAGGTGCCACCGCTGTCCGTGAAACCGCCCCAGCAATTCCCCCACTGATTAACCTTCTCAAGGAAGGGTTATTAACCTTAATTTTCAATCTAAGCCCACCCTTTTTCTTCTTCTCCAACACTTCCTCTTCTGGAACACCAACAATCCGAATCCCCTCGGGGGATGACACATACTTAACTAACAAATCCGGATACGGCAGCTTGATGCCCCCAACTCCAGAACCACCATTTCCACCACCATTACCTGAATCCCGGGGATTCGGAGAATTCGGGGAGACCCCAAAATTCATTCCCCATTTGGCCAACACTAGCAAAAAGACCTCCTACAGGGTAAGCATCCACATCTCTTAAACTCCATTGGAACCCCAAACCAGTAATAGAGAGAACATCATCCATGCTATTACTGCTACTATTATTATTCTTATCATCAAAGAGTTGTATCTTTCGACCCATATCTCAAATCTTAACAGAAATAAACAAAGAAATAAAACCCTTCTATTAAAATTGAAATAGAATAAAAGGGGAACCAGCTTTATGCAATGAAACAAAAGTTTCGAGATTTCCTAGGAAACAAACCAAAACCTCGTATTTAGTGAAACGTCGCGGTCATCTCACAAGGTTTTGGTAAATTCAGATGAAATAGATGCTGGCAAGATATTGTATTTGGATCAATTGGGTGGGCAAGAAAAAGTAGGCCTCTTTTTCTTTGCCCCCTCTTTTTCTCAAAGATTATTGCAATAAAGGTAAAGCAATGGGGTGAAGAAATAAGGGAGAGTAATGGAATCAAATGAAAGGAATACGAAAGAGTAGGTGAAAATCGTCGGAGAGAAGGGGCGGCGAGAACAAGTATGCGCGTATCGAGAGAGAAAGAGAGAGAGAGAGAGATTTTGGCCAAAAAAACCTGAAAGAATACAGCTGCTCTCTTCCCCCTCTATTTCTGTCTCTCTCTCTCCTTTCTCTGATGTTGGTGGGACGGCGATGGAGGAGAGGATTTATATAAAAAAATTGTATGGTGGGGTTGGTGTTGGTTTGCTCCGCGTGTGTGTTCTCGTTTTGTATTTGTATTTGTACCTAGACAGCTTCGGAGAAAAACATGACTAGTGAGCCTTCAAAATAAAGAAAAATAAAAAAGGTTATATTTAGCATTATATAAAAAACTTATTCTTGGCCATCAATTAACAGATAAAAATATACTCACGACGTGGGTATAAAGATTAAGAATATCAAGAAAAGTTGCAGTACGACAGTTTTAACTTTTAAGGGGAGAAAAATATTGTTAATTTTGGTAAAAGAAATTGTTCATTAATATACTTCTACGCTCAAATTTTAATAAAATTTGAAACAAAATGTTTATTAACAGGTGGCAAAAAAAATTGTTCATTGATCAAAATATCCATTGGGTTTACACAGTGTTAAGATGTTTGGAAATTCAAAGAAATCAGGGAAAACAATCAAAGATAAAGAGAAAATTTATGTTGGGTAATTTAAGTATAAAATGGAAAATAACAGAAAAGTACAAAAATCGATGAAACTAATTCTAATTAGTAAACTTCATAAAATGGAGATATAGAGGTGAAAATGGGTTGTAACACGTCTCTCAACCTATAAAATAAAATCACCAAAATACAAATTATATAATTTTAACTACTAAAATGCCAACACAGAATCCCATTTAAGATATGCGTTTTTAGATTTAATAAAAAAAACAATTATATGTTATATATATGTTTTGAAAGTTTAGTACATAATAGAATCACATGTCTTGCAAAACTTAAGTTGGGCATACGATTTACTATGAAGTGAAAGTTTCACTGTTTTTACATAAATCAAAAAATCATGTGTAAGCATGTCATATTCATAAAAAATGTAAAATCACATATATATGCAATTTACATTGATTTTAATAATTAATTTTATGTAATTAGTATTTCTGTAAATAATTTATACAATTTCCTAATGAAAGCGTATGAAAACTACCTATAGTTATAAAATTATCCTTATTATGAAAAATTAGGTAATTTATCAAATACAAGCTTTATTTCTTTTTTAAAATAAATCAAACAATTAATTATAAAAAAATCCTTACTAAGAAAAAATAGGTAATTTATCAAATATTAATTTTATTCTTTTGATTTCTTTTTTTAAAATAAATCAAACAATAAAACATAAACATTTATTTTCATTTCTTTTACATGATACCAAATATGAAATAAAAGTTATATTTCATTTTATTTTCACTCTTTTTTTTCTTCCAACTCGCTCTGGTCAATTTTTTTTAATGAAAATTTGCAAAATATAGTGTGAAATCTTTCATAATTTTCCACTAGAGAGTTGCCTTGATTATACTAGAAATATACTATGAGATTATAAAAATTTAACTATCTTATAAAATAGGTAAATAAAACTCATCGTCTATAACTTCTAGTATTTCAGCATATTATCGAATATTTTCAATTTAACGAAATTGAGTTTATCTTTTGCAAGTAGTAGGGCACTTTTGAGGAGTGTGTAAATAAAATATTATTTATTATAAAAAGAAGTTGAGAAAAATTTCTTTTCCTTTTAAAATGCATACTAATGGAGCACAAAATCATTTGATAGTTTATTATCACGAATTTACCACCTAATAAGATGTAGTAATGGAGCACAAAACAAATTTTAAAAATTTGGTATTCACAATTTGTTTTCTGATATTAGACAGGATTTACTTCTTCTCAACTATTCTTCTTTTTGTTTATCTCATTGTCCAATTTCTCAAGACACCTTATAATATCATTATGAAATTATTACTTTTTTTAGTCTTAACTATCGATTAGACATAACTATCAATAATATCGTTGGGACGTGCCAAATTATATTGCACAAAGTAATAGATTTGTTCTTTCGTATTAGGTTAAGACTTGACGGAATAAGATCCCCAAGAGTAATAAATTGATGAGCATCGCATTCTAAAATGTTTAAAAAAAAAAATTTGATCTTATGATTAAAATATTTTTTTATCAGATTTGTCAAGTGGCCAAAGGATATTCGTTTAGAAATTGAATATTTTACATTGTATGTTTTGATTGTATTACACAATTGAAATTAGCGAAAATGTTAAATTTGGTACTCAATCTTTACATAAAAATTTAATTAGATACATTATGATAACTATTTTTACTATCTCATTAACACCACTCTTTTTTCAATAAGAAAGAATTAGTCTATCGGTGTTAAATGTATTAGGAATAGTAAAAATTCAATGATACACTATTTCTTCCAACATAGCAAATAGAGATATTAAGATAGTAGATAAAAATAACCATAAAAATTTTAATTAAATATTAAATTAATCACTTTAAAATTAAAATATCAAATTAAATTTTTATATAAAATTTATATATCATATATATCCATAAAGTTGCACCTAATAAAACTTTAGAGATGACAACAAAACTAGGAGAAAAAAAAAGAATATTCTAAGGCCTACTAAGACATTATAAGACAGGTGGAGGCCCAAGGGCAGTGAAAGGCAAGACACCCACATGATGGCCAATGGATACCGACCAAGAGTCAACCAGCTTAGGTCGACCTGTCCAATTCAACCAGCATGGGTCAATTTGCCCATGAAGTCCGAGCATATGTTTAATTAAAATAATGTGAACTTTTTTTCTATTTCAATAGTTTTAGGTGTCGCGTCTTATTTTAGTGTTTTATTTCATTTTCACATGTTACTATTTGGTTATTTTCCTTTTACATTAGGTCGTTGGAAGGATTCTAAATTTCTTATCATTGCCTCAATAGGCTTGTCTTTAGTCACGCGTGTCCGTTGTTTACTTTTTTAACAAAGGAGACCCCCGTGGTTGAAAACATTTTGATTATTGAATGTTTTATTCTATTTATTCATTCCATATACTTATCAGTGTATACTTTACATTGCGATTTTTAACTGAATATCTATACTTCTATCAATACCTTTCCATTGATAAACCACTTTACTTTTAATATCTGGAACCTCTATCGGATATCAATTATATCTATATCTCTATTTTTTGTTGTCTGAAAATCCCAAAATAAAAAATACTACAAAAAATTTTGGTTTATAGTAAAAATTATGTCTCCTCAGACTTTTAGAGACAATTTTTTTATCATAAATTTCTGTCTCAAAAATCATTATCACTAATTCTTTTAGAGACAAATTTATCCATAAGTTATTACACGTTGTTTCGTTCTTACTTGGAGGTCACCCATCGTAAAATGTTCTACATTGAGTATACTTAATTTTAAAGTTTGTATGAACTTCAATAAATTAATTGATGTCCTCATAAATAAAACCTGACCACTTACTATTTGAAATATATCAAAACTTTTAAAAGTTTGCTACACAAAACATTTAATGTGCTTTTAATGGATAAATAATAACTTAATTTACTTTTTTTTTATGAATCAAAACTTAATTAACTAATTTCATTATTATATTTATATTTGACCAATTTTGATGCACTTTTTCATTAATAATATATTTATTAAAAGAACCATTGTGACAACATTTTCATTATAACGAAAAATCTAGTTATTATCATAAAGTAATTTATGAAGATGATATGAACTACTATGATAAAACTGGTCACATATATGCTTCAGAAGCATCTTCTTCAAAAATCACTAAGAATTTGAAAAGCGAAACGCTGGGCAAAGCAAAATGTCTTGCAATAATTTAGAGCACTTGTAATTCTTCACTTATAGACATATATGATTATTATTAGCAACAAAAGGTTTCAAATAAAAAAAAAAAAAGAATAATGTTATCATCCTTGCTAAGTAATGATAGTCTAATATGGAATAGGGGCTATGCAAACTAAGTCCAGCCCATAGCCGCTAGCTTGGGCCTAAGCCCTACCCGCATAACTGCAACATAAGACCTCACTTGAGCACCCAATCACTCAAACTCAACATTCAGCTGCCTCCTTCAATGCACTGTCTGTCCTACACTCTACGCCATTCAGCTTATTGGTGCACTTTTTCTTTTTTTTTTTAACCTAGTTTTAAGAAATTAATTCCTTTAATCTATTCCTATGATTGAGTCAACGCTAGGCAAGTATACTTATCACATTTAGTATAGGAACAAATTATAGGGTCGTATTCCTCAAGGATCTCGGTAAGTACTATTACTCCCCTTCTTGCTTATTATTTAGCAATTAGAACTTGAAATGCCAATCCCTAGCAATAACGCTAGAAAAACTTTGTAGTTGCCTTTGGCCAATTTGACACTGTTTTGTATTTTGGCTGTAACTTTCTTGTCCAAACTCTGATTGAGGCAATTCAAGATGCTATGGAAAGCTTAGAGAGATCCCTACAACTTTTGTGCTTTGAGCTTTGAGAGATTCCAAATGAATCAGGGCCTAAAATGTGCTTGAATCCACCCACAACAAACAAGCACACAAAAAAAAAAAAAACACAAACATAATAAAGCCTTAACATATCACAAATAAGTTTTTGCTGATTAAAATAAGATTATAACCTCTACATGGTTCATAATGTGTACATTAGTGATGGAGGCAAACATACCAATAAAGTTATCTGTCCACTAGTTGTCCTACAAATGAATGTATGGGAGATAACCCATGGATCTATAGCGTATTATAGAAAACCCCCCTAATGTTGTGATGAACCAAATGCCACGGTGGTTCAAGATTGAAGCCATGCGCTTTAAAAGGCCAACTAAAGATAAAGACACCTAGTATGCACACTAATATTAACCCATGCTAACATGATGATAGGATAAACAACCAAACACAGTAGCAAAAATGCCTTTTAAGATATTAATGTGGAATATTCGAGGCGCAAATGCACCAAATAAAAGAAGGGCACTAGAAGAACTAAAGAGAATTCATGTACCTAATTTAATGGTCCTCTTAGAGACTAGATTCTAAAGAGGTGCTGCCAATGGCCTCCTGTAAACCTCTGTTTTCTAAGCCCTAAACCTTAAGCCGGAAAGTCAACCGGGGACCTTAAGTCAACGGATCTAGAGTAAAACCCTATAGTTTAGATCCTGCAAACCCGAGTTCGTAAATCGAGGATTCGAAAAATAATTAAAGTGTTTAGAATAGTCCGTAATAATATTTGAATTATTAAAAATATCAGATTGGTTCATTTTCGGCTTATTTCGAACCCGTTTGGATACTGCTTTGGAAAGCGTGTCCCGGGGCTCGGAAAATTAAAAATATATCTTTAATATTTTTAGACTCGTATTTTTATAAGGATTTCAAAAATATCAAGTTTAGAATTTTTCGGATTCTAAAAATATCAGTTATAGCTCATATAAGCTTATTTTACTCTTACCGGTAACTTAATTGTTAAATTTCTAAAAATAATTTAATTGATTATTTTATTTAAATCATAAAAATTCTGCTACTTAAATAAAAATATTTTTCTTAATTTATTTTATATATTTTCTTATTCAAAAAGCCACTTTATCAACCCATATCTCAAGTACACATACATTATCATTACTACACATTATTATGTCTTCTTTTGCTTTTTCTTACACTTCCATTTCCCAAAATTGCAGCTGCCCATTCCCCATAAAATAGCCACTTTTCATTATTTTTAATTATTATTTGATATTTTAAAGTCTATTTTAGTTAGAAATGGATGCAACTTGTTACACTTTCAAAAATACAATTAAATCAAACTACACACTCCCCCCACACTCAAAATCACGCCAGCCCCCCCTTGCAGCTGCTGTTTTATTTTTTTTTTAAATTATTTAACACACTTTACACTCTATTTAAACATCTCATTCCTTCCTCTTTCATTTTACAAACCCTATATTTTTCCTCTCTCTTTTTCCCTCTCTTTTCTCTTCTTCCTTGCCTTGTCTTCTTGAAAACAAGCTGTCCCCATTTTTCTTTCTTGCTTCCACATATATTTCTTGCAATTATTTGAGGTAATCTTTCCTTTTTGCTCTTATAAGATGTTCTAGGATGATACCATGGATGTTTCATGCATCAAAGGACATTCCACAAGCTTAAAAGGCTATGGATGATGATGCCAAGAAGTGAAACACTCCTCTAGATGATGATCTCTTTTGTTCTTAGTATTTTTGTTATATGGAAGGCTTGTTTATCTTCTTGTTTTTGTGATAGCTTGTAGATCTAGAGTTTTATCAAGCTTTAGTTATGTTTATGTGTAGATCTAGAGTTCAAGGCTTACTACTAAGTTTTTCTTATGCTTTCATGGATATATATTGAGTAGATCTTAGATTCAAGTTGGAATGAAAAAGAAAATTCGTAACTTGTCAATGCCCTATTTTAAAAACCCTCTTTCAAGTCTTAAAATGGAAGCTTTTGTTAAGAAAATGAAGGTTTGATGGATGTATATCATCAAGGCTTCATCTTACAAGAATCAAAGTTGATTTTCAAAGTTTATTTTCAAAAACAAAAATTGTATTTTCGGATCAAGACAAAGATCCAAAATAAAAACATGTTTTCAACTCACAAATGAGGATTTTATTCAAGAAATGAAGGGTTCTTAGATATAATATGTAATGGGTTGTTTTTCATGAGTTTTGATGAATTTTCTCAAGAGATATGTCCAAAATAAATTTATGAAAATTCGGATCAAGACCAAGACCTATTTTTGGAACCCATCATCAACTTTAAAATGAAGATTTAGACAAAAATATAAGAGGCTCTTGATATAGATATCTTAAGGAATGAATTTTCATAAGTTTAATGAGTTTTCCTAAAAGTATTGCTTAAATCAAGTGTTTGTAAAACAAAATTTAGGTCTTGTTTTCATTGTAATTCAAAGTGGAAATTCGTAATTATGGGAACCAATTTTGAAAACCTTCTTTTTGATCTCAAAACAAGTATTTTATATTGAAAATGGAATGCTTTGATATATATAGGAAAATTATTTTCATTGAACTAAGTAAGTTTTAGTAAAGGAATTACTCAAAACAAGACAATGAGTTTCAACTTGTAAATTTCGGTTTTATGAAATGGATTCTTAGAAGTTTCATTTGAACTTTATGTTTGGTATTAGATAAGTGTGTAATCTCTTAATTTTGTTTTGAGAATCTCCTTGCAAGCTTAGGACTAAAATAAATTGGTCTAAGTAGTTAAATAGAGATATGGCAATTTTTCACAAAGGCTCAAATCTGGAATTTTCGCAACCCTACTGTACAGTATGTTTCCGACCCTAAATGACCTTAAATGTTTGAATTAACTTTAGAAATGGATAGCTCTTTCGAAGTAGGTATAAATCGGTATATTATAAGCTAAATTCCGAGTTAAAATGAGTTAGATATGACCTTTTTAAGTTAAGGATTCAACCTAGACGGAAATTGACGAACTTAGTAAATAAAATTGTTAAGTTTAATAGAACTTCATAAGAGATACTCATTGAGGGTATTCTTTGTACCTAGGTGAATTGGAGGACGGGTTACCACTTCCCGAGGACTATTACGACTAGTGGATTTTCACTACATGGACAAGTGAGTTCATTTCTCAATTAATTATGCTCTTGGATGTGCTTGTAGTAGTAGTGGCATTAGACTTAGGAAAAGATAAAATTGTTGAATGGTGATCTAAACTTGCATGAATGAACGATAAGTATATCGAGGCAAGCTTTGTTGCAATAATCTTGTATGAGCTAGTATAGATTTGGAATGTCTGAAATTGTATGGTCACTTTTAAATTATCTAATAATATCATGATTATATGAATAAATTGTACATGCATATCACGTAGTGAGTCATATCATTGTCGAGTATGCTTTGGTGGGACAAAGGTGTACTTGGGAGGCAGCGGGTCTTTAATGAAGGGGACTAGGGTTGCATGACTTATGGACCACCCCATTCAATAATGAAACTATGGTTGCATGACTTATGGACCAACATTAAAAATTGTGGTTGCATGTCTTATGGACCACCCCACTTAAGATTGGGACTATGGTTGCATGTCTTATGGACCAACTTTGGAATTGTAGTTGCATGACTTATGAACTACCCCAAACCCCGAATGGAGGGCGTAAATTCATTCACTTATGACTACCGGAAAGTCATATGCTTGCTTGCTCATATGCTTGTGCATTCATATGGTTGCTTAATTATAACTTGCTTGTATAGATATTTTAGCTTGGTCGGGCATGTTACTTGAAGAAAATGAATCTCACTAAGCATTAGCTTATACCCCAACAGTTTTTGTTGCAGTGTTCCTATTTTTGGATGTTCCGAGAGGACATTTTGTGCAGGTTTACACATGGATTAAAGAGCTTTTGAGGAAGTCGGGACCTAGTGTAGGCGTGGACTTCTAGGAAAATCTCTTTAATGTAAATTCATATATGTAATTGGAGCTAAACGATGTAGACTCCTATTATTTTGGCGGGGGTATGCCCCCTTGGCTTTTGTAAAGTTTAACTATTTATCTTGTTGTGATTTATATTCTTAATGCTATGTATGCTTTCTTAAGACTACTCGAATCAAAGTGTGATCCTAAAAGTTGTGTGAAGTACACCTTACACACGATATGTAAACTTATGGGATGACTAAGGTGTCATACTTAAGTTTAAATATCGGTGTGGTGGACTGTCGCGTTTAGGGTACCCTTTGGGGCGTGACAGTTTAAGTTGGTATCAGAGCATGGTTAAGAGTTTACAATCATAACTACAAATAAATAGCCTTAAGAAAGGATAAAAAGGAAGGATAGAATAGAATTAAGGAAGACTTAGATGGGAAGACGACCATAGTATCGGCCCTAAAATCCTATCACTCTAACCCTTGTGGATAGTAACCACTAGGAAACAATCGACTTAGTATCGCAAAACCTTCATAGGTGACCTAATGAGACTCATAGAATGCCGCTTAGTTACTTTAGTTGCTTTTGGTATTGTTTGTTATTGACATGTTGATTGTTTCGTTGTTGCTTATAGTATAAAATTTTACTTGATTTTTGATTATGAGGATTTTTGCATGTTGTTCAAATTTCAATAAAGCTATATTTATGTTTTATGATCTTAGAATTTTATTACTAAATTCCCTGATTTACCTTTTTACACTTGTATTTTTCCGCTCGTATTACTACTTCTTTTATTTCCGTTACCTCGTTTGAAAACATTAATAGAATATATTGAGAAGATTACTTAACTAGACAAAAATAAAATTTGCTACAGCCGAGGTAGAAGAAGGAGACGTCAGGAGGAAAGCGCCTCCAATCAACCCAATATGGAAGAAGGGCAACAAGCCGCCCCTCCTCCAAATCCTCCTGCAGATGCTACACAGGTAGCTTTGCAAGCCATGCTTGGACAAATGGCACAAATGACACAAGTGCTCGAAGCACTTCGACAAAGTTTGCCGGCAGCGGCACAAGCACAAGCTCCAGCTCCAACTCCACCACCTGCACCCCAAGCTTCTGTGGGGATGCCAGCACAGGAAAGCGCGCACTCTCACACTGCGCCTTTGCCTCCTCCACCACCTATGAGGCCATACAGAAGCTCCCTACCCGAGTTCATTAAGAGTAACAGATATTTTGAAGGGACTTTTGGGAGACCGGATGAGGCTGAGGATTGGTTAGCTCAGATAGAGCGATCCTTCAGGGCTTTTGAGGTGCCACACCACCTGAGAGTTGATTATGGCACTTACCTGCTTCGGTTGAATGCACGGGTTTGGTGGGAATCGAAAGAAAGAGAGCTCATGCCACCAGTTACTTGGGAAAGGTTCCGCCATGAGTTTGGAGAATTACTTCCCCGGAAGTCTCCGGTGCAGTTCAGCTCAGAATTCCTGAACATTGCTCAGAAGGGAAGGACTGTGAGCAATATGAAACTGAGTTTAGTCGATTACTGCAATATGCTCCGGATTCTTACAAGCACAGTGAGGAGCTAAAAATACGAGTTTTCTTAAATGGATTAGATGAGGAGTTGAGGATGAGGCTAGAAGAGTTTAATATTAAGAACTTTGTTGAGCTAGTAGAAAGAGCCCGGATAGTGGAAGGGGCTAAGAAAAGGAAGGGCAAGACTGCTGAGAAGCCACCCTCGGTTTTTGGAAAGAAGTTTTATGGGGGATCAGGATCTGGATTCTCCCACAAGAGGTTCAAGCCGTCTTATGGCTATAAGGGTAACACTAGTGGGGGACAGGCTACCCCTAAGAGTGTCAGTTGCTGGAAATGTAAGGGGGATCACTACCCCAAGAAATGCCCACAGTTGGCAGATAAGTGTTATTTCTGTGGCGACTCATCCCACAAGATTGCTAACTGCCCAAAGAAGACTACGACCATGTGCTTTGTCTGCAAGCAATTTGGTCACTTTGCCAATGAGTGCCCTCAAAGGAAGAATGCTCCAGCTAAACCTTTTGGGGGATCAGCGCAGCAAGACCCGGGAACGGGAATAGTGGGAACAATAATAGTAGCCGTGCTGGGTCAGCAATGCACGGAATGAGGATCTACAACCTCGAAGGGCAATGGGTATGCGAAGAGATGGGAAATGAAGACTGCGGATTGGCTGCTCTCGAGGAGGATAATGGCCCGGACTTCGGTCTTGTGACAGGTAGGTCTCCTAACTCTTGTCTTTGTTTTTCTGCTGCTTTGATTTGTTAAGATTCAAGTATAAGAAAAGAAAAACAAGTTTGGTTAAGTTAAAGAGTTAGGAAGATAAGTTAGGATGGTGTGAAGGTAGTGATTAGTAAGTGTTGGACGCAGGACACATACGGATAGCTAAGACGACTGCTTATGCTCTTTTTGACACGGGAGCCACACATTCGTTCATCACCACCAGATTGGCTAGACAAGTTGGTTTACCAATAGCCACTATTGCCTCTAGCTTTCGTGTTAGAACCCCGACTGGGAGTGTGGTGACGACAAATGAGATGCTAAAGGATTGTCCAATGGAGATTCATGGGCATGGTACGAAGTGTGATTTGATAGTATTGGAGATGAGTAAATATGAAGTGATTTTGGGTATGAGTTGGTTAGCCATTGCTAAAGCCGTTGTGGATTGTCGAAGGAAGAAAGTAAATTTCAAGGATGTTGATGGAATGGATGTTGAGTTCACAGGTGAGACGGTAGTTTCAAGAGGAACTGATCTATGCTCATTTGAGTTGCTTATGGATGGAGAGGATAAGATGGAAAGTGAAGGTTGTCTTAATGCAACAGAAAAAGAAGAAGGATTACCTAAGATTGAGGATATAACGGTTGTCAAAGAATTTCTCGATGTCTTTCCGGATGAGCTACCAGGTTTGCCACCTAAGAGGGAAATTGATTTCGAGATTGACTTGGTGCCAAATACTGAGCCGATATCTAAAGCGCCGTATCGTATGGCCCCTGTTGAGTTAAAGGAATTACAAAAGCAATTGCAAGAACTCTTGGACCATGGATTCATAAGACCAAGTGTGTCACCATGGGGTGCACCTGTATTATTTGTTAAGAAGAAGGATGGTTCAATGAGACTATGTGTTGATTATCGGGAGTTGAACAAGGTTACAATTAAGAATAAGTATCCACTTCCAAGGATTGATGACCTTTTCGATCAGCTACAAGGAGCAAGTGTATTCTCACGGATTGATCTACGATCAGGGTATCATCAGTTAAGGGTCAAACCTGAAGATGTGCCAAGACTGCTTTTCGGACTCGTTATGGACATTATGAGTTCTTAGTGATGTCTTTTGGATTAACAATGCTCCTGCCGCCTTCATGGACTTGATGAATCGAGTATATAAGTCATTGTTGGACAAATGTGTGATTGTGTTTATTGATGATATTTTGATTACTCGAAGACAAGAGAGCAACACGAAGAGCACCTTCGCATGGCCTTACAAATCCTAAGGGAACATAAGCTATACGCCAAATTTTCTAAGTGTGACTTTTGGCTAGATAGGATTTCATTTTTGGGACATGTTGTGTCGGGTGAAGGCATATCAGTAGACCCCGAGAAGATTAAGTCTGTGGTGGAATGGAAGCCACCTAAGACCGTGACTGAAGTAAGGAGCTTTCTGGGTTTAGCCGGATATTACAGGAAGTTTGTCCAAGACTTTTCCAAGATAGCCAAGCCGTTAACTCAGTTAACGCAAAAGAATGAAAAGTTTGTTTGGACGGAAAAGAGGGACCAAAGTTTTCAAGAATTGAAGCAAAGGCTTGTCTCTGCTCCGATTTTGGTTTTGCCAAACCCCGAGAAACCCTACGGTACATAGTGATGCTTCGAAAAATGGTCTCGGATGCGTTCTCATGCAAGAGGGAAAGGTGATTGCCTATGCTTCAAGACAGCTAAGGCCACATGAGCAAAATTACCCCACGCATGACTTGGAACTAGCCGCTGTTGTCTTTGCCTTGAAGATATGGAGACATTACCTATATGGACAACGGTGTGAGATCTACACCGACCACAAGAGTCTTAAGTATTTGTTCACCCAAAAGGAGTTGAACATGAGGCAGCGAAGATGGCTAGAGTTAATTAAAGATTACGATTTGGGGATAAATTATTGCCCGGGAAGGGTGAATGCAGTTGCCGATGCCTTGAGTCGCAAGAACCACGGGGAGGTCGCAACTCTTTTGACGGACCAGAAAGAATTGATTAAAGAATTTGAGAGGCTAAGCATCGAATTTGTTGGGCAAGACTTGGAAATGGAAATAGCAAATTTGGTGTTGGAACCAACTTTGGTGGAAAGGATTAAAGAGGCTCAGCGCTATGATGAAGTGATACAAAGGATAAAAAGAAGTTCAGGAGGGAAAGTATACTGATTTTTCAATAGATGATGAGGATGTAGTAAGGATGAAAGGACGATTGTGTGTGCCTGATGACGAAGAAATGAGGAAGGAAATCATGAGTGAAGCACACAATTCTGGGTACACGGTACACCCGGGAGGAACCAAGATGTACCAAGACCTTAAGGGACATTATTGGTGGAACGGAATGAAACGGGATGTGGCAGATTTTGTGATTAAGTGCCCAACATGCCAACAAGTGAAGGTGAACATCAAAGGCCGGGTGGATTGTTAAAACCTTTGCCTATACCGGAATGGAAGTGGGACCAGATTTCTATGGACTTTGTTTGTGGTTTACCAAGGACACCGTCAGGTCATGATGCTATATGGGTTGTGGTTGACCGGTTAACTAAGTCTGCTCACTTCTTGCCAATAAGTATGACTTTCTCTATGGATAAATTGGCGAGACTTTATATGAAGGAAATCGTTCGCCTACATGGAGTACCAGCCGGGATTGTGTCGGATCGAGACCCGAGATTTGTGTCTAAGTTCTGGATAAGCTTGCAGAAGTGTTTGGGGACAAAGTTGCATTTTAGCACAGCCTATCATCCTCAAACTGATGGACAGTCGGAAAGAACGATCCAGACTTTGGAAGATATGCTTAGGGCATGTGTGATGGAGTTCAAGGGAAGTTGGGAAGCGCATTACCTTTGGTTGAGTTCGCTTACAACAATAGCTATCACTCGACTATCAAGATGCCGCCTTATGAGGCCTTATATGGACGTAAGTGTAGATCCCCTTGTTTTGGGATGATGTTGAGAAGGAAGTTCTTGGACCCGATCTAGTGCAAGATGCCACCGACAAGGTTCGGATAATCCAACAACGAATGAAGGAAGCTCAGGATAGACAGAAAAGCTGGGCAGATTTGAAAAGAAGGGTTCTTGAGTTTCAAGTGGGTGATCATGTGTATTTAAAGATAAATCCTATCAAAAGTATCCATCGAGTTCGCTCACAAGGAAAGTTGAGCCCCGGTATATTGGTCCTTTCGAAGTATTGGAACGGGTTGGAGAATTAGCATACCGCCTTGCCTTACCGCCAAATCTTTCGGGTGTGCACAATGTTTTTCATGTCTCGGTTCTTCGCAAGCACATAGCCGACCCGGATCAAGTTATAGAATTGGAACCTGTTACAGCTAGGCAAAAGAGACTGCCTACGTGGCACAAAGACTATATTATAGGTTGAAATCAAATAACAACCTTCAACTGGAGCAGTACAAATAGTTACATCACAGCGAGACCGTGAGATCTCATCTTTGTAGTTAGAAAGATTTAGTTACATGTAACAGATATGATCTATCTTGTAAAGGAAAGTACAACCAGATCTATTTTGTAACGGACAAAGTTACATGCAGAATATAAATACAACGAATCAAAGCAGAAAAGGGTATGTTTTTACCCCTGCTGAGAATATACATTCTGGAGTCAGCTGTACTCGAAACAGCATTATCCCATCCTCACTTTCCATCAAACCTTGCAACAAATTAACAAACAAGAAAGTTAAAACAAACAAAAACACGAGAGGTGTAGAGAGGAAATTAGGAAATTAGGGTTAGGGTTTCATACCTGAGAATGAGTTGAGAGAATTCTGTAGAGAGGAATTCGGGTTCTTTTAGTATTAGTGGACCGAGCCCTTTTCATAGGAGTGGGCTTCCTAACAATTTGGTGCTCTCGTGCCATAGATTGTTCATCATGTCGACCAGATCACAATCAAATCAAGAAGAAATGGCCAAATTACAAGCTTTAGTATATTCAATAGCAGAATCGGTTAATAAAATGCAAACTCAAATGCAAGAACAGGCAGATTCTTTAAAGTAATTGCAGGATCAAATTAATCAAGGACAGAATCAGAACCCTGCCTCTGTATCTCAGAATTTAAATAATAATGGAGGTTCATCACATTCTGCAACAGTTTTCGATAATATGCTTAAGGGCATGAAGTTAGAAATACCCACTTTTGATGGCGATGATGTTATGGGTTGAATTTTCCAGGCACAAAATTTTTTTTCCTTTCATGGTGTTCCAGAAGATCAATGCCTGGTAATCTCTTCTTTTGCATTCAGGGGACGTGCATTGAAGTGGTATGAGTGGATGGAACAGAACCAACAGATATCTACATGGGAAACTTTTCTCAAATCCTTAAAAGCACGATTTGGACCCTCAGAATTTGAGGATGTCCAAGGTACGTTATCTAAACTCATACAGAGAGGGTCTGTCGATGACTATCAAACTGAATTTGAATCATTGTCAACTAGAACAGTGGGTTTGTCAGACAATTTTTTACTGAGTTGCTTTATTTCTGGATTAAAACCCTATCTTAGAAGAGAAGTTCAAATTTCTAGACCTCTTTCTCTTGATCAAGCCTTATGGTTCGCAAAAATGCATGAGTCAAAATTTGCAGACATGCATTATCTGTCTAGATCTAATACTGCAAAATCATCTTGGAATAATGCAAATACTTTGCAATTTTCGAAATCAGCAGTATCACCTTCTAATATCTCAGTTTCTTCATCCAAACCCACTATTCCAGTAAAGAAATTGACACAGGCAGAAATGGATGAACGTAGAGCTAAAGGTCTTTGTTATAATTGTGATGAAAAATATAACAGAAATCACAGATGCAAGGCAAAATTTTTGCTATTGATCACTGATGACAATGGGGAAGAATCCATAGAGTGTATTGATGATGTGTCTGATACTCAGATGCAAATGCTTGATACTGTTCATGATATATCAGATGCATATGCTATTAGCTATCATGCGTTATCTGGACATAATGCTCCTAAAACAATACGATTTAAGGGCATTATCAACAATAAATCAGTAACAATATTAGTGGATTCTGGTAGCACTCATAACTTTGTGCAATCAAGATTAGTGAAATATCTTAATCTGACAGTGACAACTTCGCCAGAATTTAATGTGTTGATTGGGGATGGCACTAAGATGAGTTGTCAAGGCAAGTGTGAAGCAGTACAATTTCATATCCAAGGTTTATGTTTTACAGACACTTTTCATGTTTTACCTATACAAGGAGCTGAATTAGTACTTGGTGTACAATGGTTACAGGAGTTAGGACCAGTAACTATTGACTATGGTCAGTTAACCATGCAATTTCAATATCAAGGGATTGTGGTGAAGCTGTTAGGGGAGCGACAATCTCTTTCTGAAATTACACATCATCAGTTTAAAAGGCTTATTTCTAAGGATGCTATTGCTTCATTTTATCATATTGTGGCTCAGCCATCGGTTTGTACTACATGTGAGAATTTCACCAGCAGCCAAGCCTTACAACTTGTTGGGCAAATATTCTCATGTATTTGAAGCACCTTCATCATTGCCACCTTTAAGAGAGATCCAACATCAGATTTACATCGAAGAGGGAAAAGGACCAGTTAATGTGAAAGCCTATCGATACCCACATTTTCAGAAACAGGAGATAGAAAAACAAGTTAATGATATGCTCCAACAGGGACTTATACAACATAGTATTAGTCCTTATTCTTCTCCTGTCTTATTGGTTAAAAAAAAAGATGGAACGTGGCGCTTCTGTATCGATTATAGAGCACTTAATCACATAACTGTCAAAGATCAGTTTCCCATTCCTACTATCGATGAGTTACTAGATGAACTATTTGGTGCTTCTATTTTTTCAAAATTGGATCTCAGAGCGGGGTACCATCAGATTAGAATGCATCCAAGAGATATTGAGAAAACTGCATTTCGGACTCATGAAGGACATTACGAATTTCTTGTAATGCCATTTGGTCTTAGTAATGCTCCAGCTACATTTCAGTCCATCATGAACAAACTATTCAGACCTTTCCTTCGAAAATTTGTAATTGTATTTTTTGATGACATACTTGTTTATAGTATGTCTGAGTCTGATCATTGGGAGCATTTGGAGAAGGTTTTTACAATACTACAGGACAATCAGTTTTATCTGAAACAGTCCAAATGTAGTTTTGGAGTAAGTACTATTGAGTATTTGGGACATATAGTCTCAAGTAAGGGTGTACAGCCAGAAAATAAGAAAGTAGAGGCTGTTTTAAATTGGCCTGTTCCTATGTCAGTTAAACATTTGAGAGCCTTTTTGGGGCTGTCGGGGTATTATAGGCGCTTCATTAGAGGCTATGCTTCTATAGCAAGCCCATTAACTGATTTATTGCAGAAGGATTCATTCAGTTGGTCTACTGAAGCACAACAGGCATTTGATACACTCAAGACAGCACTTGTTCATGCTCCTATTCTGGCACTTCCTAATTTTACAGAATCATTTGTGATTGAAACAGATGCTTCAGGGTCAGGGATTGGAGCAGTTTTACTGCAACGAGAACATCCCATTGCTTTTTATAGCAAGAAGATGCCATTACATTTACGAAAGGCTTCAGCTTATGTTCGAGAGTTGTATGCCATTGTGGAAACAGTGAGAAAATGGCGTCAGTACTTGTTGGGGAAACATTTTCTCATTCGAACAGATCATAGAAGTCTTAAAGAAATCATGACCCAAGTCATTCAGACTCCTGAGCAACAAAAATACTTATCTAAGTTGCTGGGTTATGATTACACTATTATGTACAAGGCTGGCAGTGAGAATAAAGTGGCTGATGCTTTATCACGACAGCATATGGAAGAAGGACATTATTTAGCCTGGTCCGCTGTCCAATTTCAGTTTGTGGACACTTTAAAGCAAGAATATGGAACATTGGAGGCATTTAAGAATGTCATATCTGACCTGGAACAAGGGAAACTAATAAAGCATCCTTTAGTTTGGAGGAATCACTTATTATATATTGGGGATCGAATATTTCTGGTGCCTCAATCTTCTCTTATTCCTCTACTACTTCAAGAATATCATGTTTCCCCATGTTCGGGTCATTTTGTTTTTTTGAAGACATACAAGAAATTATCTTCAGCTTTCTATTGGGATGGTATGAGAAAAATGGTGGAAGAATATGTTAAAACATGCTACACTTGTCAGCAAATTAAATATTCTTCCCGAAGTCCAGCTGGACTTCTTCAACCTTTACCTATCCCAGAACGAATTTGGGAGGATATAAGCATGGATTTTGTGACCTCACTTCCTAAATCCCAAGGCTATACAGTAATATTGGTTGTTGTAGATAGGCTCACTAAATACTGTCATTTAGGAGCCCTACATTCTCATTATACAGCAACCTCAGTGGCTTCTCTTTTCCTACACATGGTAGTGAAATTACATGGATTTCCAAGATCAATTGTTTCAGATAGGGACCCTGTGTTCATGAGCAAATTTTGGAAAGACTTATTCTCTTTGAGTGGGACTAAGTTGAAAACTAGTACGGCTTATCACCCACAAAGTGATGGTCAAACAGAAGTTATGAACAGGACACTTCAGCAATATCTTAGATGCTATACAATGGACTGTCCAATAAAGTGGGTTTCCATGTTGCCTTGGGCGGAATATGCTTATAATACCTCCTACCATGAAGGTGCAGGATCAACTCCCTTTCAGTTGGTTTATGGTCGATCACCACCAACACTTGCATCTTATATTAGAGGCACCTCTAAGTTGGATGCAGTAGACAGAGAGCTATTGGAGAGAGATACTTTACTTAAAACACTCCAAAGTAATTTGCTTAAAGCTCAGGAGCGAATGAAGTTCTCTGCAAATCAGAATCGAAGAGAAGTCCAATTTGAGCCAGGGGACTTGGTTTATGTTAAATTGCAACCTTATAGGCAGCTTAGTGTTTCTTTGAATAACACACACAAGCTATCTAAGCGATATTATGGACCATATGAGGTGCTTCAGAGGATTGGGACATGTGCATACAAGTTGAAATTACCAGAATCTGCTAAGATTCATGATGTTTTTCATGTGTCTTTATTAAAGAAGGCTCATGGTGCTTCTATTCCCTCTTTAGACTTACCCATTAAAGCTGTCAATAATCAACCGTTATTGACACCATTGGTTATATTGAATTCCATAACTATTTTTCGCCAAGACAAGCCTATTCGACAGATTTTGGTTCAATGGCAAGGATTACATCCTACTGAGACATCGTGGGAAGACTGGAATTCATTCAGGAAAGCTTATCCTGATTATAACCTTGAGGACAAGGTTATTTTTCAAGGGGGAGCCATCTGTTACAGCTAGGCAAAAGAGACTGCCTATGTGGCACAAAGACTATTATAGGTTGAAATCAAATAACAACCTTCAACTGGAGCAGTACAAATAGTTACATCACAGCGAGACCGTGAGATCTCATTTGTAGTTAGAAAGATTTAGTTACATGTAACAGATATGATCTATCTTGTAAAGGAAAGTACAACCAGATCTATTTTGTAACGGACAAAGTTACATGCAGAATATAAATACAACGAATCAAAGCAGAAAAGGGTATGTTTACCCCTGCTGAGAATATACATTCTGGA
The DNA here is from genome assembly GCA_024138025.1 of Combretum micranthum. Lineage (NCBI taxonomy): Eukaryota > Viridiplantae > Streptophyta > Magnoliopsida > Myrtales > Combretaceae > Combretum > Combretum micranthum. The sequence goes on along the minus strand of JAMXBD010000143.1, from coordinate 1,644,776 downwards.
GTCAGCTGTACTCGAAACAGCATTATCCCATCCTCACTTTCCATCAAACCTTGCAACAAATTAACAAACAAGAAAGTTAAAACAAACAAAAACACGAGAGGTGTAGAGAGGAAATTAGGAAATTAGGGTTAGGGTTTCATACCTGAGAGTGAGTTGAGAGAATTCTGTAGAGAGGAATTCGGGTTCTTTTAGTATTAGTGGACCGAGCCCTTTTCATAAGAGTGGGCTTCCTAACAGAACCGGTGTTATTAAAAGAAAACCTCACTTACGAGGAGCAACCGGTACAGATCTTGGACACAAAGATACAAAAGTTAAGGAATAAGGAAATTAAGTATGTGAAGGTTCTTTGGAGGAATCATACACATGAGGAAGCAACTTGGGAGGCAGAAAGTGAAATGCGGCAGAAGTACCCTAGTTTGTTTGAGGATCAGGTACGTCTTTCAAGTTTTGCGGACAAAACTTTCTTTAAGGTGGGTAGGTTGTAAACCCCTGTTTTCTAAGCCCTAAACCTTAAGCCGGAAAGTCTACCGGAGACCTTAAGTCAACGGATCTTGAGTAAAACCCTACAGTTTAGATCCTGCAAACCCGAGTTCGTAAATCGAGGAGTCGAAAAATAATTAAAGTGTTTAGAATAGTCCGTAATAATATTTGAATTATTAAAAATATCAGATTGGTTCATTTTCGGCTTATTTCGAACCCGTTTGGATACTGCTTTGGAAAGCGTGTCCCGGGGCTCGGAAAATTAAAAATATATCTTTAATATTTTTAGACTCGTATTTTTATAAGGATTTCAAAAATATCAAGTTTAGAATTTTTCGGATTCTAAAAATATCAGTTATAGCTCATATAAGCTTATTTTACTCTTACCGGTAACTTAATTGTTAAATTTCTAAAAATAATTTAATTGATTATTTTATTTAAATCATAAAAATTCTGCTACTTAAATAAAATATTTTTCTTAATTTATTTTATATATTTTCTTATTCAAAAAGCCACTTTATCAACCCATATCTCAAGTACACATACATTATCATTACTACACATTATTATGTCTTCTTTTGCTTTTTCTTACACTTCCATTTCCCAAAATTGCAGCTGCCCATTCCCCATAAAATTAGCCACTTTTCATTATTTTTAATTATTTATTTGATATTTTAAAGTCTTTTAGTTAGAAATGGATGCAACTTGTTACACTTTCAAAAATACAAATTGGAATCAAACTACACACCCCCCACACTCAAAATCACGCCAGCCCCCCTCCCTTGCAGCTGCTGTTTTTTTTTTTTTTAAATTATTTAACTCACTTTAAACTCTATTAAACATCTCATTCCTTCCCTCTTTCATATTTTAAACCCTATTTTTCCTCTCTCTTTTTCCCTCTCTTTTCTCTTCTTCCTTGCCTTGTCTTCTTGAAACAAGCTGCCCCATTTTTCTTTCTTGCTTCCACATATATTTCTTGCAATATTTGAGGTAATCTTTCCCTTTTGCTCTTATAAGATGTTCTAGGATGATACCATGGATGTTTCATGCATCAAAGGACATTCCACAAGCTTAAAAGGCTATGGATGATGATGCCAAGAAGTGAAACACTCCTCTAGATGATGATCTCTTTTGTTCTTAGTATTTTTGTTATATGGAAGGCTTGTTTATCTTCTTGTTTTTGTGATAGCTTGTAGATCTAGAGTTTTATCAAGCTTTAGTTATGTTTATGTGTAGATCTAGAGTTAAGGCTTACTACTAAGTTTTTCTTATGCTTTCATGGATATATATTGAGTAGATCTTAGATTCAAGTTGGAATGAAAAAGAAATTCGTAACTTGTCAATGCCCTATTTAAAAACCCTCTTTCAAGTCTTAAAATGGAAGTTTTTGTTAAGAAAATGAAGGTTTGATGGATGTATATCATCAAGGCTTCATCTTACAAGAATCAAAGTTGATTTTCAAAGTTTATTTTCAAAAACAAAAATTGTATTTTCGGATCAAGACAAAGATCCAAAATAAAAACATGTTTTCAACTCACAAATGAGGATTTTATTCAAGAAATGAAGGGTTCTTAGGATATAATATGTAATGGGTTGTTTTTCATGAGTTTTGATGAATTTTCTCAAGAGATATGTCCAAAATAAATTTATGAAAATTCGGATCAAGACCAAGACCTATTTTTGAACCCATCATCAACTTTAAAATGAAGATTTAGACAAAAATATAAGGGCTCTTGTATAGATATCTTAAGGAATGAATTTTCATAAGTTTAAATGAGTTTTCCTAAAAGGTATTGCTTAAATCAAGTTTTGTAAAAGACAAAATTTAGGTCTTGTTTTCATTGTAAATTTCAAAGTGGAAATTCGTAATTATGGGAGACCAATTTTGAAAACCTTCTTTTTGATCTCAAAACAAGTATTTTATATTGAAAATGGAATGCTTTGATAATATATATATAGGAAAATTATTTTCATTGAACTAAGTAAGTTTTAGTAAAGGAATTACTCAAAAAAACAATGAGTTTCAACTTGTAAATTTCGGTTTTATGAAAATGGATTCTTAGAAGTTTCATTTGAACTTTATGTTTGGTATTAGATAAGTGTGTAATCTCTTAATTTTGTTTGAGAATCTCCTTGCAAGCTTAGGACTAAAATAAATTGGTCTAAGTAGTTAAATAGAGTAGATATGGCAATTTTTCACAAAGGCTCAAATCTGGAATTTTCGCAACCCTACTGTACAGTATGTTTCCGACCCTAAATGACCTTAAATGTTTGAATTAACTTTAGAAATGGATAGCTCTTTCGAAGTAGGTATAAATCGGTATATTATAAGCTAAATTCCGAGTTAAAATGAGTTAGATATGACCTTTTTAAGTTAAGGATTCAACCTAGACGGAAATTGACGAACTTAGTAAATAAAATTGTTAAGTTTAATAGAACTTCATAAGAGATACTCATTGAGGGTATTCTTTGTACCTAGGTGAATTGGAGGACGGGTTACCACTTCCCGAGGACTATTACGACTAGTGGATTTTCACTACATGGACAAGTGAGTTCATTTCTCAATTAATTATGCTCTTGGATGTGCTTGTAGTAGTAGTGGCATTAGACTTAGGAAAAGATAAAATTGTGATTGAATGGTGATCTAAACTTGCATGAATGAACGATAAGTATATCGAGGCAAGCTTTGTTGCAATAATCTTGTATGAGCTAGTATAGATTTGGAATGTCTGAAATTGTATGGTCACTTTTAAATTATCTAATTAATATACCATGATTATATGAATAAATTGTACATGCATATCACGTAGTGAGTCATATCATTGTCGAGTATGCCTTTGGTGGGACAAAGGTGTATTTGGGAGGCAGCGGGTCTTTAATGAAGGGGATTAGGGTTGCATGACTTATGGACCACCCCATTCAAATAATGAAACTATGGTTGCATGACTTATGGACCAACATTAAAAATTGTGGTTGCATGTCTTATGGACCACCCCACTTAAGATTGGGACTATGGTTGCATGTCTTATGGACCAACTTTGGAATTGTAGTTGCATGACTTATGAACTACCCCAAACCCCGAATGGAGGGCGTAAATTCATTCACTTATGACTACCGGAAAGTCATATGCTTGTTTGCTCATATGCTTGTGCATTCATATGGTTGCTTAATTATAACTTGCTTGTATAGATATTTTAGCTTGGTCGGGCATGTTACTTGAAGAAAATGAATCTCACTAAGCATTAGCTTATACCCCAACAGTTTTTGTTGCAGTGTTCCTATTTTTGGATGTTCCGAGAGGACATTTTGTGCAGGTTTATCACATGGAATTAAAGAGCTTTTGAGGAAGTCGGGACCTAGTGTAGGCGTGGACTTCTAGGAAAATCTCTTTAATGTAATTCATATATTGTAATTGGAGCTAAACGATGTAGACTCCTATTATTTTGGCGGGGGTATGCCCCCTTGGCTTTTGTAAAGTTAACTGTTTATTTGTTGTGATTTATATTCTTAATGCTATGTATGCTTTCTTAAGACTACTCGAATCAAAGTGTGATCCTAAAAGTTGTGTGAGTACACCTTACACACGATATGTAAACATGGGATGACTAAGGTTGTCATACTTAAGTTTAAATATCGGGTGTGGTGGACTGTCGCGTTTAGGGTACCCATTGAGGCGTGACGCCTCCAGTGTCTACTAGGCTTCAATAAGATGGCTTGTTTAGAGTGGATGGGTTTAAGCAGAGGCATTATTGTGCTATGGAATGAAGAAGATGCTTGTAAGCCTTAGATTTTTGGTAAATATAGTAAACCCTAAGAACTGAAAGTTAAACTAGAACTTTAAAGTCAACCTAACTCTATATTAAGTCTAGTGAATCTAGATTCGACAATATCGTGTTCTTAACCCCTAAACAACATAATTGAGATAATTGTGGATAATAGTTCGTAATAATATAGGAAAGCTTAAAAATATCAGATTCGTTAATTTTTAGTGTGATTCGGATCTGAACAAGATCAATTTTCGAAAAACCATGCCCTAATATATCGGATGGTGAAAATATTCTGATAATACCATTAGACTCGTAAAAATATAAGGACTTCAAAAATATCAATTTTAAAAATTTTTTGGTAACTAAAAATATCAGATATAGGCCATTTAAACATATTTTCTTTATTATCAGTATTTTAATTGTCTAGTTTACTATTTATAGTATTATTTCTACTATTCATTTCTATTTCACTATCTGTATTTTTTCTTACACTCTATTCTTACACAATACCATACCTATTCCTGACAATTTACCTTCTCCATACAACTTTATTCACATCACACCTTACACATCACTTCTTTTCATTACAAACCAACAGAAGTTAATCAATTTCTTGCCTCTCTTTAATCAAAACCGGTGCCCCTTATTCCTCCCTCTATCTCATTTATCGTCTTTTACATTTTATTTAATTACATCTAATTTTCACTCTAAAACTCTATAAATATCCCTTTCCTTCTTCATTATTTTCCCACGCTTTCTTATCTTAACAAAACTCTTGCAAAATCACTTCTTAAATCCTCTCTCTACAATTTTTCTCTCAAATACTCTCTTCCTTTCCATCTCCATAAACCCCCCATTTCTCTTTAAGAGAATTTCTAAACATACCATCACCTAACTTAGGTAAAAATTATAAACCATATTCTTATTCATGTCATGCAACATTACATGACCATAATGTGTGTTTCCTAAGACGATAGTATTAAAGAAGCAACAATATGTTCATGTTTTATTCTTGGTCATGCACAAATTTCTTTATGTTATTATATTCTTTTATTATTGTTATATTGTTATTAATGTTACCCTAATCTAACTTCTATATGTTTTTATATATATTTATGTATATATATTTCCCAGAGCCTAAGTGCTCAGTAACCTAACATCTTATTATTATTGCTCTTGTTATTATGATTTTCCTTTTGTTTGTTCTTTTTTTTCTTTGGCACTAGTCTATTTATAGTCCTAGGAAGTCTTGATGAAGCTACGGCTCCCAATACTTGATCGGGATACCTTGATGAAGCTAAAGTTCCAAATATTTAACCTTATTCTTATGCGCATATTTGTTCATATATATGTATATATATATATATATCTTATCTTATTATGTGGTATTATTCTATTTCCTATGGCTACATATTCATAATCATGTATGAACATGTTGATATTATCCCAACAAAAATAAAAGGAGTTTTCTTAAATGAAGAAAAATAGGAACTCTCTTTAAAAATAAATTTTTGTCACCAAAGAAATAATTTTTCCATAAAAACTTCAAGTTTTATCTTAACAAATCTTTTTTAAAATTTAGATAAGTTCATCACAAGTTTTTAGTAATAATAGTATATGATTTCATCAAAGAATACATAAACTAATGTTATCTCATACTCTATTTTCAAACTAATGAAATAAGAAAGTTTTTTTTTAAAAACTTAATATTGCAAATCCTTTGTTTAAGAAAGGTTTTTCTTAAACTTATTTATGAAGTTTTCACCAACACTCTAAAAACTAAGGTCTAGACAAGTTTTACAAAATCACTTATTTAAAAGTGGAACTAAATTTAGGATAACTTTAGAACACATAAACATGACTACTTTAAGAAATTTTAGTCACTACCAAGAGATACTTAGAAAAACTACATTTTTCAAATACTAGAATAAAGTTATAGGAATCTTAAAAAGATAAAAGTATTTTTTAGAAAATTTAATTATTCTCAAATGTTAAGAAATGAAGTTAAAGGAAGAAAACACTCATTTATAATAATTCAAGAAATTCTTCCAATAAATTAAAGTGAATTTTTCCAAGTCTTATCTTTTTTTCAACTTTTAAGACAAATTGTTTTACAAAAATCATTATTGAGACAATACCGCTAAATCCATGCATAAAATATGAGTACATATAAATATTCAAAGGATTTTTCAACTATACAAATATCCATATTTTTGTACAAGAATTTTTGGATGGAGAAAAGTTTGAAAAGTAGTGTTTTAAAAGCTGGAATTTTCGTGGTAATTCTGTACCTCATGATTTTGGGACCCAAATGAATTTTTATGATAAAAATAACCTTAGAAATAGATATATATTTTCGAGTAGGTAGAAAACGGTATATTATATGTGAAATTACAAGTTAAAATGAGTAAGTTATGACCATTTTAAGTTGAAATTTCCTTAAAACCAAATTTTGATGAATTTAATAAAATAGAGTTAGAAAATTTAAGTAGATCTTGGATGAAATACTCATTTTGGATATTTGTTTTGTTTAGGTGAGGATTACTTCGACTGATAGAAGATCGCCATGGCCGAGTGAGTTTTCCTTTACATTTAATGTATTCGAGCATGTGCTTGGAGAATAGAGCACTAGATGTTAAGAAAAGATAAAAATCGATATGCATGTGGGTTATCATGGGAGTTATGTTTGTGATTTGCTATGTATGATCAATGAATGACAAGTATATCAAAGCTCGATTTGTTGATTATTATAATTGCCCTTATGTATATGTTGCTATGTGTGCAATTATTGATTGATCGCATTGAATGAATTAATAATGGATCGGAAATTCCTTAAAACTAAATGGTTCATGCATATCACTTAGAATATCATCTTCGCATTTTGCTACTACTCTTTAGCGTGGGACCGAAAAAGGTAAGCTACCTAGCTACATCTTGAGGAATTAGGACGTTTGGAGAATATAGCCTCATAGTGTAGCCGAGCTGGATCAATTGCTTTGAGTAAGGAAAGCTCGAGAGCTAATAGGAGGTTGATGGTGACCCATTCAATGCATTCCCTAACCCATAATGGAGGGGTACATCCATTCTACATACGAAACCGGATAGTCGTATGTATTGTCTCCTCATTTATTTGTTTACACTTCATATGCTTGCTTAATGGACTTGTATGATTGTCTTGTTAATGAATACTTTTGTGTAAGGATTATCTCACTAAGCTAGTTATGTTTATTCCCAATAGATCTTTTATGTTACAGGATCATTGTTTTGTTGCTGAGACTACCTTGATTGTGCAGGTAGAATCCATCTTTTGGGAAGCTTTTGGAGGAATTCTATTTTAAAGACTTAGATTAGATTTCCTTTAAAATCTTCTAGTTTTAGTATTTGTCTAAGTAAGACTATATTATTGTGGAGATTATCAAGAGAATGCCCCATAGAAGTTTTAGAACTTTATATTTTCATGAATCATATTAAGTACTATTTTGTATGTTCCACTGCCATTATCTTAAAATGCATAACTCCACCGGTCTCCCTTTGTTGTGAACGTACGCCTTATACCAATATGAAAGCTTCGAGTGATTAAGTAGTCATTCTCAAGTTTTAATATTATGTATGGTGGGCTGTCACGTTTAGGATACCCACTGGGGCATGACAATGCTATTGTTCGTATGGTGTTCATTAGCAGACAAGAGATCCACTTGAATGTACAGGTCAGTTCCTACTCTTATTCTCTTTATATTTCTCTTATATATGTTATTACCTTATTAATTGAAAGAAAGGTGCCATAGAATAGTTTATGATCTTTTTTCAAATGGGGTTGATAGCCCCTGGGTTTAATAAAGGATTTTAATGAAGTCTTGATTATATGGAAAAAAAAAAAGAGATCTTGAGTAATAACACTAGGGGAGGGGAAGGGTGTGGGAGGGTGGTGAGCTCCGATTAGTTCGTATAAAGCCAAACCTATATCAATAATGCATGAATGATTGCCACCTGCTTGATATGAGGTTTATGGGAACACACTTTACATGGTCAAATGAAAGAAAAAACTTATCAACATTGATTAAGATGAGACTTGATTGAGCTTGGGTAAATGGGAATTGGCAAGATATATTCCTAGAAAAATATTATATCGTTTGATGAAGAGCCAATCAGATCATAAGCTTATCATACTTAATAAACATCCAAACCTAGGAAGGCAAAAAAGTAAGTCAAGACCTTTTAGAATTCAAGATACGTGAAATGTAATCTCCTTAATTTTATATAACCTGAATATAATAATTATCAAATTATGACATAGAATCTTGAAGAACTTTAAGAAAAAAGTTACAGATTTTTTTCACGATTCGAGAATATTAAAGTATGAATAAATTTTATTATAGTTAAGAAAGTTAGCATCATTATCAATAAAATTCAAAACACAAAATGTAACTTTCATAACCTTAGACAATTGATGATTAATAATAAATCGACTATTACAATGACACCTAAGATTTTTCTATCATAAACTTAGTAACTAGAAAATAAATTCTACACATGCTAAGGTGATAATATGATTGCCAATGAAAAATTCTCACTCTAAAGTAACACTAGGATAATTACTATTTTCAATAATCAAGATAATTAATTTTAGGAAGTTCAAGACAAGATTTTGTAACTTGAGTCGACAACTTAGCAAGTGATCATAGTTAACCTTAGATTTCAAGTGTAAGAAGAGAAGTTTATTTTAGAACTATTGGTTATAAAACCATAACTTAAAGATGAATCGCTAGGGTTACAAAATACGCGATAAGATTAAAAACAAATCAATATTTATAATTCTAGACCTCAATTAAAAATATGAATTACAACAATATGCTAGTTAGAAAATATTGAGTCTATAGAGATTAAAACCCTAATTTAGCCTATCGGACCTAGAAACCTTAATTGCATAGGTACAAAATCTGAACATACTCAATCGTGTAAACTTTAAATTCAAGATTTTAACTAAAAAATAATCTAAAATTACTGTAGGATCCTCAAACCTATTTTGGAAGATATTTTTTTGAATTGACTAATATAATTGTACGCGTATGACCCAACATCCTACGATATAGCTTAGATTAGTATATATTAAATATATAAACAATATTAACTTGAGTCTAAAACCCTAACTTGAAGTCTTGAACCGTCCCTTACCCTAAGAAAGAGGAAATGGCACCACTTGCATGCATATGGGACTCAAGAATATTATTCTCATCTTTTTATGACCTTTCTTCTAAGACTTAAACTCTCTCCTTCTCTCTCCATCTAAACTGTAAATGCATCAAGAACAAAAGCTTAAGTGCTTTCCCACACACATAAGCTCATGCACTTCATGTATTCACACACACATAAGCTTATGCATTTAATGCATTCACACACATCTTGTAATTTATTCCCTTCTTAAAACCGTGTATCACAAAATGAATTGAAGAAATGAGCAAAATATCAAATTATCTCATTATCATCAAAATTGAAGGTCTAGAGATTTCTAAGCAGGTGAAAAGACAAGATTATATGTAAAATGATCATAACTCACTAAATAAAAAACTAGACCTTAAAAATCAAGAGAGAGTCTATTGATGGTAAAAGGAAATTTTAAGATAAATCGCTACCGATAAAATATACACGATATAACTAAAAAATATGAAAATCTTTATTTAGAGTTCAAATAAAAATTATATATATGTACTCTTGAAATTCAAAATATTGTGGGTATATTGAGTACAATATCCTACTTTCCCATTGATCCCTAAAATCTTAATCGTGTAAGACGAAAACATAAAAATATTCAGTAAAGTAACTTTTAAATTTAAAATTTCAACTTGAAAACTATCTAAAAAAAATATAGAACCCTTAGACACAATTTGAAACTTATTTTCTTGAAATAACAGATATATTTATACGTGTACGGCCCTAAAACTTGCGAGACAACCTATATATTTATCTTATAAAATAAACATGTGATATTTAACACAAATTGGAGTCTTGAAACTATCCATAGTTGCTTGCATATGAAGGGTGCCACTTGCACCACTTGCTTCTTAAGAAGCTAGAAAGTTCAACAAGTAAGGAAGGAGATGACTCATTTGCTTGTAGAACTAGAATTCTTCCCTCTATTTCACCATGATTCACAAAGGAAATTAGATACCAAAATGAACTAACAACTTCAATTCTTTCTCCTCCTTCTCACCATGAAATGCTTAGAATTTTCTAGGTTTGGATAAGTCAATAACTTAAGAAAATTGACTTATGAAGCTCCAATGAAGACTCATCAAATTGACACATAAATAACACATGTTGACTAGAGGAATTTTGCCTCTAATCTAGCTTATAAAAAACCGGCCTCATAACTCCTAAAATTACCATGTATTCATCCACTTTGCACAAGCAAACATCAAAATCAATTCTCTTCATATATAACTCATCTAGTCTAGCATATAATTAGTAACAAATAATGACATTTATTACGTTAAATCCTTGGCTGTAACCTTCCTTTTCTTTTATTAACAAATTTCAAGAGACTCATAACATCACTTTCTCTCTTATTTTGAACCATAAACCCTACCCATTTAAGACAACAAATAACAAAACAAAACATTAACTTTTTCCTTAACATGATCAAACCACAACTCTGTATCTATACCAAACAAAGCTCAACAAAGTTTCAATACTTTAAGGTACACATTTCCAATAGTGAGTTTTGAAGAGAGGAGACCCCACTCAACTAAAATAAATTCAAGTTCAAAAGTTAAATCAAATAGGTAAGGAAGATATTATTCGCTAGTTTATTTCTAAAATTAAAGATTTATTCCCATGCTTTCTAAACCCTAGGTTCGATTCACTTAAGGGGGAAAAGCTTGTCACATTATCTTAATCCAAACAAGGTATGAACTATACTATCTTAAATCCTTATTGCATCTATGTATAGAAAACTAAGAAAACCAATGAGTTGATTATCCATATGCTCATCATTTGGTCATTTAGGAGTTTGAAACTTCAATACTATATTCATTATCATTATTTAATACTTGATTTACTCTAGATAAACTATCTTGTAGGAACTAGTATCTATGGAAAACCAACTTTTACATTTAGATCACTACACCATAAATTTCGGCCCATGCAAGAAGTGTAACTTATCATGCATATTTCATGAAGAAATTAGCTTATAATTAGAAGAATAAACACACAATACAACCCACGAATTGAATCTTAATTAATGAAACCCTTAGGATCTATAGCAGATTTTCGGCCTACGATGTATAGATATTACACTATATGACTATGTAGTTTAGACTGTTTCTAAGGCAGATACATGAATAAAAATGAGAATAAAAGACTAAACAAATAAAAATAAATCTTAAGCTAGAAACCCTACAAGTCTTGACCCTATATTTGCTTTAAAGGAAAATGCAAGTGTAATGCACATTTGAAACCTATCTAACTTCATTAACATAATAAGAGAATAAATTACGCATAAACAACTCAAGATGTAAACCTGAAAGTATTCAGCCACTTATATGTTCTTAAGGACAATTAATGTATAAATGCCCATTAAAACTTATTTGAACTCATAATCATGTTAAAAACATGAATAAATGATTAAATTTTTCAATATGACCATGTAAGTGATAGAAATTTCAACCTATATATGAAGATAAGGTTAACAAACAAAGTAAATAATGAATAAAAATCTCACTATCAAAACGGGCCTTAGAAAATGTAAAACCTAGATAAACTTATATTAGAAAATTTAGAATAATAAAAAACTCCCTTAAATAAATATAAACATAATTTAGGATCAAGAGAAACAAAATGAAATAAATATTAAATAACAAATATAAGCTACCTTAAGGTTGTTATACAAAAGACCATAAACGATAAAAGCTCAATAATAAGGCTATTAAGCCAAATGGTGTAAGAATGCCTTAATGTATCCATAGGCATTCATAGAATAAATAAACAACAAATTGAATGAAATAGGATAACCACCACATAGTACTCGAAACAAGCTTTCTAATGCCTATTCATATGTGAAAGTCTGAGTGAAAATGAATATTATAGGTTTAGTTGAAGATTATGCTATAAGAACTGATAATCAGGATCATTTAAGTCACTTTTCATAAGGAAAGCTCGTATATATGAATTTATATTAAAATTAGAAAATAGAATACCTTATGAACTTTGAAATGACTATCCATAAGCTAAATTTGGAGTAGAAATGAGAAAACAGTCCTAGAAGGAGACTGATTATAAGACACTTAGGCACTCATTAGGAGTTGTCTATATAGATAAATATCTAACTGATGAATATTTTATTCATCCATTAGGTGATTCTGATAAGTTTGTGGATTTTTTGGACAATTATTACGATTAGCCAATATGAATAGATGAGAAACTTTGACCTAGTCAATTGTTTATGCTTATAATATATTTGCATATATAATAATATTTTAAAACTACTATGTATTTGGGGTCATGTATATTGTGTGCTACTTGGTGTTTATTTGATTGCCAAACTATAATAGTTATATATTGTATGAATTTTGTTGATACTTGTCTATGAATTGTATGGTCACTTAATAATTTGATATAATTCTATCCGACTATCTAAGGAAAGGGCCATGCAATGCACAATTTGCGTTTCATACATTAAGGTGTGGCAACCCCGCTACATGTTACCATTTTGGTTCTTTGGTATGGGTTTAGTTTTTCTAGATGACATCTTCCTAGTTCAACACAAAGTTACCTTTGTTTATCGGTTCCACAAGAACTAAGTAGGCACCCGAAGGAACGTCGACAGTGTGTGGTGTCCATTCTTCATTGGTTCTTTGATTCTCCTAGGTACGGTGGGTCACTAGTTCATTTGAACCCCGATGAGAGGACATAAATCTCATCTTGTTTGGGTTTAATCATCCAAGCTTGTACTTGTGCATATAGTTGTTTATTGCATTACATATGCTTGTTAATTATAATTGTTGTTACTATTTGATGTATGGTCTGGTCAGGTTATCTTACTAAGCCATGGTTTCAATCACCCCTCAACAGTTTTTGTATAGGAATAATGTTTACTAGGAATGAGCTAGGAATGTGTGAATGATGATCCTCCATCAGACTCCTTGAATTTAGAAAGGTTTTAGTAAACATAGAGTACAATTTAGATAAATTGTATAAACAATTGAGAACTTGTATTAAGTAGGTTAGAACCCAATTTATTATTTGGTAGGGGATACCGATTCTTTGCAATCTTAGTGAAATGTGGAAAAATCATATTTCATTGTTGAGTTTTAACAATAGTATTATATGTATAATTCATGCATGAAAAATAAATAAATAAGTAGAGTTTTAATCTCTAGTTTACAAGATGGTTCTCATATTATGAGTGTATACGTCGTATGCTAACCATAGGGTAATTCTACTAAGCTGCTATTAGGGTCATGACATGGACTAAACACCCTCTTTTTAGAGGTTTCGTAGAAAGTAACTAGTCACTTGAGGTACCTTTGAATCCTATGCAACTTAACTTATTTAAAGAAAAATTACGATGGTGGAATAAAAATGTCTTTAGTTTAATACCACAGAGGAAGGAAAGACTAGAGAAGAGAATTGATGAACTAGAGAATTGGATGGTATATCAGCCTACACAGGATACTCTTAACCAACTAAACTTTGCCCGTGAAGAATTGCCTAAGATACATGAAGATGAAGAAATCCCCTAGGCACATAAAGCAAGATCACAATCAGTTGTTAAAGGGGACAAAAACACACATTTCTTCTATTTGACAACAATGGCAAGAAGAAAAAAAAATCCATAATCTTATATATATAAGATGAAATAAGATGGAGTATTATAGATCAGAATGGGATAGAGAAAATAACCATATCTTATTACTCGAGACTCATTACCTTCGACAAATCTGAAACCCTTTTAGATAATCCTTTTAAGGATATTGCTAGCCTACAGATAAAATATATAATAAAGGATAATTTGTCTACCATTCTTTATCATAGGGAAATAAAAATGCCTTAAATTTTATTGGCTCACACAAATATCCAAGCATTAATGGCCTTTATGTGGGGTTTTATTAAGAAGTATTGGGAGATAGTCAGAGATTCTGTACTCAAGATTATCCAGAACTGTTTTGTAACCAACTCAGTAACCGAAGGCTTGAATAAAATTCTTCTTGTTCTCATCCCAAAGAATATAGGCTCATTAGTTTGTGCACTATTGTGTACAAGATAATAGAAAAAATCTTTGTATAAAGATTATGACCTTTTCTACTGAAAAATCATGACTATACTTCTTGGCTAGTGTGAGTCCAAAAGTTTAGAAATATAATAGCTAAGTAGTGAATGTCAAAATAATTGATAAGATGGGGACTTATTTGGGCTTTGAAATGGGGAAACCAAGAGCATTAGTAAGGAATCCTTGGATAATATATTGGATAAATTAAGGTGAAAGTTGGTGGGTTGGAAAGCAAAATTACTATCTATGGCTGATAGACACTTGGTCATCAAGTCTACCTTGGAAGGAATTCTTAGGTGCTCAATACAAATAGCTACACTACCAAGACACACCATTGTGCAGGTAGAAAGAATTCATTCATAATTTTTTTTGGGGAAATGGAGAACAGAAGAAGATCCATGAATTAAATTGGAACAAGTAATTAAGTGGAAGGAGGAAGGAGGAAAGGAATATGGCATCTTAAGTTAAGAAATAAGGCATGTATGATAAAATTGAGTTGGACAATGAAGACAAAAGAACTTATATGGATTAGACTAGTAAAAACAAGGATGAATAGAATTAACATAAGAAGAAAACTCATTAGAATCAAAACAACAAAACATATTGCACACATGTCAAAATGGATTGAACGATTTTACACTTGTAGACCGAGGAATGGCAAATTTTACATGTTATGGACAACAAATTGGACACATCATAGAGCACAACAATCCTTCATTCATGGTCCGTTAACAATAAACACAAAGAATGTAACTTTGGTAGAAGTGTGGCGAGGTATTAATAGTTGGAATGAATTCAAGATTGGATACCACATTGATGACCATATTGCAAGCCGACTGATGTCCATTCTACTCAATGAAGGAGATAAAGCAAATGTGTGGGCCTAGAATGAAAGGGAAGGAGGGGAGTTTTCAATAAAATCTACATATTCCAAATTATGTGAGGAAACGATGCATGGATAGAAAGGGTGTCAATATGGATGGGAATGGAAATTTCAAACATTCCCAAAGATCACATTCTTCCTTTGGACAATGTATCTTAACAAGAGACAGTTTTGATTTGAAGTGGGATGATTGTGAATCCTATATGCCCACTTTGTAATGGAGAAGAGGAAAGTGCTTAGCACTTGTTCATGACATGTAGCTGGTCGTGCAACGAATGGCAATAGTTAAACTAGTCACATGATTTCTAGAAAACATTTAACTTCCCTTTGAGACATGGGTAGAACAGAATGCTAAACTAAAAAAGAAAAGACATAGAACGAGTGAACCACCATGGTAAACTCTCTTTTGCTTTGCAATGTCGAATATATGGAAAGAACAAAGCAATAGGATCTTTTATAATAGAAACTACCATTAGAATTGGATGCATATAGTACGAAATGCAGCATGCCAATTCTAGGCAAACACTTAAGTGACTCAAACCGCAAAAGCACAAGATAGTTAGCTAAATTTATGGCAACCACCTAACCAGGATTAGTTGAAACTTGATGCAGCTTTTGATATGGACAAAATGGTAGACATCAATTGGTAGATGTCTATGAGATAGAAATGGAACATGCCAAAGGAAATTCGTGCGAGCTTCCCTCTTGAAGTTGAAACCTAGAGCATCTATTATGGGCTTAATAATATACCTCCTGCTTTTAGAAGTAGAATAATTATTGAGACAAACTCAATGGAAGCAATAAGGTGGTTAATTACATATAACATCAACACTGAATTCCTTTCAAATTTTGTTTAATGTGTAGGCACAAATTCAAATGAACCATTTGGTGCGGTTGTTGTAAACACCCAAGCATAATAATAGCCTAGCTCATGGCCTCACTCATTGTAGATTTACAACATTTGAAGACTTTTGCAGCTTTATTTTTTTTAAGGGAACTTATGTTGACTCCCCAACTTATTGAAGAACATTCTTTTACTCCATGATGTTTCTTTTTTTAATCCAAAATCTACAAATGTTTTTTGTTAGACCAAGATAGTTTTGGTCAGAAAACTCGATGTAAGCTACTTTTTTATGAACGAAATTTTGCTAGTCCACGAAAAAAAAAAAAATTGAAAAGTGATATTATTGTATGTTATGGTTGGTTGTCTTGAAAGAATAAAACATGTAATTAATTAATGTTTGCTTTTTTGTTTATGAATAATTATCTTATGATGTTTGTCTCTAAATTAATTTTGGACCTATATAAAAGTTCTTATTAAAAGTTGATAATTTTTGTAAATATTTGCTTTTCACCATGTTGCACATATGAATATTTGATTTCATGATTCATTAATATGTATATTTTTGCCATAATACATGTTTTGCTATATTGTTATAATGGTTTAATATAAACTTCTTGAATAAAAATATGATAACTTTAATTTGATTTGTGATATCCTATAATGTGATGATTTTGGCCCTTGTAAGTATTTGTTTTCATCTTCACGTCTCATAAGTTAAAAATTTGATTGATATTGATATCTCCTATTTTGTTTTGATAACATCATATGTATGATATATTGGTCCTTTTTTTTTCCTAAGAAAACTCAATATATAGGTATTAATGATAATAGTTTTAATTAACTTCATAAATAATCGACTTATAATTTTATTTCTAGACTAAAAATTCTTAGGTTTGTATCATCATCGTTCTTGTCAATAATATGAGTTTCATGAATAGTTGATATTATAATGCATATATATGATTAATGATGGTATGTTTCTTTTGAATATGAGAATTTAACCACGATATTAAAACTTTTTATTTTCACCACAGTATGTTATATTGATTTGAATATACGATTTTCACCATGTTTAAATTGTATCGATTTTTTTTTAACAAGAAAATATGAGTTGACTGAAATTTATGATTAATAGGTAATTAATATACTATGATTTTAATCTTGTGAAATGTCATCCTTCATGTATCCATAATAGTGTGAATTAATATTTTTGTGATGTGTGAAATTTGATTTATCTTGATCAACATGTCAAATATTGATAATCTTTATTTTGATTTATGGTAGCATGTGAATTATTGACATGATTTACAGTTTATTTTCAAAAATCTTTGTCACTTAGAAAAATCAGTTATAAAATTGCTAAAACCTAATTTTGTAGATTTAGGGTTCACAATAAAGAAATCAACTTTTATAAAATTGATAAAATTTAATGAATTTACAATGAAAAGACCTTTTTTCTTCAAAAATACTAAAATTAACTAACAAATAAAAGTTATCATTAAAATAACTACGTATTGTCTGATCCGAATAACAGTACGTAAGCACCTAATAGGCGACTCTAAAAAGAAAAAAAAAATATTTTTTGTAAATTTGATGTGAGTGTTGTTACCTAATTTATTACATGTAGATATTAGTTTACTATTTTGTGAAATATGATTTAATTGACTTGTCTTTCAAGTTTTGATAAAATTGGAAATTACTTTTTGTAAATATCACATAGAGATATTATTATAATAGGGAATAAATTATAATTGGAAAATTAACGTGGTAAACAGTAGGTTTTAATAGGATAGCCTTGGACTGATGATTTTCTAGTCATTATTTTTTAAAAAGTAATTTTCTATAGATCAATAGAAAAATTAGGACCAACCTACATAATGGCTCTAATTTTTTTTTCTTAACTTTAGTCTAGTGGCAACTCCAATATTTTCAAAATTAGAAATTTTTCTTTAATCCTTGGTCGAAGGTTTACGTCAAACAGGTTAGGATTTGATATAAACTAGATTAAAAGAAATTGAACTACAAATCAAAAACCAGGCTCAATATTCATAAATTGAACACTCACTACAATGAATAAAATAACTCAAGATCTAATTCATAAACTTTTTTACTAAAGTAATTGAGGATAAATATAAATTCTTCTACAATATAAGATCAAAACAAATTTAAGAACTAAAAGAATATGCTGTTGAATCAAGATAAATGCTTTGGAAATTTCAATACGCAAAAAGTGTATTGTTGCAACGAAGAGATCCTCTTTTTATTTCCCATTGTTGTTTAATGTTGAAAAAAATTTGCTGAGAGAGCTTATTTTCTCTTCAAACAACCGAATGATTTTGCGGGATTTTTTTTTTTTTTGAGATGTTTTTGAATTTAAAATCTGACATTCAAATTTAATCGACGAGCGTTCTTTTAAAATGGTCTTCTATAGTATGCAGCTTTGTTCCCATGATTTTGTTTGCTTTTTATCTTTACTTCAGAAACTAATACTAGACTTAGAGATAGATTCTGGATATTCTATGATAAATCTTCATAAAATTCTCCTTCAAAAATTTTAAAATTGATGCTGGATAAGATGGATAAACTCCAAATGATATTTCTTATCATGATCACTTGATTTGTGAAAACTAATATCTTTAAATATTTATCAATATCTTCTCTTCGATAGGCTTATCTTCATAGCCCAAAATTCCTCGAAAAAGTTTAGCATATATCCGTAGAAAATATCTTCAAAAGTATGGCAACGGCTTTATCAAATCTATCTTGAAACAATTCTTCGTGACTTTCATAAAATTTATAATTAATTAAATAAATATAATCCCCATAATGTAGGTCCTACTTATGTGGAACACATTAATATATTATCTAAATATATTCAATAAGTGGAGTTGGACCGTTAAAGATGTTAAAAATCCAAGTTAAAATGAATTTATGAAATTATGTACAAACTTGTAATAACAACATTGTAACACACAAAAAAATAAGATAAAATAAAGATAATGAGTCATGATATATATAATATATATAAGCTTATATCAAAGCCAAAAAACAAGTTAAATTTGGTAAATTTTGTTTTGGGAAAGAATTATGAAATGTTGGAATTTCTGCAAATCCAACGCCACCTTTTGGAGGGAGTACACTGCTGGCATATAGACCGGCGTAGGATGTCTACAGTGACAAATTTTCTTACACTGAGCGATTGACAGATTTCGATAGATTTCATTTCCTCATTTTTTTCGTCTTTCCTCTATAGCGTTTGGGGTCTGTTCTTCGTGCTTTTGGTCTCGTGAAGCTTAAGATTGATTGCAGTAAGTGTTCTAACCTTCTACAACATGTTTTATATGGATTTATGCATGATTTCTTAGGGTTTTGTTGATGTTCTTAAAGGATTTGTGGGAGAAAAACCCTAGCTTTGGTTGGAATCCAAGTTTGTGAATGGGATAGGTTTTAGTGATCCAAATTAGTAAGTTTTGTCTTTTCGTTGATGTATTTTTAATCGATGTATGATTAGATGATCCTTATACGTTCTTGTTAATATGCAAATCTAGGGTTTTGGTGAAAATTTCGATATTTGTAGAGTTTTATGCGGTTTCATTATTGTTTTGAGGGTTTTTGTGGAGTTTGATTAGAGCAAACAATGTGGATATCAGAGATTTCCTACCAGGTTAGGGTTTTTAGAGAATTCATTTCTGTTAGGATATATTTGATAGCGTGTTTATATCTATCAATGTATGTATATATGTTGTAACAGGATATTTGGAGTTGTGGAATTGTAGTTGGTGTTGATATAGAAGTTTGTGGAGTTCGGGTTATCTTTGTTGTTGTTGATATCGGATTTGAGGATTTGAATTGCATTCCTAAAATTGAGAAAGATACGACCAATCCCTACTTGTTGTTTTTGCTTGTAAGTTTGTATTGCTTGATTAGTTGTGGGAATAGAATTTCATAATAAACCTAATATTATTTGGCTTAATAAATGTCTGCTTGGTTGTACTTGGCTTTGACCAGTAAAGACCTGGCAGACAGTGATACTAGTGGGGCCTGATGATCTATGTGTGAGGTTATCTTAAGTGGACTTATGCATAGAGATGATTCCGGTAGAATTAGAGGTAAACGAGGATGTTTGGGGAGTACCCACTCATCCATATATGTATATAATTACCTTATTTTCAATGAGTTGATTGTATTTCAAGAGGAGTTTGAGTTACTTCGAGTTCGGGACTAGAGTATACATAGTTCTGAATTGTGTTGATTTGCTGACTATAAAAAGATAACAAACTAATTGCTTGTATTAGACTAAGTGCATTTAATATATATACCTGTTGCGTGCGCATTTGCATTTGCATTTGCATTTGCTTTTAAGGATTGGAGTTATCGTACTGGGCTTCGCAGCTCACTTTTTAAAATTTTAGGTATAGTTGATGAAGACATTATATATGATCTTTCAGGTTATGATATGATCTTTGATCAAGAGGGTGGCGATAGTGGACCTGACTACCTACCTGAGAGTTAGACTTTTGATTATAGGTTCATGGGACAAAAGAAGTGCCAAGATATGTTGAAGACTTGATTTTGCTGTATTTTGCTTATTATTATGTTTTATGAATAGTTATTAGGTCATTTGTTGTTGGAAGACTAAGTTGTAAATGAAGGTTTTCTCTTGTAGACAATTTCAGTTGTTATGTTGGATTGTTGGCTTGTGGATACGTCAACTAGGATGTTTTTTTTATTAAATAGGAATGTTATGAAGTTTTCTTATGTTTCCAGATTATACAGGTTTTGTTGAGTATCCTATGAGATACCCTATGTGTGTGTTTATAGGTGATATTTGATAATTTATGGATATTAGAGTCTTAGCGTGTTCTATTTCAAGAGAGGACACTTGGGGGATTGTAATGCCTTATTTTAGGGTGTTACAGCTTATTTAGTATCAGAGCTATAGGTTTTCATTCAAATATATCTAAGTTTTAACTCCTTAGGATGGTGAGATTTGATGAGAAGGGTAGAATAGGTTTGTTGTTTAGTTAAGTTGTTGTTGTCTAATAGATTTTAAGATTTGTTCTTGAGTTGGATAGCATGTCTAATCTTATGGTGTTTTGTATGTTTAAGAATGCCTCCAAGAAGAAGGAATCCTAAAGAAAATGGGGATGAGTAGCAAGCTCAGAATGAGAATTTACCACCACTACCACCTATAGGACAGTAGGTTCCAGTTGATGTTGCACAACTTATGCAAGCAGTGAATGCTTTGTTGGGAGTGGTTGGTCAACAGTAGTAGGATATGAGTGTGGGGTTTCCATAGGGTTTTAAAATTATAAAGATCAAATCTTTCGTATCGGAATTTAAAAAGAAAACCCTAACCCAGTATCCATATGTATTGATTAGATTAAAACAAAAACAAATAGTTTGATTCCATACCTCTAAAAGCTTTACACTTGAAATCAATTTATAGATCAGATCTATAGGTATCACAAATTTGCAATACCATCTATGGTATCCACACAAACAAACACTCCTTCAAAAATGATCCTTCACGTGCTAGTGTGATCTGGAAAATTTCCAAATAATATTGGGATTTTCATACACGACTATTCGTGTTTCTCTCTTTTTAGGGTTTGCAAATTTTTCAGCTAGTCTAATGTCGACAGATAAGTCGTTAACCCTAGAGAGACCTCTTTATGTTCCTTTTATACTAATGTCATTTTCACATGAGTAATGACATTAGTGCCCCTTAATCTAATTAAGGATAATATTTCATAAAATATAATTATTGCACATAACAATGTAATGATTTTTTATTATTCTTAATAATAATAAATTATTATTCCCATAAGACTTTAAATTTAGTCATAACCTTTTGGCTCGTTCTTTGTGTGTGTGACCCTATAGGTTTATTTAATATTGGTAGTTGATCTAAAACCATTTTGGTCAACAAAACATAAGCAACCTCTAGCAAGACATTATGTTTACCCAAATTAAGTGAAGATCGAAGATCCGATTTTCACCTAATCCATAACTTATGTCATTATCCGTTTGTCACATGATATCTAGATTGAACATAAGACATGGATAGAGTCATCCTTATACTATTCAATCTTATCATTTCTCGATTTCCAAGTAAACTGATAAAAACAAATGAAATTGATCATACTATCAATTCATTTGAGCACAGCCATGCATTTCTCAATTTCACTTATTGAGGGGCCCGTAGATACTTCTCTCATAATGAGAGGGATAAATTCCATCTTAATCACTCAACTTCCTCTACACGATTTATATTATGCCCAATCTCGACCTTTATAATCATCCGGTTAAAGATAACGTTTGAATGAGTTAAAACACAATATTCCTCATGTTGGAATCCATGGTGATTTCAAGTCTAAGGAATGATGACATTGCTATTTTGAGAATCACTTATGACATAAATCCATGCAGTGATCTCATATAGGTCAGTCCAATACATAGTTCTCTAACATGTACCTATGAGTTTGATTTGTTTCTTCATACAAATAAACATTCCATGATTATCAATCAAACCTCATACTAGATTTAATTCATTATTATTCCCACAACAATGAGTATCTCGGGACATTTAGACTAATTAAATTATTCATGGATCCTATTATAAAATAGACATGCAAACAATATAATAGAAATGTTTATGAATGACAATATCCAGTAATTGGCCTAAAGCACAATCACCAATAATGAGGAGGGACATGCAAATGGTCCAAGTGAATGCTGAAGCTTGGAGACAGGAGACATAAAGGTTGAATGGGAATGGAGGTAATGAGGCTAGACATGCAGATGTTCTTAACCTGAACAAATTTGTGGACCTGGTGCCTAAGTTTGAGCCAATACCAGGAAAACCCTTAGAGGCACAGTTATGGATGGAGGAAGTCGAGAAGACTTTCTCTGCTCTGAATATTCCAGAGAACAAGAGGGCTGACTATGCCTCTTATCTATTGACTGGAAGAGCCAATAAC
Organism: Combretum micranthum; assembly: GCA_024138025.1. NCBI lineage: Eukaryota > Viridiplantae > Streptophyta > Magnoliopsida > Myrtales > Combretaceae > Combretum > Combretum micranthum. The sequence continues at coordinate 1,621,555 of JAMXBD010000143.1, read as the reverse complement.
CTCTGGTTGAGCACGAAAAGACACATGGTAGGAGTGGTGACATGGCAGGATTTTTAACAGGATTTCTTCAGAGAGTTCTTTCCAAATAGTGTCAAATAGAGAATGCTCTAGGAATATTTTACTCTACAATAAGGGAAATTATCAGTAGAGGAATATGAGATCGAACTACACAAACTGATGAGGTTTCTACCTGATGCATTTAAGGAGAGTGAGAAAGCCAAAGTTAGCAGGTTCATTATTAGATTGGAGCCTGAGATCTAGTATCAGGTCAATTTGATGGATTTGAGCAACTATTCAACAGTTGTGAATAAGGCCAAGACAATGGAACATGGCCTAAGCAGGATTAAGAGAAGAGACTTCAGAGAAATCAGATCTTCTTGAGCAAGAGACCAACAGCTAGTGTTTTGGCACAAGACAAAGGCAAGAGGCTTGTTACTCAGACTTTTGGATCAGTGGTACAGAATTTTGACAAGAGGTACCCTAGATGCCTTGAGCCACATGATTTGAAGGATTGTAAGTGGGTGAAAAATGCTTGCTTTTCTTGTAGGAAGTTGGGACACAAGAGCAGTGTTTGTACAGATAAAGTCCTTCCACATGTTTTCTGCTTTAAGTGTGGATAGAGAGGATACCGAGCAGTGGATTGCAAAAGGAGGGCAATTTGGCAGAGTTTATTCCAGCCAGGAACAGAGAGTACTAGCAAAGGAATATGCTCTTTAGCGTAGTGAGACATCCAATGTGGACACTATTGCGGGTATGTTCCCCATACTTCAGCATAGTGCATTTGTATTGTTCGATATTGGTGCTAGCTTTTCTTATGTTTATGAATCGTTTGTGGATTTATGTGGTTTATCTATTAAGCACATGTCTAATTATGTATCTATTAGTACACCTTTGGGATGTGGATCTGTGTTGGATAGAGTATGTAGGGATGCGGATATTGAAATAGAGGGTAGGCATCTACCTGTGGATTTGATTATATTAGGTATGTTGGATTTTGATGTGATTTTGGGAGTTGATTGGTTGGCAAAGTACCATGTGGTGATAGATTGCCACAATTTAGTTGTGGAATTCAGTTTACCTTATAGAGACCAATTTGCTTATAAGCTGATAGTGCAGCGACCTCCAGTTCTACCTACCTATGAACTATGGGGGAGATCGGTTTTAGCTTCTATGGTGAAATAGGACAAGCAAGAATTAGTTTTGTCTGATATACCTGTAGTATGTGAGTTTCCAGAAGTTTTTCCAGAGGATTTACCTGGATTACCGCCTATGAGAGAAGTAGAGTTTGGAATTGATTTGATAACTAATACTATACCGATATCAAAGATCCCTTATAGAATGATTCCTACAGAACTGGTAGAACTTAAAGTGCAGTTAGATGATCTATTGAAGAAGAAATTCATTAGACCCAGTGCTTCACCCTGGGGAGCACTAGTTCTATTTGTTAAGAAGAAAGATAGAAGCATGAGATTATGTATTGACTATAGAGAATTAAATTGGGTGACAGTGAAGAACAAGTATCCATTTCCAAGAATTGATGATCTGTTTGATTAGTTGGCAGGAGCTTCAGTGTTCTCAAATATAGACTTGAGATATGGATATCACTAGTTGAGAGTGAAAGCCAAAGATATTCAGAAGACTGCTTTCAGGATAAGGTATGGACATTACGAGTTCGTGGTCATGCCTTTTGGACTTACCAACGCACTAGCAGTGTTTATGGACTTGATGAATTGGGTTTTCAGGGAGTATCTTGATATGTTTATTGTGGTATTCATTGATGATGTGTTATTATACTCAAGGAATAAAGAGGAGCATGAAGAACATTTGAGGTTGGTTCTAAACAGATTGAAGGAGGAGAAGTTGTATGCTAAATTCTCCAAATGTGAATTATGGTTGGAACAAGTATCTTTCTTAGAGCATGTGGTAAATGATAGTGGGATATCAGTTGATCCTGAGAAAGTCAAAGCAGTGGTTGAATGGCCAAGACCCAAGATGTATCAGAGATCAAAAGCTTTTTGGGAATGGCAGAGTATTGCAGGCGATTTATGGAGGATTTTTCCAAGATTGCCAGTCCATTGACTAGGTTGACACAGAAGGGAGTAAATATGAGTGGAGTGACAAGTGTCAAACCAGTTTCCAGTTGTTGAAAGACAAGTTAGTGTCAGCTCCAGTGCTAGCCTTACCTATGAGTGGTGAGGAGTATGCAATATGCAACGATGCCTCTATTCAGGGATTAGGATGTGTGCTGATGCAAGGGAGCAGGGTAATTGCATACATTTCCAAACAATTGAAACCCTATGAGAGGAATTATTCTACTCATGGTCTGGAACTAGCAATAATTGTACATGCGTTGAAACTATGGAGACACTACCTATATGGGGAAAGGTGTAAAGTATATACTGATCACAAAAGTTTAAAGTATATCTTTATATAAAGAGAGTTGAATATGGGACAACGAAAATAGTTAGAGCTAATAAAGGACTACGACATTGATATCTAGTATCATCCAGGAAAGGCAAATGTTGTGGTTGATGCTTTGAGTAGAAAGAGAGTAGAAAATCTTGCAGCCTTGATTACGAATGAATGACGTTTGCTTGATTATATGAGGACGTTTGAGTTGGAGATAGTCACAAGTCAAGTAGGTGAATGTGTGGCTAACATGAGAATTCAGCCTACTCTTGTGGACAAAATCAAGATAGCTCAGACAGATGATCAGAGTATCCTGGATATAAAGAGAAGAATGGATATGGGCCGAGCGCCAAAGTTTTATTTAGATGATGACGGTATTGTTAGATACAAAGGGAGATTATGTGAGACCTTAAGAAGGAATTGTTGAAGGAAACACATTATTCCAATTACTCCATTCATCCTAGAGGAAACAAAATGCCCAAGAATTGAAGAAGCAGTACTAGTGGAATAATATGAAAAAGGAGATAGCGGAATAGGTATCCGAGTACCATACATGTCCGATGATAAATATTGAACACAGGAAACCGGCAGGTGAATTGAAACCTTTGCTTATACCACAATGGAAGAGGAAACATATTACAATGGAATTTATTTCCGCTTTACCCAAGACAAAAGATAAGTTCGATTCGATTTGGGTCATTGTGGATCGTCTTACAAAAGTAGCTCACTTTTTACCTATTAAGGCTAGGTATAAGTTAGAGCGCAATTGTATATTAAGGAGATTGTAAGACTACATGGAGTGCCGGTAACTATCATATCAAATAGGGATACTAGATTTTTGGGGAGTTCTGGAAAAGTCTACATCAAGCTTTAGGTACAAAGGTTGTCTTTAGCACAAATTATCATCCATAAACAGGTGGGCAATCAGAAAGGACCATCCAAGCATTAGAAGACATGTTGAGGGCATGCGTGTTGGATTTCAAAAGGAAGTTGGGATGAGCATTTGCAATTAGTGGAATTTACTTATAACAACAGTTATCAAGCGTCGATTGACATGCCTCCATATGAAGCGCTTTACGGCAGGAAATGTAGATCACCTATTCATTGGGATGAAGTGGGGCAAAGACAGTTATTGGGACAAGAATTAGTTTAGGATGCAGTTGACAAGGTCAGTTTGATTAGACAAAGACTACTAGCTGCTCAAAGTCGACAAAAGAGCTATGCCGATAAACGAAGAAGACCCTTAGAATTTCAAGTGGGTGAGCATGTTTTGCTGAAGATATCACCAACAAAGGGAGTTGTCAGATTTGGATTGAGAGGGAAGTTGAATCCTCGATATGTGGGACCATATGAGATCTTAGAGAGGATAGGCAACATGGCTTACAGATTGGCTTTACCACCTGATTTGGAGGGAGTGAAAAATGTGTTCCACATATCCATTCTCAGAAAATATGTCAAAGATCCAGATGAGATAATAGCTCTGAATCTTACAATAGTTGAAAAGCAGGTGAAGATTGTGGATATTAAGGAAAGGATTTTAAGAAGCAAAGTGATCAGATATGTAAGAGCACCATAGGCAAATCAGACCGAGCATGAAGCCACCTGGGAGCTGTAGGAGGACATGAGATCCATATATCCCGAGCTTTTCCTATAGTTTAGGTAAACTTTCTAGGACGAAAGTTCTTTTAAGGAAGGGAGAGATGTAACACACAAAAAAATTAGATAAAATAAAGATAAATGGGTCATGATATATATAAGCTTATATCAAAGCCACAAAACAAGTTAAGTTTGGTAAATTTTGTTTTAGGAAAGAATTATGAAATGTTAGAGTTTCTGCAATTTTCTATAGATCTAACGCCGCCTTTTGGAGGGAGTACGCCCCCGACGTATAGACCAGCGTAGGATGTCTACAGTGACAAATTTTCTTACACTGGAGTCGAACGCTGGAGTGTGTGTGGGTGTGTGTTTGTTAGCGTTGATTTGGAACAAAAGCGTTATTGTCTAACTGTAAGCCCTAGAAAATTTCAGTAAATAATTCCAAAATAAACATCGAAGATAAAACTTTAAAAATGACTCCAAATTAAAATCGAACTTCGACTAGTCCTAAATCACGAACGAATCCAGAAATTTTTTTAATCTTGAGAAAATGAGAATCCTTAAAAATAAAATAAGAACTCAACGGTCTTCAAATCCAAAACCACTACGTATGACAAATTCTATATGTAACTTTGACTTATAAAATCGAGTAATACAGAGCCCAAAAATAAATTATTAAAAAGTAAATAACGATTAACCTTCGGAAATAAAACCCAATTCAATAATTTCAAAGATGTTAAGAGATATTAAATACTTACAAAAATAAAATTTAAAATAAATTTCTCAAATTAAATATCTTGTATAAATATAAAATTTCAGTTTTTAAATTGACAAAGATCTAAACCGGAAAATCATCCGGGAACCTTAAGTGGAATATAGTAGTTTTAGTCCGGCAATCTCGCATTCTTAGTCCTAGAGGCTGAGGTGTAGTTTGAGTGTGTAGAGTAGCTCGTAGTAATATTAGTTTGCTTAAGAATATCAGATTGGTAAATTTTTTACCTATTTCGAATCCGTTCGGATACAAACTTTAAAAAGCGTGTCCCGGGGCTCGAGGCATAAAAAATATACCACTAATACTGTTAGACTCGTATTTTCATAAGGATTTCAAAAATATCAGTTTTATAATTTTTCAATAATTAGAAATATCTGATTTTGCGATTATATTCTTATTTCTTTACAACCGGTAATTAACTAGTCTTTTGCTATTCACACTATTCTATTCATTACACAATTTTATTACTCTCGTAAACCCTTATATTTTTAGATAAATATTTTATATATCATAGGAAATTCCGTTTTTCTAAAATTTAGTTAGTTTCAAGTTTTTACAAAATCAGTTTCTGTTTAAGAATCGATACTAAAAATAAAATAAATTAATTTAATAATTGAAAAATATTTGAAAAATATTTTTATTTTCATAAAATAATTTTTTTGAATTTTTCGGGTTATAAAAATATCATTTATAGCTCATATTCGCGTATTTTGATTATATCGGTAACTTATTTGATAATTCACTAAAATAAATAAATTAATTATCTTATTTTAATTATGAAAAATCTGCTACAAATATTTGGAATATATTTTCTATATTTTTCTTATTTTTCTTTTATTTTATTAAGAAAATACTCTTACAACCCATACCTTCAAGTACACTTTTCACACATCACTTCTTTTGCAGGTTAATCTTTCTACACTTCATTATCACTTCTTGGCATATTTTTTTTTTTTACTCCTTTTTGCTTCCCTTGTCCTTTGATTAACTCCCAAATTAATTAAAAAAACTCTTCCAACCCTTCTTTAAGAAGCAACACTTACACATTAACTACACATTATAATTCCAAGTCAAAAGTTCACTAATTTTCTCTCTCTCTCTCTCTTCTCCTCATTTTCATGCCAGCCATAGGGGTTTATTTGCTGCTCATTTATTTTTTTTACTTCATTAAAGAGTCTTTAAACTCATTTTATCTCTCTCTCTCATTTACACCTTCAACCCTTTACCATTTCTTACCTTTTTCTCTCTATTTTTCCTCTCTTTCTCTGTTCATTTCCTCTTGTTCTTACATGAAAACCTTGCTGCCCCTATTCCTTATTTGAGTTCCCACACATATTTCTTCAAGATCCTTTAATAAAACTCTTGTCCAAAGCTTCTATAGATGACATAGGTAAAGTATAGTAAGAGTTTCATGAATCAATGACCTTCCATAAGCTTAAAAGCTAAGGATTATGATGCCAAAATGAAACACTCCTCTTATCCATGAGTACACTCTTGTAATATTATTATTTTCTTGCTAAAAGTAGTTATATTTTGTAGATCTAGCTTTTTATGTAGCTTTGATTATGTTTATGTTTAGATCTATGAGTTTATAGTTTACTACCATGGATTTCTTTTATATTTATGTTCATATTAAGTGTAGATCTTGGTTTTGAACTCAAATAAAAATGGTGAAATTCGTATATAGGCAAGACCCATTTTAAAAACCACTTTCCAAGTGTCAAAATGAAATTTTTACTTGAGATAATGAAGGCTCAATGTATATATATCATCAAAACTTCATTTTATATGGTTCAAAGATGATTTTCAAATATTATTTTTCATAACAAAACTCTATTTTCGGATTTAGGCCAATGCATAGTTTAAAAACATGTTTTCTAACTTAAAAATGAAGTTTTTATTCAAGATATAGAAGGCTCTTAAGATAGGATATGTAAAGGATGATTTTTCATAAGTTTAGATAGATTTTATCAAAAGATATGTCCAAAAATAAATTTTGTAAATTCGAATCTCAACCAAGACCAATTTTGAAAACCCATTTTGCAACTTCAAAACAAGATTTTTATTAAAGAAATGGAAGCCTCAAGGAGTAGTTTTGATTAAGAAATGGTTTTTGAAAGACTAAATGAGTTTTACAAAGAAAACAAACTCAAATGAATTTTTCAAAATTCGGATTTGAAAATAGTCACTATTTAAACACCTATTTCCAAATGCCAAAATGATAATTTTTATAGGAAAATAGAAGTCCTAAGGAATATATGTAACAAAGACCAAGTTTTGACAAGGATAAGAGAAGTTTATCAAAATATAATTTTAGAACAACAAATGATTTCCAAGAATAGGTTAAACAATGTTTTCATTCTTTAAAACCTTGTAAAATTCGTACTTAGGCAGACCACCTATTTAAACATCTATTTTCTAACCCCAAAATGAAGGTTTTTATTGAAATAATGGAGATGATGGTTATATAGGTCATCAAGGTTGAGTTTTGATAAAAGCAAGTATGATTTTACAAGAAGAAAAACTATTTTTCTTAAGTTTAGTAAAATTCAAAGTTTGCAAAGTAAAAGTTTTCAAAGAGAATTATTGGTACTATATGTATACATATAGATAGATCATTTCATAACCTTCATAACAATAGCTTGTAGGTATTACATATATACATGATGCATATGTAGAAATAAAGTAGGAAAATTTGAGTTGCTTGTCCTTTTGAGAAATTCGTAATAATAGAGTAATGGCATAAAAACACTTACTTTCCAAACTCAAAATAGAAGTTTTATTAAAGAAATAAAGTCCTTAATGGCTAGGTATGGTTGAGCCTAAATTTTCTAAGTATCAAATGATTTTTACTTAAAGGAATCACCACAAAAATAATTTTTACAAAATTCGGATTTTGGGATGAACCATATTTAAAAACATGTTTACAAAGTGTAAAATGGAAATTTTTATTGAAAAACAAAGGCCTTAAGGAATATACATAATGAAGGCTTAAATTTAACAAGAATAAATAAATTTTATCAAGGAATTTTTCTAAAAACAAGTGGGGATTGTCAAGAATACAAGACTAGTTTTTCTAAGTTGATTTTTCATAAAGTCTGATAAAGAAAAAGTTTTCTAAAAATTTCTTTTATTCAATATCATCAAGAACATGTATATATATCTCATAACATATCATTTATGATAGTAACTTGTTCATATTGCATGTATACTTTCTTTGGATAGTAGAAACTTCAGGAACTTTCACAAAATCAATTTTTTAAATCGGTTTTCACTACTGCTATGATCTGATCCGATCTTTTCGAAGCTTAAAAGTTTTCAAAACTTAAATATGATAACAGAATTAGATAGATCTTTCCAATTAGATAGAAATTGATATATAATTTGCTAAATTCCGAGTTAAAACGACCAAATTATGGCTGTTTTAAGTTGGAATTCTCACTTAGGATGAGAATTACGAACTTGATAGTTTGTATGAGATAGTTTAGATTAGTTAAGTGATGAAATACTTATTAGGGTATTTTTTCCTTTTTAAGTGATCCCGAAATCGACGATTCCCTACCACCGGATTACTTTTACTAAGAGACCGGTGATCCAATGGCCAGGTGAGTTTTCTTCTTATTTTGTTGCCTTGTTTGTGCTTGTAGCTAGTTGCATTAGAATTATAAGAATAGGATAAAAGCCGATATGAATGGGGATGGGATAATCGATGAGATTTTAATGTATGTATGCAAAAGAATACTAAAGCATATCGAAACCATGATTCGATTGGATAACTGCACTGTTCATATTATTTCTGTTTATGTATATGATATTGGTTGGTCACTCTAAAGAATGTATGAATTATTTGACCTAAGCAAAAATTAAATTGGTCATGCATCGCATCGGACATGTTGCATTTGGTAGCGTGTTACTCATATGTAGGTCAATCGATATGGTCTGAGGACTCGTTTGGATAATGAGACCCGGTATCAAAGCTCATTCATAAGGAACTAAGGCGGTCTAGGGATGCATTCCATGTGTGAGCTTAGCCGAGTCGAGTGCTATGAGCCGGGGGCTCGGGGACTAGCAGCAATCGTGTAGACTTTTAATACTATCCCTAACCCAAGATATGGAGGGCATAAATCCGTTCTGTGTATGGATTCCAGATACCCATACATAATTATCTGCACATGTGATTGTTCATGCCTAGCATATGCATGATTTATAACTTGCTTGTTATGGTACGGAATTAAGGGAATTCTCACTAAGTAGTGTAGCTTATACCCTAATAGATATTTGAATGAACATGTTATCTCAAGAATGCTAAGTGGGGGCTGAGATGGTTAGAGCCGAATATGACTTCGGGATTCTTGCAGGAAGTAAAAATACTTGAAGATATTAGCTAGGTTATGTGAATTGCTTTGTAATAGTTTTATGTGGTGAAATCTTTTGATGAATTGAAATTGAAGTATAGTGATTTGTATTTCCTTAACATTGTTACTCAAGTTGTATCAATATAAAATGTATCACTCTAATGTGTCTCCTCCATATGTTAGACGCTTTGTACATAGTATGGAAGCCTTCGTGTGATTGAGGTGGTCATTCCTACGCTTTAATATTATGTACGGCGGACTGCCACGTTTATGGTACCCTTTGGGATGTGACACTAACGTCGGATTTGAATGCCGCCGGCATTGCCTTGGGTTTTTTGCCGGCGGATGACAATCTAAATGATGCGAAGGATTTTTGTTGCAAGTCGAACGTTACCTCCTGGGGATCCTACGTCGCCAGCGTAAGGATTTAATTTGCCGGCATAAGAGTAAAAATCTATATATACGCGAGCGGTTGACTGATTTTGTTTCCTCGTTTTTTTCTTCTTTCCTTTAAACCGTTTGGGATCTGTTCTTCGTGCTTTTGGTCTCGTGAGGCTTAGGATTGATTGCAGTAAGTGTTATAACCTTCTATAACATATTTTCTACGGATTTATGCATGATTTCTTAGGGTTTTGTTGATGTTCTTGAAGGATTTGTGGGAGAAAAACCCTAGCTTTGGTTGGAATCCAAGTTTGTGAATGGGAATAGGGTTTTAGTGATCCAAATTAGTAAGTTTCGTCTTTTCGTTGATGTATTTTTAATCGATGTATGATTAGATGATCCTTATACGTTCTTGTTAATATGCAAATCTAGGGTTTTGGTGAAAATTTCGGTATTTGTAGAGTTTTATGCGGTTCATTATTGTTTTGAGGGTTTTTGTGGAGTTTGATCAGAGCAAACAATGTGGATATCAGAGATTTCCTACCAGGTTAGGGTTTTTAGAGAATTCATTTCTGTTAGGGTATATTTGAAAGCGTGTTTATATCTATCAATGTATGTATATATGTTGTAACAGGATATTTGGAGTTGTGGAATTGTAGTTGGTGTTGATATAGAAGTTTGTGGAGTTCGGGTTATCTTTGTTGTTGTTGATATCGGATTTAAATTGTATTCCTAAAATTGAGAAAGGTACGACCAATCTCTGCTTATTGTTCTTACTTGTAAGTTCAGTATTGCTTGATTGGTTATAGGAACAGAATTTCATAACAAACCTAATATTATTTGGCTTAATAAATGTCTGCTTAGTTGTGCTTAGCTTTGACCAGTAAAAACCTGGCAGACAGTGATACTGGTGAGGTACCCTGATGGTCTATGTGTGAGGTTATCTCGAATAGACTCGTGCATAGAGATGATTTCGATAGAACTAAGGGGAAACGGGGATGTTTGGGGAGTACCCACTCATCCATATATTTATATGATTACCTTATTTTAAATGAGTTGATTGTATTTCAAGAGGAGTCTGAGTTACTTCGACTTCAGGACTAGAGTATACATAGTCCGGAACTGTGTTGATTTGCTTACTATAAAATGATAACAAACTAATTGCTTGCATTAGACTAAGTGCATTTGATATATATACCTGTTGCGTATGCGTGTGCGTGTGCGTGTGCATTTGCATTTGCTTTTAAGGATTGGATTTATCGTACTGGGTTTCGCAGCTCACTTTTTTAAATTTCAAGTTCAGGTGATGAAGACATCATATATGATCTTTCGGGTTATGATATGATCTTTGATCAGGGGGGTGGCAATAGTAAACCTGACTATCCAGCTGAGAGTTAGACTTTTGATTATAGGTTCATGGGAGAAAAGAAGTGCCTAGATATGTTGAAGACTTGATTTTGCTGCATTTTGCTTATTATTATGTTTTATGAACAGTTATTAGATCATTTGTTGTTGGAAGACTAAGTTGTAAAGGAAGGTTTTCTCTTGTAGACAATTTCAGTTGTTATGTTGGATTGTTGGCTTGTGGATACGCCAACTAGGATGTTTTTTTTATTAAATAGGAATGTTGTGAAGTTTTCTTATGTTTCTAGATTATACAGGCTTTGTTGAGTATCCTATGAGATACCCTATGTGTGTGTTTATAGGTGATATTTGATAATTTGTGGATATCAGAGCCTTAGCATGTTCTATTTCAAGAGAGGACACGTGGTAGGTTGTAATGCCTTATTTTAAGGCGTTACAAACATAATGTCGTATAAGTTTGATATTACCCATCTTGCTTCCAAACCTTCTACAATTTCTTTTGGAAATTTGACCTTTTTAGCTTCCAAACATTGATACTTCTTTTTAATTACTCAAAACATTGATCCTTAAATGAACTTGCCCTCAAACATTGATATCTTTTTATGTAATTTACCCCATAAACTAAACATAAAATTGACATGAAAAATGTTCAACAAAGATCTAAGAAAATACAAAACAGAGAATATAGTAGTTAAAAAGACAAACAAACTATAGAAGAACAAAACAGAAAAATCCAAGAAAGAATCTAACTTATAGTTCTTTTACGATGGGTTTGTTGCATTGAAGGTAAAGGAAGACCCAAATCAATAGCATATGCATGAGGTACTAGTTGAACATAGGTTGGAAAGTTATATTTCATGATGCAATTCCTTGATAGGGAATTGTCCTTTTTGTTATTCTCTAGACATTAAATCTATGTATCCACCATTTGTCTAACCTTTTTCAATTGCTCAACCATTTCACCAAAATTGTTCTAGGTAACAACTATATCCCCCTTAGAATATAAACTCTCAATGAACACACCAACTTTCTTCCCTTGGACAACATTGAAAGATATAAATACTTCCTTCAACATTTCTCCTAAGAGTTCCTTCATTGCTCCTTTCCTCACCTCTTTTATAACAACCCTCAAGTCCTCCTTATAAACAAAGGCATTTACCTGCAATTTTAGAATCAATGAAGGTGACGCGAGCTTAAGGGGGTTAAATTTTATGAATTTTTAGGGTTTTCTAATAAAAATGATATGGATAAAATTATTTATCGATAGGATCCAATCGAACGATATTCTTATCCATATCTTTAAATTCTTATTCTTTAATAACCTAGGAAAACCTTAAAAATCAAGATTTAATCTTTAACCCTTGAAGACCGTGTCAGATTTGGTATCAGAGCAAATGTTTGCAGATTTGTTATTCACACACGATTATTTTAGGTTTGTTGGTTGATTTTGTCTTTTTATTTTTGTTGAAATTTGCATTGTTACTATTGATTGGCTAAAGAGATGGTGTTTGATGATAGTAGTATTGTGAATAGCAACAATGCTAGGGTAAGAGGAAGGAATAATAACAACAATGGTGGTGGTGAAGAAGATATCGTGACTAGCCAAGAATTCATACAATTGTAAACCGGGCTTAATCGGATGCAAGAAGATGTGAGAAGAATTTTGGAGAGATTGGAGGTGAGAGATAAGAGGAGTGGATCTAGTCATAGGAGACATTTTAGTGAAGATTCTAATGGAAATAATGAAAGAAATCGGAGGCGAGAAGGTGGGGATGATAGGAGAAGGGGAATTGATAGTATTAAATTGAAAATTTCACCTTTCAGTGGAAGCAATAAACCGAAGGAAGTTCTAGATTAGGTGCAAAGAGTGGAGAAAGTATTTGATTGCTATGAGTGGAATGAGCACTTGAAGGTGAAAAAGGTGTCTCTAGCATTTTTTAACTATGCTAGTCTGTGGTGGGATAAAATGCAGATTAAGAGACAAAGGGCGAATGAAGAAATGGTGCGTTCATGGGAATTAATGAAAAGGTTGATGAAACGTAAGTTTGTGCCAGATTATTATAAACAAGAGTTGCTAATGGAGTTGCAATCCTTAAGGAAGGGTAAAAGGAGTGTTGAGGAATATGTGAAGGAGTTTGAGACCTTGATGGTGAGATGTGATATTCAAGAATCTTCATATGAATCTATAGCTAGGTTCATTAATGGACTCAAAATGGATATCGACAATGTTGTTGAGTGATAAGTGTTAAAAGACCGTTATTTCTAGTACTTATTGGATATGATTTTTAATAGATTTTATGTGAAATTATCAAGAAAAGGATATTTAATTATTCTATATTTGATTTCAGGGTTTGGAAAAAGACATTTCAAAAGTTTAAGGGTGATTTGAGCAAAAATGAGAAGAAATCTGACAAAGGATACAAAAAGGTTGAATTTCAATTGTACCAAGCCTTTAACATGGCCATGTAGATGCTAGTGTTGAGCTTCAAAACATGACCAGCAACCATTCCCAATTGTGCATTAGCTACTGCCTTGGAAATGTACAAAGTAGTGTTGGAGGATAAAACTTGATCTAAAAAGAAAATGGCTGAATTTCAACATACACAACCCTAAACATGGCCGTGTACATGGTAGGGCACATTCAAAGGTGGTTCCAAACGTATAAATAGCCGCTCCAACCTTTCAATTATAAACCTTACATATTTTCTAAACCCTAGGAGAGAAAAAGATACAAACTTTAGAGAGAAAATTGCTAGGAATTCATTAGAGATTACAAGACAACAATCAAAAGGGTTCTATTGTTTATTATTTATCATGTTCATAAATTACTTCTCTAGATCTATTGCTTTTATTGTGAAATCTATGGAGGAGTAAATCTTTATGCCCTAAACCCATGTGAATTGAATTGTTTTTTTATTAATGAAAGCTTTTGCCTTTGTATCTATGCATGTGTTATAATTGTCTTACAATTGATTGATGTACAAGATTGATTGTATGCATTAGTCTTGTTAAATAGAAATAGGTTTCATCTAATAGGAGAGATCCCTATGAATAGAAAGATTACATGTTTTTCTTAGGTAGGAAGACTTTGATTTTCTACAAAAAAGATTTAATCTTTATTTAGGAATCTTGATTTAATACAATTTTTTATGGCGTTAATGAGGGAGAGGTCTCCACTATCTTGTGTGAGTTTAGAAATTAATTAACTCAAGGGAGTAATTGATTTAACTGTGTGATTTTGCAGTGCAAAGCGTAAGCAACTCATTAATCAATCTTTTGTTATGAAAAATTAGGGTTTAAGGTAGATCAAGGTTAAGGGTATTTCTTGTGATTGATATAATTTTGTTAAAGCAATACAATTGATTATAGGGTTGATAATTTAGATAATTAGTAGTTAAAGATTGGATATTTCTCCATTTGATTAGACTAAATAGTAGAAAAAGGGTGATTCTAGTACTTGTTTAATAGATCCGTGAGGACGATATCCATTTTAACCGTATGCTACTATAGATAAGTGCATTGCCTAATTTGATCGTAGGAATTAATTTGGATTTATAAATTTTAGACTTTGATATGATCACATCAAGTTTTTGGTGCCGTTGCCGGAGATCTGGCATAATAATATTAGAAGAACCTTAGTATCTACTAATTTATTTATTGATTTTATTTTTCAACTTGATTCTTTCTCTTATTGGACATATTACTTTGACTTTGTTCCAATTGATCCCTTTTGCAATTGATGATAAAAAGTTCTTCTTCAAAAGACTTAGGCTTTGATCTCGAGATCGACCGAACATTTCATCAGAGATTAAGAGAAAGAAGTGTCAATTCCATAAATTTACAAGTCAGGAATAGGAATGGAGGAGAAAATGACCTAAATCCAACAGTTAATGAGAATGAAAACAATCGAAATCAAGTTGCCACAAATGAGAATAATCCCATTCAAGTAGCTGCGAACGAAGCACATAGGCCAATGTAGGAATTGTTCTTGCCCACCGTGGACGGAGTGGCACCATCTATAGCATGGTCTACAATCTAGGCCAACAACTTTGAGTTGAAGCCTACCTTAATTCAGATGGTGCTGGGGAACCAGTATGGTGGAAGAGCCTCTGAAGATCTATACGATCACCTAACAGACTTTCTTCAAATTTGTGCCATAATTAAAAGTAATGGAATATCCAACGGTGCAATACGCCTTAAGTTATTCCCTTTCTCTTTAAGGGATAATGCAAGAAGTTGATCGAATTCATTTTCCCCTCACTCCTTGACTAACTGGGACCAAGTAGCATGGAAATTTCTCGAACAATTCTTCCCGTCGAATAAGACAATTCAGTTGAGGAATGAAATCTTCTCTTTTCGTCAATACGAGGGCATATCACTCTACGAAGTGTGGCAAAGGTTTAAAGAACTTCTTTGATGTTGTCCTTACCATGGGCTTTCCCTGCATGATTTGGTGAGAATTTTCTATATCTCCCTTGGTGACCAATTAAAAACAATGATAAATGCAGTGGCAGGTGGCAGCTTGATGAAAAAGACTACCCTTGAAGCATACGAATTAATTGAGGAAATGGCAAGGGATACTTTTAATTGGCATAGTGAAAGAAACTAACCAAGACAAGCAGCTGCCATGTATGAGTCAGAAACGGTTTCACAACTTCAGTCACAAGTGGCATCATTGATAGCTCAGATGAGTAGGATGCAATCAACCATGGATGGTTGCCTAAGCGGAGAATCTTACGTCCTTAGTGCCAATTCAAGTATGGAGGAAGTGAAGTACATGAACAAGTTCAATAGAGGACTTGACAATTACAATCTACACAACAATACCTACAACCCGGCTTGGAAAAATCATCCAAATTTTTCATGGAGTAATCAAAATGCTCAAGGATCGAATTTTCCACCTGGATTCCTCTAGGCATATCAATTACTAGCACCTTAACAACCTCCTATTATGCCACCACTAGAAAAGAAGTCAAGTTTAGAAGATCTCATGGCTCAATCTATCTACAGTTTAGAAGCCAGACACCAGAATCATGAGGCTTCTATTCATAATCTTGAAAAGCATAGTGGTCAATTGGCTAAGTTAATGTCTGAAAGGCAACAAGGTTCTCTCCCGAGCAACATGGAACCTAATCCGAGAGAACAAGCGAAGGCCATTTTCTTGAGAAGTGGAAAAGAGTTACAAGCTGATATACCAAAGAAAGGAGAAGGTCAGCAGTCTAAATCAGAACAGGAGGAAATCGAAAAATCAGAGGCTGAAAAAAGTTCATAGTCACCACCTTCAAAGGAATACAAGCCTCGGATTCCATATCCAGCTCGCCTCAATCAGACAAAGGATAAAGAACAATTTGGTAAGTTTCTTGACTTATTTAAGCAATTACATATTCATATTCCTTTTGTTGAGGCACTTTCGTAGATGCCCAAGTATGCTAAATTTCTAAAGGAGGTCTTGTCAAATAAGTGAAAGTTAGAGGATATGTCTACTGTAGAAGTGAATGCTAGCTGTTCATCTATCATCTAGAATAAGCTTCCTCCAAAGCTCAAGGATTTGGGCAGTTTCATGATCCCATGTGTGGTTGGCGACATCTCAGCTGATAAGGCCTTAGCGGATTTGGGGGCAAGCATTAATCTAATGCCCTATTTGTTTTTCAAGAAGTTAGGACTTGCAGAAGCTAAGCCAACTGGAATGAGTTTACAGCTTGCTGATCGATCTGTCAAATTCCTGAAGGGATCATCGAAGATGTTTTGGTGAAAGTGGGGAATTTTATCTATTCGATTGATTTCGTGATCTTAGACATGGATGAGGATAAGGATGTACCTCTAATACCGGGAAGACCTTTTCTTGCCACTGCCCAAGCACTGATTGATGTAGAGGAAGGCAAACTCACATTGAGGGTTGGTGATGAAGAGTTGATGGTGAAAATTGCCCCAGCTTTGAAAAACCCCACAAGTATAGATGACTCATGTTATGCTATTGATGCTATTGACTCCTCTATTGATGAGCATTTTGAAGAATTACAGTATAAAGATGAGTTAAAGTTGAGTTTGACAAATGGGGATGAGAAGTATGCCACCAATCTAAAGGTAGGAGCAATTATTGAACAGCTTGATTCTGTAGAAGAAATCACACCTCTTGGTGGGTTTGAGGAGTTGAGGTAAGACAATGAGGCAAGATTAAAGAGGTCCATTGAGGAACCACCTGTTTTGGAGTTAAAATAGTTGCCGAGTTATTTGGAGTATCCTTTTCTTGTAGAAGACTCTAAGATACCGGTTATCATAGCTTCAGACTTGTCTCAAGAGCAAAAAAATCAATTACTAACGATCCTTGAAGCCCACAAGAGAGCCATTACTTGGAAAATTTCAAACATAAAAGGAATCAATCCCTCCTTCTACACTCATAAGATATTTTTGGAAGATGGATTTAAGCATGTAGTGCAACCTCAGAGAAGGCCCAATCCCAATATGAAAGAGGTTCTCAAGAAGGAAGTCATTAAACTCCTTGATGCTGGACTAATTTATCCAATCTCTGATAGTTCGTAGGTTAGTCCCACACAAGTCGTACCTAAGAAAAGAGGGATGATTGTGGTCTCTAATGAAAAGAATGAATTGTTACCCATGTGTACTGTCACAGAATGGCGGGTTTGCATTGACTATCATAGATTGAATGATGCTACCCGAAAGGACCATTTCCCTCTCCCCTTTTATGGATAAGATGTTGGAGAGGCTAGCAGGACATATGTTCTATTGTTACTTAGATAGAATGTCTGGATATTTTCAAATACCAATAGCTCCAGAGGACCAGGAGAAGACCACCTTCAAATGTCCCTATGGCACATATGCTTATAGAAGAATGCCATTCAGATTGTGCAATGCACCGGATACCTTCCAACGGTGTATGTTAGCTATTTTTGATGATTTGGTGGAGAAAATCATGGAAGTCTTCATGGACGACTTCTCAATTTTCGGTAATTCATTTTCTGATTGTTTGCAAAACTTGGAAAAGGTGCTCATTAGGTGTGAGGAGACATATCTTGTACTTAATTAGGAGAAATGCCACTTCATGTGTAAGGAGTGCATCGTTCTGGGCCATAAAGTCTCCCATAAAGGCATTGAAGTAAATCTAGCAAAGGTGGAGGTGATTTCTAAACTCCCCTCTCCAAATTCAGTTAAGGCCATAAGAAGTTTTCCAGGCCACGCTGGTTTTTACCGATGCTTCATAAAAGATTTCTCTAAAGTAGCTCATCCGTTGACTAGATTGTTGAAGAAGGATATGCCTTTCAAATTTACACCAGAGTACTGGCATGCCTTTGAAGTGCTCAAGGAGAAATTGACAATTGCACCTATCATGATAGCTTTTGTTTGGAACTTGTCCTTTGAACTTATGTGTGACACAAGCGATTTTGCGGTAGGGGCTGTCCTTAGATAGAGGCATGACAAACATTTTCAGCCTATACACTATGCTAGCAAAACTCTTAATAATGCTCACGTAAACTACACCACAATGGGAAAGGAGATGCTAGCTGTAGTCTTTGCATTTGAGAAAGTTAGGCCTTATTTGATTTTGTCCAAAGTAATTGTATACATGAATCATTCGGCTTTGAGATTTTTTTTTACTAAAACAAATGCGAAGCCCCGACTTATCATATGGATATTGCTCTTATAAGAGTTCGACTTGGAGATTCAAGACAAGAAAGAGGCAAAGAATTTAGTAGTTGATCATCTCTCAAGGCTTGAGAATCCCTATTTAGATGAGCTCAAAGAAGAAGAGATTAATGACTCCTTTCTTGAAGAGAAGCTATATGCAATCTGTCAATTGATGAACCTTGAGACACCATGGTTTGCAGATTTTGCAAATTGCTTAGTGACAAAGGTACGTCCCAGTGATCTTGATTATCATGCAAGAATTAAGTTCTTTTCAGAGCTGAAATATTATTATTAGGAAGATCCATTTCTTTTCCGAGTTTGTGTAGATAAAATGGTGAGGAGGTGTGTATCTCATGAAGAGGGGTGGAAGATCCTTAATGATTGTCACTTCGGACCTACCCGTGGCCATTACTCTGCTAATTAAACTGCTCGTAAGGTTTTAGAGGCTAGCTTCTATTGGCCTATAATATTTAAAGATGCTCATCATTTTTGTATCACATGTAAAAGATGTCAACGAGTTGGGAGTATATTGAAAAGAGATGAGATGTCTCAAAATTTTATATTGGAGTGCGAATGTCACGCCTTGAAGGGCACCTTAAACGTGGTAGTCCGCCGTACACAATATTAAAGCCTAGGAATGACCGCCTTAGTCACGTGAAGGCTTCCGTACTATGCACAAGGCGTCTAACACATGGAGGAGACACATCGGAATGATACATTTTATATTGATACAGCTTGAGTAACAATGTAAAGGAAATACAATTTACTATACTTCAATACAATTCATCAAAAGCTTTTACTACATAAAACTATTACAAAGCAATTCACAAAATCTAGCTAATATCTTCAAGTATTCATACTTCTTGCCAGAATCCCAAGGTCATATTCGGCTCTAGACATCTCAGTCCCCACATAGCATTCTTGAGTTAACCTGTTTAGGATCACGGACAACCGAACAAATTCCAATGCTCCATCCCCATTTATGATATGAATGAGTCCATATTTATTTTCAATTCCGAATAGTCAATTATACAAATTCTTTAAGTGACCAATCAATAATTGCAGACAGTCAATTCTAATTCATCTATACAAGCAATAGTAAATCACCCGGCTTCGATATTCTTATATTCCATTTCTCATATCAACAACAACCATACATAGTTCCCATTCGTCCCCATCATGCACATCCATTTTATCTTTACCAAATATCTAGTGTAACTATCATTACAGTCACATACAATAAATGGAATTGGAAGTAATACTCACTCGGCCATTGGATCACCGGTCTCTTAGTAAAAGTAATCCGGTGGTAAGGAATCATTGATTTCGGGATCACCTAAAAAGGAAGAAATACCCAAATGAGTATTTCATCACTTAACTAATCCAAACTATCTTATGCAAACTATCAAATTCGTGATTCTTGTTCTAAGCGGGAATTCCAATTTAAAACGGCCATGACTTGATCGTTTTAACTCGGCATTTAGCAAATTTATATCGATTTCTATCTACTTCAAAAGATCTATCTAATTCTAATATCATATTTAAGTTTTAAAAACTTTGAAGCTTCGAAAAGATCGATCAAATCAGAACAATAGTGAAAACCGATTTTTAAAAATTGATTTTGTGAAAGTTGATGAAGTTTCTACTATCCAAAGTAAGTATACATGCAATATGAACAAGTTACTATCATAAATGATATATCATGAGATATATATATATATATATATATATACACACACACACATGTTCTTGATGATATTGAATAAAGGAAATTTTTAGAAAACTTTTTCTTTGTAAGACTTTATGAAAAATTCATCTTAGAAAGACTAATCTTGTATTCTTGATAATCCCTACTTGTTTTTAGAAAAATTCCTTGATAAAATTTGTTTATTCTTGTTAAAATTAATCCTTAATTATCTATATTCCTTAAGGCTTTTGTTTTTCAATAAAAATTTCCATTTTACACTTTGTAAACATGTTTTTAAAATAGGTTCATCCCAAAATCCGAATTTCATAAAAATTGTTTTTGTGGTGATTCCTTTAAGTAAAAAAAAAAAAAAAATCATTTGATACTTAGAAAATTAAGGCTCAACAATACTTAGCCACTAAGGACTTCATTTATTTAATAAAAATCTATTTTGAGTTTGGAAAGTAAGTGTTTTTATGACCTTACTCCAAAATTACGAATTTCCTAAGTTGACTAGCAACTCAAATTTTTCCTACTTCATTTCTACTCCTTGTTCTACATATTTTTCTTAGCAAATCCCATCTTAATTTATAAAAATCATTACTTGATGATACCTATGACCTAAACTCCTCATTTTGCATATAAAACACAAGTTTTGGAGTTGATAAATGGGTTTTAAAGCATGGTTTTGAAACCATCACAATTTACAAATTTTGGATAAAACTCAAATTTCATATTTTGTAATCTCTTTCAATTTTTGAGAATCTCTACTAGTAGATCTACCATTTACTTATCAAAAAATCTCCTATTGATACCTATTCCATAAGCCTTCCATTTTCTAAACAAATCTTTCATTTTGGTGTTGAAAAATGGGTTTTCAAAATTGGTCTTGGTTGAGATTCGAGTTTACCAAATTGATTTTTGGACATATCTTTTGATAAAATCCATCTACACTTAGGAAAAATCATCCTTTGCATATCCTATCTTAAGAGCCTTCCATTTCTTGAATAAAAACTTCATCTCTGAGTTGGAAAAAGTTTTTAAACTATGCCTTGGCCTAAATCCGAAAATGAGATTTTTATTTTGAAAATCACTTTTGATTCTTGTAGAAAGAAGTCTTGATGATATACATCACTACTAAACCTTCATTTTTTCAACTAAAACTCCCATTTGAGACTTGGAAGAGAGTTTTTAAATATAGGTTTTGTCAAGATACGAATTTCACTATTTTTATTCAAGTTCAAATCTAAGATCTACAGATAATATGAACATGAGTATAAAAGAAATGCATGGTAGTAAACTATAAACTCATAGATCTAAACTTTACTCCTCAAAATCATTCATTTATGATATCTATTCCTTAAGCCCTTCATTTTAAATGAAAAATACACATTTGGAAGTTGAAAAATAGCTTTTCTAAATATGGTTCCCTTTTTATCTGAATTTTCAAAAATGATTTTTGTTGAAACTAAAATAGATCTTGAGCTTTCTAAAACTTTTCTACTATCATCAAGCTATTATAAGTTATTTAAGAAAATAAATCAAAAGTCTAATGCATTTATGAACGTAAAATAACTAGATCTAGATTACTATACTAGTTATAAATGCATGAATACTAAGATAGTTATGTGAATGGTGAATATATGGATAAATCATTAGCAATAACAAAATAATAACTCATATGACAAGATCTAAAACATAAACAAAATCAAAGCTGTAAAAAAGTTAGATCTATAAAATGTAACTACTTTTAGCAAGAAAAATAATAATGATACAAGAAAATAATCATGGATAGGAGGAGTGTTTCATTTTGGCATTATCATCCTTAGCTTTTAAGCTTATAGAAGGTCATTTGATGCATGAAACTCTCACTATACTTTACCTATATCATCTATGGAAGCTTAAGAAGAAAGTTTACTCAAAGGATCTTCAAGAATGGAGTGTGGAAGCAAGATTTAGAGATGGAGGCAGCTTGTATTCCTTGCAAGAACAAGGCTAAGAAAGGTTTAAAGAGAGAAAAAGAGAGAGTAAATGGCGTAAGGTTCCAAAGGAGGAAAGGGTGTAAATAAGAAGCATTAAATGGAGAGAGAGGAGTGTATTAATTAAAAGAAAAAAAATAAAAAAAATGGTAGATTTGGGGAGGGGGCTGCACATGAATTCAAGAGAGAGAGAGAGAGAGAGAGAGAGAGAGAGAGGTTTAGTTAGTTTGTAACTTAAATTTTTGAAAGTGTAACTAATGTTACTTAATGTGCTAACTAAAAGAGACTTTAATTCATTAAATAAATCATTAAAATAAAAGAAAAGAGGCTATTATAAGGAGTATGGTCAGCTGCCATTTGTAGGGAAATGGAGTGTAGAATGAGTGAAAGAAAACTTGATTAATGTGTAGAAATGACAATTGAAGTGTACTTGAAGTATGGGTTGAAAAAGTACTTTTTATTAAGAAAATATATAAAATAAAATTAAGAAAAATATCTTTAAATGAATGGTAGAAATTTCATAAATAAAATTAAATAATTATTTGAATTATTTTAGTATTTCAACCAATATGTTACCGATATGATCAAAATACGCGAATCTGAGCTATAAATGATATTTTTATAACTCGAAAAATTCTAAGAAAATAATTTTATAAAAATAAAAATATTTTTAAAATATTTTTTAATTATTAAATTAATTTATTTTATTTTTAGTATCGGGTCTTAAATAGAAACCGATCCCGTAAAGACCCGAAACTGACTAAATTTTAGAAAAATAGAATTTTCTAAATATATAAAATATTTATCTAAAAATATAAGGGTTTATAAGAATAATAAAATTGTGTAATGAACACTAGTGAATAGTACCAAAAGACTAGTTAATTACCGGTAGTAATGAAATACGAATATAATTGGCAAAATCAGATATTTCTAGTTATCGAAAAATTATAAAACTGATATTTTAGAAATCCTTATGAAAATACGAGTCTAACGGTATTAATGGTATATTTTTTATATCTCGAGCCCCGGGACACGCTTTTCAAAATCTGTGTCCAAACGGATTCGAAACAGGTCAAAAATTTACCAATATGATATTTTTAAGCGACCTTATATTACTACGAGCTATTCTACACACTTAAACTGCACCTCGGTCTCTAGGGTTAAGGGCGCAAGATTGCCGGACTTAAACTACTGTATTCCACTTAGGGTCCGTAGGTGATTTTTAGGTTTAGATCTTTGCCAATTTAGAAACTGACTTTTTATGTTTATACAAAATATTTAGTTTGAGATAATTATTCTAAATTTTTTTTTGTAAGTATTTAATATCTCTTAAATTTTTTGGAATTCTTGAATTGAATTTTATTTCCGAAAGTTTATCGTTATTTACTTTTTAATAATTTGTTTTTGGGTTCTATATTACCTGATTTTACAATTCAGAGTTAAGTATGGAATTTCTCGTACGTAGTGGTTTTGAATTTGAAGACTGTTGAGTTCTTATTTTATTTTTAAGGATTATCATTTTCTCAAGATTAAGAAATTTCTGGATTCGTTCGTGATTTAGGACTAGTTGAAATTCGGTTTTAATTTGGAGTTATTTTTTGAGTTTATTTTCGATGTTTATTTTGGAATTGTTTACTGTAATTTTTCGGGGCTTACAGTGAAGTTTTTTATCTATGGGGCATTGATTTTGTGGGCCATTCCCTACTTCTTATGGGAATACGTACATACTTGTTGCAGTAGATTATGTTTCTAAGTGGGTTGAAGCTCAAGCTCTACCTACAAATAATGCATGAGTTGTTGTGAGATTCCTTAAGAAGCTGTTTTCGCGTTTTGAAGCTTCTCAAGCCATTATAAGTGACCGAGGGACACACTTTTGCAATGCACAGATGGAAAAGGTGTTGAAGAGGTACGGAGTTACACATCGAGTTGCAACACCTTATCACCCCCAAACTTGTGGGTAGATGGAAGTCTCCGCTCGTGAATTGAAGTGAATTCTAGAGAAAACAGTACAACATCATAGAAAAGATTGGGCAAAGAAGCTTAATGATGCCATGTGGGTCTATCGAACAGCCTACAAACACCTTTGGGGACTACACCTTATAGGTTGGTTTATGGTAATTCATGCCATCTTCCAGTGGAAATTGAACACAAGGCATGTTGGGCAACCAAGATGGTCGACTTTGACTTCGTAGCTGCTGGTTTGCAATGAAAGTTGCAATTGAATGGGCTAGACAAGTGTGGGAGGCAATCATATGATAATATGAGGATATACAAAGAAAAGACAAAGAAATATCATGATTTATGTATCCACCATTCAAGGAAATTCAAAGAAGGGGACCAAGTTTTACTATTCAATTCTCGGTTGAAACTTTTCCCTTAAAAGTTGAAATCTAGATGGTCAAGTCCTTTTGTAGTTAAGAAAGTATTGCAACATGGAGCAATGGAGCTCGAACACCTAACTCATGACAATTTCGAAGTAAATGGTCAAAGATTGAAACTTTATCTAAGGGAAGCTGATAAAAGTAAGGATTAAGAGGAGTTCAGACTCCAAACACCAGAAAATTAATTGATGAAAGTGAAAGCCATCGAGCCAATGATGTTAAACAAGTGCTCTTCTTGGGAGGCAACCCATGTTTAAATTAGGTAAGTGAAGTTCCTTTTTGTTTTCTTTTCTTTATATTATCCCAAACTTTGTTGCTATTAAAATTGTAGTTTTAAAGAAGGAGATCAAGCTCAATCAGAGGAAGACAGAGTGTATTTTAAGTGTAGGGAAACCTTAATTGCAAGCAAGAAACTTTCAATTACAAATTCTAAGGATGCCAGGTATGCGTTCTTCAATCTTAAATTGGTAAAGCACCTAAGAGACTTGATAAATTTTCAAGCACCCACACTTCTAAGAGCATAAGTAGTGTTTAAAATGAGGCCTTTAAGTCCAAGAGAATCTAAGCAATATTTTGGATACTATACTCCCACGAGCACAATTGTGTATAATGTGGTGCACTATCACTTCCAAGAAACACTTAGCTCTCGAATCATATTTTTGGACCATACACTACTACGAGCACGCTAGTGTTTAGGGTAAGGTTCTCTGCAAAACACTAAGGCATGCTCTCAGGTCACTTTTTCGAGTCAAACACTGCCTCGAACACACTTGTGTATGAGCTTAGGCACTTAGTAGATCACTCAAAAGAAGCTCCCGAGTCACTTTTTAAGACCATCACACCCTCGAACACGGTTGTGTATAAGGTAAGGCACTCTTGAATCACCATAAAATAGCTCTTGGGTGCGTTTTTTTTTTCACACCATACATGGCCCCGAACACAATCGTATATCCTCTGGGGCACTTGGATTTGTCCAATTATATAAATATAACTTTTCTCTCTCCAATTTTATTGGTTCCAAATAATAATCAAGAACGAGGGTTGAATTGATTATTACAAATTTTTGTCTTTAAAAATAATCCCCTTTTGGATTTGAAAAATGAGAACAATATACCAATTAAACACATATAAAAATAAGATGCATAAAAGTAAAAGAATAGAGAAAAGAAGATTAGGCAACAATTTATAGTGGTTTTGCCTTATGCGTCAGTTCGCTCTTCTAGCTCCGAGCCAGGGACTCTGCTATCCTACGGGTTTTGTTCCACTATATCCAATAAATTCAAATTACAAGATAGTGCAATCCTCTCTGCTTGATTCTCGCAACAATCCTCTAGCTAAAACCGATCTACAGAGTCTAATTCGATAATTGAACTACCAACTAAGAAGGCAACAACACATTCCTTCAATTACAAAAAAAAAAAAAAAAAAAAAAAATTTTCGAGATCAAAAAGCAAAAAGAAAGATTGCAAAGAGATAAACTCGCTTCTTGAAATGTAAGAAGAAATTATGAATATTCTAGGCAAAATGAAACTTCTGGGTTTTGGTTCTGAGTTTTGTTCTGCATATACTTCGTAAGAAAAAAAGATTCTTTTTTGTGTGTGAATAGTATCAGCTTCTTCTTTTTTTTTTTTTTTTTCAATCTTCTTCTTTTTCTCTTTGTCTTCTGTATAATATATTCCTTCTTCTCCTTAACGTTCCAAAAGCTATTTGGAAGATGGATAAGCTTTCCCAAAAATCTCGGTTAAAAATCTTTTGTTCCTTATTTCTTTTTTGAATTTGAATTCTTCCGTTTCTTCAATTGGGTAGAAGATAGGATGAGATATGTTTCTTCTAGATATTGTGGTGACATTTATCTTGATTTGAAATTTGAAAACCGAAACTGATTCATCATGATATGATCTTCCTCTTCTTTATCTAAACAAAAAATAGATAACGTTCCTTTTTTGAATTCACACATGAATCCCTTAAAAATAGGAAAGTGATGGACTTATCGTTGCCTTAAAACATTGTAGATATTCATATTTCACTTGTCTTAAAGGAAAAAACGTGCAGCAGCTGTTCAAATAAGGTCTGGTACTATTCATGAAGATTTCCATCATTGAAGAGAGATAAACTTTGGAAAAAAACTTTAAATCCCCTTGGATTAAACCAACTTAAGTAGAATAAATGAGTATATTACCCAAATAAGCTAATTTACTCGGAGCTAGGCCTTCAATGTACTTAAATGTACTAAACTAGAATTATTTGTATCAAGTTGGAGAAGATTAATAGTAAAATCACGTGATATAGAGCTGCTGTCAAAAGTGTAGTGAAAGGTTCTGTAAAAGGTTCTAGATTTTTGGAAAAATTCTTTATCCTTAAAGCAACCTTTTGGAAAACATTATGGATTCCGAATACTCTTCATCATTTTTCTTCTTTCTCTTTAACTCGATAATACATACTTAATAAACTCGTTAATAATCATTTTTACTCTTTTGTTATCATCAAAACCTATTTTAAAAGAATCTAACATTCTCTCTCTTTTTGATGATAATAAAACCTTTATTAAACAAAATAATTATCTTCCCTTTTTTTGTTATCAACAAAAAACACATTCATAAAATATGACCAAATATGAATTCCTTTAATTCAAAAGACAAGCACACTTTTCAAGCATGTAAGCCCAATCATTTTTGTGCATAAGTTTGTTTAAAATAATAGAATTTTGTAAATAATGCAGAATCTTTTTTTTTTTTTTCTAAATTGTAGAAATTTCACATAAAATTTCACAAAATGTAGAATTTGTACTTGAATTGTAGAATTTTCACATAATATACAGAAAATTGCAGATTTTGTGCAGTAAAGTGCAGAAATTGTAGAAATTAGCAAAAAAAAATGTAGAAAAGTTACTTAAATTGCATAAACATGTAGAATTTTTACTAAAAAGTAGCATGAACAGTGCATAATTTTATCAAACATACATAATTTTATAAAAAATGTAGAATTTGTAAGAAAAGTGCATAATTTTGTTCCTTTAACATCCACATAACAAATATTGTATGGTAAAACAACATCAACACATTTGTTCTATTTACTTATCTTCGTTTCAAATATTTCTCCCCCTTTTTATTTCAAAAAAAAAAAATAATAATAACTAACCATCTTTCTAAAGAATTTTCATTATCTTTTATTTTCTCCCCCTTTATAATTTTTTTTTAAAAACTATGCTCCCCCTTAATATGATACAAACTAATTTTATTTGAAAAAAAACATATTTCAAGAATTTGTTTAGAATCATAAAGAGCAAAACATTTGAGGGAGTTAGAACATTAATACCAAACAAATAGTTGTTCCCTTTTCTTCACGAGAGTCATATTTTTCTTTTTTTACCATTTGAGGCACTTACTCATCAAGTTCATATCCTTCTGCTCATTGCCTCAATCCCTGAAATCATTAATAAACAAATTATACCTTTTTACGAACCCAGACTAACTTAGGTCCTTTGAAAGACAAGCTTGTATTATCAATATGACTAGCTTGATGATTACTGAGCTTGTTTCTCTTATAATAGCAGTATTTTTCTATATGACTAGATTTATTACAAAATAACATGCATGTGAATAATTATTCCAATACTTGTTGTTTAGCTGTTTTCAAGTTGTTATGACTTGGGTAACTTCTGGAATACTTTCTGGAATTGTGTTAATGATATCCATAAGAATGATAACTTCTGGAATACCTTTTGGTATATCCTCTAGTTTTTCTCATATAATCTCTTTTCACGTGATTTAATTTGAAATCTTGACTTTTAGTAATTGATTCATCATTTGTACTTGGTTTAGCTTTTACAAACACAGTTTTCTTAGATGCATTTGAACTAGATCCATGCTCACATCCTAAACTATGCTTTTCACAAGATAATCTTTGAGATGAAATCAACATTGTTAACTTTTATCGCTTTTCATTAAACTTGTTAAAGGTGTTCTTTATTGAACTAGATAAGTCATCTATTTTTACTTTTGAAACAATAGTTTCTTCCTTAAGCATACTATTGTCTTTTCTTATTTTCTCAATATTAACATGCAATTTTTCATTATCATACTTTAAGATGTCATTTTCATCAACAAGCAATTTGTTTATTTGTTTTAAAACATCCATTTCATTCTTAAGGGATTTTACCTCATTATCATACTTAGCTAATTTCAAATCAACCTTTTTAAGAGCTTTTAATAACATTTTCATTTCAACAAGCATGTCATCTTCAGTTACTTCATTATCAGATTCAGAATGTACCTCAGAAGTAGCCATAAGACATAGATTTGCTTGTTCCTCCTCTTCATTAGAAACTTCTGGATTACTTTCTATATCATCTATATCACTCCATGTAGCCATCAATGATTTATTTTTCTTCATGAATTCCTCCATTTTCTTAATGAGAATTGGGCATTCATACTTAATATGACCCGGTTTCTTACATTCATAACATTGGATCTCCTTCTTTTCCTTTTTCTTCTCCTTTTCTTTGTAAGCTTTTCCTACATCAAAACCTTTGTAACCAAACTTTTTATAGATAATAACTTTCTTACCTTTCTTCTTTAGAAATCGATTTAGCTTTCTGGTCAAAATAGTTAAGTCCTCTTCTTAATCATTCTCGCTTTCATCAGATTCAACTTCATTAGCCACAACTTCTTTTACTTTGAGAGCTATTCCTTTGGTACTACTTTCCACTTCTTGAGTGGACTTTTTGTGAGATTCATAAACCATTAGCTTTTCTCTTAGTTGGCTAAGAGAAAGTTTGTTGAGATCTTGAGCTTCTTCTATGGTGGTTTTCTTTGCATCCCAAGATGGTGGTAGAATTCTCAACATTTTTCTCACTAGATTAGAATCACCAATCACTTTGCCAAGTGATGCTAGCTCATTTGTTATTGCAGTGGACCTGTTAAAAACATCTTTGATAGATTCATCAATTTTAAATTTAGATAGTTCATATTGTTGAAGTAAAGCATTTATTTTGGTTTCTCTAATTGTATTCATTCCTTCATATGTCTCACACAATTTGTCCCAGATTTCTTTAGCACTTCCACATGATGATATTAGATAAAATTCTGATGGAGCAATAGTAGTCAATAACAGATTTTTTGCTTTGTTGTTCTTCTAAATGAGCTCCTTCTCAGAGTCTGACAGGACTGAATTTCCATTTAAAGTAATTACATTATCTCCCATGGAAATAACCTGCCATGAATCATAATCATTAGCTTTAATGTAAGTTTGCATTCGCATTTTCCAATAGGAAAAATGTGAACCATAAAAAAAAGGAGCACAGTTAATTGCAACATTGTTCGTAACCATTTTGTTTGGATCACTCAATTTTGATAAAAGAGCTCGATTTGATACCAATTGTAGGTATCAGGATTTTAAAACAAATACTCTATTGAAAATTGACCTTGGCTCTGATACCAATTATTGGTCCCAAATAATAATCAAGAAAGAGGCTTGAATTGATTATTACAAATTTTTGTCTTTAAAAATAATCCCCTTTTGTATCTAAAAAATGAAAATAATATACCAATTAAAAAAAATATAAAAATAAGATGCATAAAAGTAAAAGAATAGAGAAAAGAAGATCAGGTAGCAATTTACAGTAGTTCTGCCTTGTATGTCAGTCTACTCTTCCAGCTCCGAGCCGGGAACCCTGTTATCCTACAGGTTTTGTTCCACTATATCCAATAAATTTAAATTACAAGATAGTGTAATCCTCTCTGCTCGATTCTCGCAGCTATCCTCTAGCTACAACCGATCTACAGAGTCTAATCTTGTAATTAAACTACCAGCTAAAAAGGCAACAACACGTTCCTCCAATTACAAAATGAAAAGAAATTTTCGAGATCAAAAAGCAAAAAGAAAGATTGCAAAGAGATCAGCTCGCTTCTTGAAATGTAAGAAGAAATTATGAATATTCTAGGCAAAATAAAACTTCTAGGTTTTGTTCTGGGTTTTGTTCTACATATACTAGGTAAGAAAAAAAAAAGATTCTTTTTTTGTGTGTGAGTAGTATCAACTTCTTCTCTTTTTTTTTTTACTTCGATCTTCTTCTTTTTCTCTTTATCTTTTGTATAATATATTCCTTCTTCTCCTTAATGTTCCAAAAGCTGTTTGGCAGATGGATAAGCTTTCCTAAAAATCTCAGTTAAAAATCTTTTGTTCCTTATCTCTTTTTCAAATTTGAATTCTTTCGTTTCTTCAATTGGGTAGAAGACAAGATGAGATTTGTTTCTTCCAGATATTATGGTGATATATATCTTAATTTAAAATTTGAAAACCGAAACTGATTCATCATGATATGATCTTCTTCTTCTTTATCTAAACTAAAAATAGATAACGTTCCTTTTTAAAACTCACACATGAATCCCATCAAAATAGGTAAGTGATGGACTTATCCTTGTCTTGAAACATTATAGATACTGATATTTCACTTGTCTTGAAGGAGAAAAACGTGCAACAGCTGTTCAAATAAGGTCTAGTACTGTTCATGAAGATTTCCATCGTTGAAGAGAGATAAACTTTGAAAAAAAAAACTTTAAATCCCCTTGGATTAAACCAACTTAAGTAGAATAAATGAGTATATTACCCAAATAAACTAATTTACTTGGAGCTAGGCCTTCAATGTACTTAAATGTACTGAACTAGAATTATTTGTATCAAATTGGAGAAAATGAACAGTAAAATCACGTGATATAGAGATGTTTCAAAAGTGCAGTGAAAGGTTTTGTGAAAGGTTCTGGATTTCTGGAAAAATTCTTTATCTTTAAAGCAACCTTCTGGAAAACATTCTGGATTCCAAATACTCTTCATCATTTTTCTTCTTTCTCTTTAACTCAATACTACATACTTAATAAACTCATTAATAATCATTTTTACTCTTTTGTTATCATCAAAACCTATTTTAAAAGAATCTAACATTCCCCTTTTGATGATTTAAACAAAATAATTATCTTCCCCTTTTTGTTATCAACAAAAAACACATTCACAAAATATGACCAAATATGAATTCATTTAATTCAAAAGGCAAGTACACTTTTCAAGCATGTAAGTCCAATCATTTTTTGTGCATATGTTTCTTTAATATAACAGAATTTTGTAAATAATGCAGAATCTTTTTTTTTTTTGTGCTTTTAGAGCTTTAATTGGAAATTAGGGTTCTTAAATGTATGAAATTGGGGTTTCGTGAATTGAGTTATTATGACAAGAATTTATGAAGTTTTTATGGTAAAAAATCTATTCTGAATCCATACACGACCATGTGCATGACCATTTTCCCGCGTTTGTGTTGATTTGGATTTTGCTATGACTATGATTTCTACCCTACCTTCTGCACGGCCATGTAGCTAGCTGTGCTAATTATGTTTACTTTGAACCTTTGATTTTTATCCTTGGATATTGATGCTTTTTGAGAAAAAATTGCCTTTTATCTGAATTAAGTATCAATATATGTTGTTCTAATAATTCTTTAGTGCTAGTTCTTGTTTACATAAACTTATGTATCTCTTGTCTCTTTTGTAAAGATGAGAACTAAACAAGTTACACACAAGAAGTCGAAAAGAAGCAATGTTGTAGCACAACGAACTACAGCTTCCCGATCCATAAAAAAGAACTAGACATCTAGAGGATATAGTGGAGGAAGTGCCAACTAAATATTCAAATGAGGAGTGGAGAAAAGCAAGGGGAAAAAGGCTAGAAGCCATGACATTTGGTACAAATGAATACTTGGATTAGAGGATTCTTCGAGCCTATGGCAAAGATGATGAGCTAAAAGAGTTGCTAAATGTGGGCCATGGGCTGAGTTTTTTGAAATCAATGAACCCACTTATAGGGAGATCACTTTGAAGCTCCTCTCTACACTGAAGCTGACAACACATGCCATGACCTTCCA
Source organism: Combretum micranthum (assembly GCA_024138025.1). NCBI lineage: Eukaryota > Viridiplantae > Streptophyta > Magnoliopsida > Myrtales > Combretaceae > Combretum > Combretum micranthum. The sequence continues at coordinate 1,589,077 of JAMXBD010000143.1, read as the reverse complement.
AGTTAATGGAAGGAAGCATCATGCATATCCCTACCTATTTAATGTATATCTTAGCTTATATGAGTTACCCGAATGTAATACACCAGAATTTAAGGCTTTACCAAATTCATGGCCTGAGACTATGATACCCCCAATGACGTTGGGAAGAGTTTTACGGAGCTGAAGTTCACTATAATCCCTCTCATTCTAAAGCTTCAATAATGGTTGATATAAACTTGAAGATTGCACATCATCTGTTGGCCCATGCGATAGGCAGGAGGAAAAGCAACCATGGTGTGGTCAATAATTTTGAAATCTTTCGTCTATATAGCATGGCTAAGAAAGTCAAGATTTATGTAAGATTGGAGCTAGCTAAATTTTTGTACAGGCAAGCATCAGATCCTAGATGTAAGGGGATATATTGTGGTGGATATGTCGCCAAATTCCTAAAGGGGTTTGATATTTTTCGTGAACCTAAAGATGATGATGGGCTTCATTGTGATAAAATTTCAAATGGTCCATTCTATGTTTGGGGGCTAGAGAAGGTGATTAACATACCTACCCCATCAAGGTTTACTACACCTAAAAAGGATGCTGCCTCCACATCTAGATCAGCTCCGACAAATGAAATCTAGCAATTGATGAAAGATTTTCAGGAGGAACACGAGTTAAACTAAAAGGAGAGGGGGAAAAATAAGAGATTTAGCAAGTCGATTTAGAAATTCTTGGGGAGACTTGATAGTTGTTTCTCCCTAACACTAGCTAACTTACCTACTTATGAGTCTTCCCCAGAGCCACCCTCCCCTGAAGTTGCAGATGATGACTGACCAAGAAGAAAGGGTAAAGAACCTATTGTGGCTCCATCTTTTGAAGAAGCAGTGGATGAGAGTGATGAAGAGGAAGAAAAGAATGAGGAGTATGAGAATGAAGATGAGGAAGTTGAGAGTGGATCACATGGTGAAAGTGATGAGGAGGAGGATGAAGATGATGATGCTAGATCGACTTGATTAGTCTTATTACTTTCTTTGCTCATTATTTTCTATTTGTTAATCAATGTTGGTTTGTATTAATGAGATCCCTCTTGTAGGGAAGACTCTGAATTTCCAGGATCTCCTTGGATATCTTTTTCTAGTCTTTAAGATATACTAACTTTTGTTTTTCTTTTTAGATATCTTTTGCTGTTTTTCAAGCATAAATTTTACAGGGTCCACTACTTGCCTGACAGAAGCAATTTTTCTCTAAAGTGCTTGGAAATGGAAAACTCTTTGATGATACCATGAAAATCTGGGGAAGTTCTAGTGTCCTTTTCTTTTTAATTTTTGTTCCTTCACTTTTTACTAATTTGTGCTTGATTTGGGAAGACATTGGAGACAATGTCTAATTTAAGTGTGGGGAAAGGGCATGCTAAGAAAGAAAATTATCGAGTCTTGATATGCTTATATGATCTATGCACTTGTTGATCAAATTTCTCCAATTTATAAGTTTGCAATTGAGTTTAAAAGTGGATATATAATTTGAAAACATGAAAATCTTGAAATTATACTCATTCATTTGTGATTAGCATTCAAAAGAAAACTATAGTGACTTTGTGTGTCTTACTCACATATTTTGAATTTGGTATACTTAGTTAAAATTTTAGGATGAAATCTAAGTGAAGCAAATTTAATTGCTATTCAATGATTGAATCTAGAGTTGTAGAAGAGATTGAAGTCCTTAGTTTTAAAGTTAAATGGTTGCATTGCTAAGCTTATTGGTTAGTATATCTACTTTTCAAATACTTTGAGAGCTCTTTTAACCTTTGTGAAATGGGTGTATGAAATCAATCACTTAGTGATTCTTTTTGAACAATCTCTTTGAAAAAAATGAAAATGAATCAATTGTTGTGCTTAAAAGAATATTAAAGCTTAGTAAACAATTGATGAAGAAAAAAAGAAAAGAGCCTTTACTCCAATGACTTGGTTAACTGAGTTAAGAGTATCCAAACTTGAATGTTAGAGTGAGAGAGAGTTTGTTAGGATCCCTTTAAAACCTAGTCACTTGGTTGATGAGCCTAGGAGGTATCAACTTAGTGAACTCACTATAACGAGAAGTGCGGAAAGGCAAAAGTTCAAACCATAAACTTTGAAAAAAATAAAAATGAAAAGATGCGGGCTGAAACCTGTCCCTCTGAAGGCTATAAAAAAAATTTGAAGAAATTTCAATCAAAAATGAGAAAATCTAGGGGAATGATGGATACTATATACTTTTAGTGTAGGTTGCTAAGTTTAGAGAGGTAGTTGAATGGTTTATATACTTTCTAATTAGTGATGAGATGTAACCAAGCCACTTTTGCTTTGATTGACTTTGTGTTTCTTTTATAACTTGAAAGTAGTTATTAAATGGTGAGGGTAATAGTTTGATTTACTTGGATTAATCTTAACAATTTGATTGTAGTATACTAAGTACAAGTACAATTATGATAGGTTTGAGTGATAGGCACTAATGAGTTACTTTGGATTACCTGAATTAAAGAATGCTACTTTTGGTTTGAAATTTGTTAATGAGTATAATTTATGATAGATCTTTTTGTCCTTATTTTATTTGCTTGAGGACAAGCAAACAATTAAGTGTGGGGAAGTTTGATAATGTTAAAATTTTACTTTTGTCTTGGATATGATTTTTAATGAATTTTATGTGACATTATCAAGAAAATGATACTTAATTTTTCTATGTTTGATTTTAGGGTTTGGAAAAGGCATTTCAATGTTTGGCAAGTTGAGTTCGTCATTTAAACAGATGAGGTCCAAAAAAAGTCATAAGTAACATTAGCAGATTAAAACACTTGATCATATCTTCCCCATTAATAAAAATCTCCTGTCCATAGACATTGGTTTTAGAACATTCTCATTTGATTGTTTTAAATCATTATAACCCACCCCCCAATTATTTCTTCATAAACTTAAACATAAATATCACATAGATTTTGACATCTTATAGTCTCCATCTATTGACTTTAATAGAATCCATTGTTAGTGAAAAACTTAAAATAAAAAAGAAAAGAGGGGGATAGGATAGTGGCTGCAGTAGACCAAGTTAGCTCAAGGGAAGGGTGCTTCTTTTATTTAATGTCTGTTTGGATGGTCTGTTTTTCATACGTATCTGTATTTTTTTAAAATAATATATGTAAATATATTCGATTTACATTTATATTTTGTCTAGATTTGATCTATTTGATCTTTTAATGAGAACTACAAACTTTTTTTTTTATCTATATCTAATTCTTTATAAATAATGTAGTAGAAAAAGTTTGAAAAATGTGTCTATATTTGTAATTTGCCAACAAACAAACAGACCCTTAGTTGTATGTTCTATTCATTGTTCATCTGTGACTTTTACTATAGGTCTAATCTATAAACTAATTATATTTGATTATGTTTACACAAACTATTTTTTCTATTTACATTTTTAAAAGTGATAGATTATTTCTATATTAAATAGCATTATGAGTGCTCTAGTTGCTTGTTCTATGCTTATTAGGTTAAGGGGAAATTCTATGGTCCTGTCAATAATTTTGACAGGATCGGTCTCATCGACTAACCAACAGCTTACACCATATCCAACCATAATCGAGCCATTAAAATAGTTAATATTCTAATTATCATATTTATTTTAATGGTTAGATCATTAACCTGATAGTCTCATTGATGGGACTGTAGAAATTCCCTAGGTTAAGATTTTATCTTTCACTCTAATTAGTTGTGTTAGAATCTTTAGAATCCATTTGAGATCCTAATTTAGATATTGTATTTTAATTGTGAGATCTATATGAAATTCTATAGTCTTGATTCATAAGTTATATGGTATATTCTTTTTTTCTCCTAACTTTTCAGGCTTATTGCTTTGAGAAGATTTCACTTATGGCTTCAATGGCTTATCATACCATTGGGTTAGTTCTTCTAATAAAAAAGGACCTTTTCCTTGAGAGTAACTAATCCATAGTAAACTAGTGATTTATTATAATTCTTTTTTTTTTTTTAAATTCCAATCGAATGATTTGGTGAAGAGTTTGGATAGTTTATCAAGAGGTGTAGATTGATTAGTGACTAATCTAGTAACAATGACGGATGAGAATCTATACTTTAATTGAAAATTATGGGAATTAAGCTGAAGAGATGTTCATACTCGATAACCATCTAATTAAATCATTAGGATTTTTATTTTTATTTTGATGGTGCATATTTACTACATCTAAACAATGAGATCCTTCAAATCTAGAGATTTTGATCAGCTTTAGCATGAAAAAACTACTTAAAATCTTATTGAAGTGTTTAAACTATGCATCTGTTATGGTAATTTAAGTTGCCACTTTTTATTGATTTTGATTTGAATTAAACTAATCTGATTTAATTAATTAGTAGAAATTAATATGTAATTACCTAAATTGCCGACTTAGTCTAAAAGAAACGTGCCAAAAGGATTGGTTTTGAAAAGAATAAAAAAACAAAAGGTTACATCGAGCATGCATTACATATAAGGATGTAAGCGGATGGGTTTTTTTTAAGATATCCAACCCGCCCAACCCAATAAATATCTTATAAGGTAATACCCTATAGGGTTTGGGATGGGTTTTGGGATCAATAATAAAACCTAATAGGGTTTTGGGATGAGCATAAAACCCATTGGGAAACCCGAACCCGTTAAAATATATAAATATATATTATGTTTAGCCTTAGTCTTTGAAATTAACCAACTGTGCTCCATTAATTGTAAATCTATTTTTCTTTTATTAAATCATTTAGAAAAAGTAAAAAACCCTAGGACAGTAGACCAGTACTCTATAATCTCCACTTTCAGTCTTGGTCTTGGCTCACTTTCCTCAAATTCAAGCCTCTCACTCTCATTATCGTACTATTTCATTCAATGATTTTCTTCCCATAAAATGGCTGGGATTTTATAAATAGGATTGCATGAGTAATGATAAGAATTTTTTCTTGGCCTGTAAAGTGGGAACAGATCAAAAATAGAAAAAGATGAAAAAAAAACTTATAATGATGTTTTAAATATTCTATTGTGTAATGATTGTAATTTTATATCGGGTTTTGGGTTTGGGTTCAGATACCTTATATGGTTTGTCTAGCCGGTTTTGGGTTTATGGACAAAAACCCTATAGGGTTGGGACAGGTTTTGGAAATCCTATTGGGTATTGGGTTTGGGTTCGGATTTTAGTATACCCATCCCGAACCCGTCCCAGATGCATTCCTAATTACACATGCTTAGATTTAGAAAAAGAGAGTGCAAACTGTTCCTAGTGGGAACTCAAGACTAGAGCTGGGCATAAGGGTTGTGCCTGCAAACTGGCCCGTTTACTCTCTCAAAAAAGCAGACAGTGACCAATTTTTTTTTTTCTTGTTTAAATGTGGGCTAAATTAGCCCGGCCTGTTTAGCCCACGGGCCAAAACAGGCTAGCCCGTGGGCCAAGAGTTTAAAAAAAAGGAACAAAAGAGAGGAAAAATGTAAGAATAAGAATATTATAATAACATATTTGTGATTATTTAAAATATATTTATGGAAGAAAATAGATTAATACATGAATCATAAGCATTATAATATTTTTTTATGTATATATTTATTGATTTAAATGTAATATGGTATATAATAAATTATTTAAAAACTTGTTTTTATATATAAGTAATCAAAATGGTAATAAAATTAATTTTTAATATATACAAAAAACCTTAACATACATCAATATTCTAATTTTTACATAAACTAACATAAAAAATAACAAAAATAAAAAATTTTCATTTGGCGGGCTGGGCCTGTGCCATGAAATTTTTACCCTTTTAAAAGCGAGCCAAAATAGCCTAGCCCATTTGCCCAGCTCTACTCAAGACCTTACATTACATATAAACACACCTAAAATTTATCACAATGCAAATGAAAAAAAACTTGTCTTTATGTGCAACCATATCGCAAATTAGAATTTAAGTGGACTTAAGATGATTTTAGGCCAAAAACACATTTTGTGTAAAAATTTAGGTTAGGCATACCATTAAAGTGTTTGGCATCATGGCTCATAGATACACCTAGTTTCATCTATAAAATGTTATTTTCAAAGTAAAATCTATTTAGTGTTTTTTGGGTCTAATTTGGCTTGCGTAAATAATAGTTTTTTTCTTAAAATATGAAAAAAAAATTACAAAGAATTTCCTAAACTTTAGTTTAAGTGTGAATATGTTCTTTCCACTCCTTCACTTGAAGAGGATAATTATACATTCTTTGCTTTGTTTATGTAAAAGTGTTATTATAGTGTTTAATTGAGGGAAATGATAATTCATAATAAATTGTTATTATGTAAAATAATGAATAGTAATTCATACTCTGTACACATGAACTAAAGGTTTATTCTCAAATTTTATCATAAATACCTTATCTTAAAAATATAACTTATACAAGTATCATCTCTCCATGATAAAAGATAAGAGATATTATTGATAATTTACTTTTACTACAATAATTACTTGTTCTATTTTTCATATCAAGTGAACATTTTAAATAGACATTACAACTCTATTAAAATTTTAAATATTAGTGAATTTTCTTGAATTTTAAGACCCAATAAATTTTACAAGCGTACAATGAATTTAAGGAAAAAAAAATATATTTTTCACTCTTAGAATTGTTTCTCACCTTGTGATGGTCTACTTTATTATATTTTCCCTAATTTCCTCCTTTTTTGTCCTTTCCATATATTTATATTTGTTTTGATTTCTTGCCCTTTTTATTTTCTTTTATGCATTTTTAAACTAAGGGTAACTATCACATTTTTTACCTAAATTTTACTTATTTTTATAATTAACTACTTAAAGTTTAAAAATGTTAATTTGATATCTACACTTTGTCTACTTTTACAATTAACAACTCGAACATTATCAAATTTTGCAATTATCTATATAAATTTTACTCATTTTTACAAATAACTACCTCTTTTAGGTACTATAAACAAATTTAGAAACTTTGTAACTAATTAACATTTTTAAATTTCAATTAGTTTTTTTTTCATAAATTTTAGTTAATTAATTATAAATTTTAGCAAAGTTCAGGTACTAAATGTGACTTTTCCCTTTAATAAAGAATATAGGATGCTCATTAGATGTCTACATTATTTATTTATTATTTTATCCATAATAATATAAATCTATATTAGGGTTACAAATGAGCCGAGTCGAGTTCATAGAGCCATCTCGACTTGTTTTAAAATTACCAAGCTTGAGCTCGAGTTAAGCTTTTTATCGAGTCTGTAATTTAAGTTTGAGTTCGGCTTATTTAGCAAAACAAACTTTATTTTGAGCTTGAACCCGACTCGTTACAAATGGATCATGAGGAGTTTTTTATTAAGCCTAATAAACTTTTATTAAGTTTGAAATTTAAGCTTGAGTTCTACTTGTTTAGATAATCTATTTTTATTTTTTTAACATAAAAAAATATATATAAGAGTAGCTAAATAGAATAGAATTAGTTTTTATTATTTAATTAAAAATTAATATATTATAAATTAAAAATCATAAATCTGATAAGAACTTATTTATGATTATAGCGAACTTGTTTATGATTATAATTTCGAGCTGGCTCTTGAGCATGAATGGCAACTCGAGCTAACAAAAATGCTCATGCTAATGAAATTGAAGCCGAACTTAGGTATATGGGGAAGAGGTTTTTGCAGCCCTTGACCGTACCTCGCCGACAAGCCCGGATAGGGGAATCAAGCTGCCACGCCAAAGCCGCGCCCCCTAACCTAAGTTTGCGATTTTGGTTATTTTCTGAGAATGGACTACTTTCTCTTTTGCCTTTTTTTTGGGTCAACCCAGAGTGGACTTTTTTTGGCCGGTCAGAATGGACTACTTCAGCGGTAATCGAACTAACTTCTAGTCGGCCGAAAAAACGAAAAAGAGTTAAACTTCTAGATTAATAAAACCGGAAGCATTTCTTGGAGATAGCAGCACGGGTGAGAATCGTTGTTCTTGCATATTGTCAAATGCAACCTTCGAGTGTCAAGCTTTTACGTAGTAGAAGAATCAACAGCTCTTCAATCTTAAACTCCACTACATTTAACACTTCCACTCCCACGCCGAGCAAGAAGAGAGCAGCAGAACAGGGTTGTTTGACACTCCTAGAATCCTGCAATTCCATTCCTAAACTCATCCAACTCCACACTCACATCCTCAAATTGGGCCTTCTTAGCAACCCATTAGTCATCACAAAATTTGCTTCCATTTCTTCGCAACTTGACTCGATCGACTATGCATCTTCCGTTGCTTTTTCTTCGGATTCGGATACTACCCTTTACGACGCTTTCCTTTTTAATACTATTATTCGAGGGTATGCTCGGGATAAGGGTTCAAAAGGTGTTGGGTTTTATAAACTCATGTTAAAGCATGGAACTTTGCCTAATAAATTCACCTACCCATTTGTTCTCAAGGCTTGTGCTAGTATTGAGGACTTGAAATTGGGGGAATCCCTTCATGGGTCGGTGTTGAAATTTGGATTTCATGAGGATGTTCATGTGGAGAATACCATGGTTCATATGTACTGTTGTTGTGGTGATGGGATAGGGATTGAGTATGCAAAGAAGTTGTTCGATGGAATGCCAAAGACGGAGTCGGTTTCCTGGAGTGCAATGATCGGTGGCTATGTGCGTTTGAGGCGATGTGGAGAGGCTATTGGATTGTTTAGGAAAATGCAGATTGCTGGTGTTAAGCCGGATGAGGTTACTATGGTTTTAGTCTTGTCAGCTTGTGCGCGGTTGGGCGCGCTTGAGTTGGGGAAATGGGTTGAATCTCTTGTATTGAAGGAGGGGTTTCAGAGTAGTGTCGAACTTTGGAATGCTCTTATCGATATGTTTGCCAAGTGCGGTGATGTTGACAGTGCGATGAGGTGGTTTAGAAACATGAAGAACAAGACAATTGTGTCATGGACCTCGGTGATTGATGGTATGGCAATTCATGGCCGTGGGTTGGAGGCTGTTTATTTGTTTGAGGAAATGATAGAATCTGGTATGGAGCCGGATAGTGTTTCATTCATTGGCCTGCTTTCTGCTTGTAGTCACTCAGGGTTGGTTGAAAAAGGCAAAGAATATTTCAACTTGATGGAGAAGAAGTTTGGAATTAGACCAAAAGTGGAGCATTGTGGTTGCATGGTGGACTTATTATGTAGGGCTGGTCTCATAAAAGAAGCAGTTGCGTTTGTTGAAGAAATGCCTTTTGAAGCAAATTCTGTAATTTGGCGAACTCTAGTTACTGCATGTCGGGCTAACGGTGAACTGAACTTGGGGAAGAATTTCCACAAAACTGATTGAGAAAGAACCTCTGCATGATTCGAACTATGTATTACTTTCTAATATATATGCAAAAATGTCACATTGGGATAAGAAAACTATGACTAGAGAGCTCATGAATTCCAAAGGAATGAGAAAGATCCCAGGAAGCACCATGATTGAGCTGGACAATGAGATCTATGAATTTGTAGCAGGGGATAAATCACACCCTCGTTTAAGGAAATTTATGAAATGCTAGATGAGATGGCAAGAAAGATGAGAAGGGCGGGATATCTTCCCTCCACATCAGATGTGTTGCTTGACATTGGGGAAGAGGACAAGGAAGGTGCTGTAAATCAGCATAGTGAAAAGCTGGCAATTGCATTTGCTCTTCTAAAGACGCCTCCTGGAACCCCTATTCGTATTTACAAGAATCTGCGTGTTTGTGGTGACTGTCACTCTGCTACAAAGTTCATCTCTAAAATTTATAATAGAGAAATATTGGTGAGAGATAGAAACCGGTTTCATCATTTCAAAGATGGCTTTTGCTCTTGTAGAGACTTTTGGTAGCATATCAGTAATAATTGAATCTCGTTGCTTCCCAAATCATAAGTGAAAAGGAAAGTCATGGACTCTGCTTAAGAATGGCAAACATGAGCTGGGCGATCTCTTGCAAAAACCACCCTTGATTTCTTCCATCGAGACGATTTCATGAATTTGAACAGACAAACCTGTCTCTAGTTGCGACAGATTTATCTGCTATAACTTGCTGTGCAAATTAGTTAGCATCCAAAGTTGTCATCTGTTGATGCAACTGAGTATCCAGTGGAAGGGATTTTGCTTTCAGGCTTTTGTTTACTTCAAAATATTTGACACATCATATTAATTGGTAGAAGCTTTGATTGCAAGTTTTGATACATGGATTAACTCTGGCCAAAAACGAAAAGAAGAAAGCAAAAAAAAAAATAAAAAAATAAAAAGATACGTGCTTTAACTACTTGTACCATCGTACTGTGAACTACAATAAACCATGGAAGATTTAGACAAGTAACCAAGGAAGACAATACCAAAGGTGACTGCATCTTAGCAGAGTCTTCACTCCCTGTGAATAAATTATTGTCTTTTCTGTATAATTAGTCTTCTATTATTGAATTGTATTACAGAATTTAAAGGAAATCATGATTATGAAGCTCGTGGAATTGGCCAGTCAGAAAGGCTAAAAGTGGAAGGTAATGGATCTTAAATTTCATTTTCTTTTACGAAGATATCCACATATTCCATTGACGAAGCTGGTAGGTCTATCTGCCCACATCAAATTAGTTTAAAAAAAGTAGCAAAAGCATTCAGGAATAGATGCCGTAGTGTAGAGTTTTAAACTGCAAATTGCCAGTAAGTCATTTTCAAATTTTCCCCTTTTGCTGGGAATGAATTCATGCCTCACGTAGGTTAGTGCTATTATCGTTCTGATGGGAACTCAGGTTTTGGTGGTTTTAGAGTATTACTGTTGAAGAAACAACTAACATTTGATTATGCATAACTGGGCATCAGGTAGGACTCAACACTTAATTGCTATAGATTCTCCTACTCGTTGAATGGCATATTGCAGGTCATACAACATACCTGCGCTTAGGCTTCTCCATCCTTATTGTGGCACTCTAAAGTCATGACAATGTGCTGCTATAGCAGGAGCATGCAGCTTTATAATGATATACCTTTTTTCCCTGGCGATCTTTTTGGAATTTACATCAACGTTCAATTATCAACCAGCTGCACTTCGTCTTTTGCTTAAAACAAAGTTTTGAATGTCCTTATTCGTAGTTGTTTTGCTCCTGGGAGGATTTCCCATTAATTTTTATTTGTGATGTGTTGGTGCAACGGACAGAAATGAGGATAGTATGCCTGAGTATATTAGAATAGTCAAATCCTGACTTGCTTGCTTGGACATATGATGGCAGATTACGCTTCATGTGCACCTCATCTGGTCTTATTCCTTGCATATCGAAGCATCAAAACAGAAAAGGAAAACAATCACCTCGGAATAAGCTTGTTGTGGCTAGTTATGTTAAATTTTGTGAAAGCAATTTCCATTTATCTTATGATGAATTAGATTCTTTTAAAGTTAAACCAGTTATCATTATCATTATTATTATTATTATAGGTATAATCTTCTCACAACCATACCCTTTTCTTCAATAGAAGAAATCCGCAAATTCTTTGGTAAATTCATTTCTAATCAATCAAAATCTTCTTTTATAGTCTTTTGTTAAACCCCCATGATATTGGGCGTACTAAGGCCTGTTTAGATTGTCAGATTTTTATCTACATCAGATTTATATTGTATTTGTACTAGTAACCTATCAGTATCATATTAATGTTGATTCAATTTGTCAGTTTATGAGTAAAATTATCAGTTTTTTATCAATAACATATCTGTATCGGTTCAATTTGAAAATTATGCCAGTATGATACCAAACCAATATACTCAAAGAGACAAATTGTCTGAATTCTTGCTTTCCTCCTCCTATTTCTTCCCATTCCCAGTTTAACAAGTAATTTTAAGTTTGCTATTTAGTAATTTTATGTTTGCTAATTCTCCTTAGTTCAAAGGGAAGGGTAGGCTACTTTGGTGGTGCACCAGATGTGCGATTGGTGCAAGTTAAGATCTCTTAAAGACAAAGCGACAATAAAGACACCCAATTTTCCCAAAAGGCCATCTAGTTTGGGTAGTGGCAAAGGTGTCTTAACCTTTAGCATATAAAATAGCAATTCGGTTTAAAATAAAACTCCCACCCACCCAAAAAAAAAAAAGAAAAGAAAGTGCAAATACATAAACATTTAGAAGATGATGAGATTACCAAAAAGCGACGAAGGACAACATGGGAGAGAATTCGTTCCGCTTACTCCATTTCAAACAAGAAACATCAAATTCCTTCTGTTTCTTAGGAACGAATACCCAAAGAAAATTTATGTCGAAGTATAATTGAAGTCCTAGAGTGTGCAGTGGGGGCAAAAATGCTCATAATAATTAATCTTGTGTGTCCCTCTTCTCTCCCAGACCCAATCCCTGAATTCCTACACTCCAAAAACCTCCCAGCTTCCTCATCAGCCGGCACCTGCTTGTTCTGTGCTTCTTTGGCCTTCAGAGCCTGAAGCTTTGAATGATTGTAATAGGCCACACCCAAGAATGCCAACCCATATCCAGAAAGGTTCAAAGTTGTAACTGTATCCTTAATCACAGACCAAAGAAGGCAATCAGAAGCCAGTCCTTCACCACTCGAGCCACATTCATCGTCAATGCCGATGTCTTCCCAACAAGCAGAAAAACAGCCAGGTTTAATGCAAAAGCGCGCAAGGAGTTCGCTCCAAACACAACCAAATCAAACCGAAAACTCGAGTTCTCTTTTAGTGATGGCAACTCCATGATCACCCAAGGGATGGACAAGAATACTAGACAGCATGGTGCAATGTGGTAAAGGGATGTAATGGGGTTTAATTGTATACCTTTAGACGTCAATATTGTTTGTATGAGAACCAACCTTGTGGCTTCAAAAACTAGTGCAGCCAATTGGAGAAAAACTCCCCATGAATCGAACTTTGCCTCGCCGTACGCTGCCATGGCTACGCCGAGGGAGATAGACACGATGTTGGCCATAGTTGCACCCTTAAAGCTCTCTTTCTTAAGGAGGATACTGATGGAGTATACAGCTACTGGCATGAGGGCCTTGAGCATTTGGATGAAGGAGATGGAGAGATGTAGGCCGTGTTTGATAGCCAGAGAGAAAGAGTAGAGTGCTCCGATGGGGACAACCGAGGTCAAGTAGAGGTGGGTTGAGATGGTGATGGGTTGGACGAGTTTTAGGATTTTCACGAGGAAGAAAGCGAGGAAGGAAGAAAATGACATGTGGATCATGTTGAGAGAGATAGGGAAAGGCCAGTTGTAGAGTTTGGGGTCAAGGATGTACTTGTTGTAGATGAGAGGAAAATCCATAGGGATGCATAAGTGTAGGAGAGAATGACCTTCTGAACTAGGGAATTGACCATGTTTTATTTAATTAAGGTGTTAGAAACAACCTGCGAGGTTGGAAGAAGAAGGAATTAATAAGATGGTGAGAAAGCTGGGAGTGTTGAAAAGGAGGAGGAAGATGAATGGGGAGGCGGTGGCAATTCTTGATGAACATGAAGTGGATGGTTAAAAAAATTTATTTAGATATAAATCATATAATTTTAATTATGTGAGTACCATACAAAATTGTATTTAGAAGATGCAATTCTATTTTTTAAGAAGAAATTTTAGTATGTTGTAAAATTGCATGTTAAAAATATAATTATTAGAAAGGAAAATCAAATATGTAATATGCAGTTTACTATAAAAAGAACTTTTGGTATTATCGTAAAAATCATAAAAACTGTTTGTAATACATGCGATATGAGTAAAAAAGTAATTTATATTTATATTTATATAATTATTTTTGTCTGATTTGTATTTTTATAATTATTTTTTGATGGATGGATAAATAGAAAAATATCTTAGCAAATTTACCCATACGTATTACTTTAAATAGTGTGAAAATAGAAATAAATCAATAGAGTGAAAAAAGAATGATAAATAATCAATGAAAGTATAATTTTTATAAAAATAAGAAATGGAAAGGAATTGATAGAAAGTTAGTCTTTATATATATTTGTTAAAGTTAAGTAAATGGAAAAGGTTTTCTTTTTTTTTTTGGCCTTTAAGTAAATCGAAAAGGTTAATAAAAATGATTTCTGGTAACTTATTCTTTGAGTTGCTTAGCTAATGAATTTTGGTATTTATTTTCATGTCAAGAAATTTCTCTAGTAACTTCCTTTATTAGTTATTTGAATTATTTAGCATGGATTCTCTATCAATTAACTTCAATAAAGATTGTCTTAAATTTTCATAATAGCCAGGTATTAAACAATACTTCCTGTATTTCCCACTTGTTAAGAATAAATGCAATTTTTATGAGATGATATTATGAAGCAAATTGAATGGTTTCTTCGGTTTTAAGAAATTTTAAATTTTATTTATTTTAATATATAAATATGACATTAAGTTTATAAGTAATATTTATCCAGCCAATAATCTTGTAATTTAATAATATTGGTAACACTGAAATACCTCCTTTCCTATTATGATGAAAAGAAGATTGAACAAATTTGAATGTCCCATTCTGTCTTATGATAAAAAGGGGGGAAGAAAGGGGAGGAAAAAAAAAAAAAAAAAAAAGCAGTGTTTATCTAATTGCCAACAAGACAATAAATAAGAGTGAGAATGTGCTGTATTAATTAACCGACAGAGCTGAGCTGCCTTGATGACTTCGCTTACTGGTTTGGTATTAATGGATGATATAGTATTTGGAATGAGGAGTTTATAGTTGATATGATTTGTGTTCTAGTTTAGATTTTATGTTTATTCTGGGGAGATGAAAATTTTAGTAATTGCATGTAAATAATCTCTTTCCCTTTTTTATTACCAGCCACAACAGTTAATATTTATTAGAAGAAGGAGCAAATCATATTTAACAATCAGCATTCATGCCATCAAGCCTTAAGGAATAATCCAATCCAATCCTATTTAAAGAATGTCTAGACTGCAACATGATATCTTGTAAGAAGCGAGCATGCACATTAAAGTCCGTGTCCAATTTGAAGGAAAAAGGCAGCGATGGCAATGACGACTTTGGTAGCTATGATAGTTTTAGTAAACGCGTTGGAAAGCGTTAGATTAGTTAATATTTCAACCTCTTGATGGCTACTAGTACTTAGGTTGGCATTTGGCGGAGTGAGAAATCAACGTGCATGCAAAGGAGTGGCTGCGCTTGCATGTCGATCGTGGCTACCGTTTGATTATTGAACAGTGAAAGCCCCATGCTTCCGTCGACTGCCAAGTGCTAAGCCCCTGCTGTTTTGCAGAAGTCGGGATTTCTTTTACTTTTACGTTTTTTTTGTGGATCAAATACCCTTTTTCAGGATGTTATAAATTACATACTAACCATATAAATACTTACATTAGCAGTAAAAATCAAACCACCTTCTTTTAATAGATCCTAATCTGTTCAAACTTCAAACCTGGCCTGTGATTAAAATCATTCAATGTTTTCAGTAAAAGGTACGATTTTCGTTATCAAAACCTATAAATATGAAAATACATATCCAATAAAATATGGCAAGTGAATCCGGTTCTGAATTCGGATCTTGGGTTGACTCTGAAAAATAAAACAAAATGAATAAATAAACCTGAGTAATAAAAAAACTTTTCAAGAGCCTTTCTTTTTCATATAATTATGAATCAATAACAATCCATTCACTTGATACAATCATCATGCCATTGCTTTGCAAAAGAAGCTTAGTAGGTAATCACATGGTAATTAAAGCCTTAATTACACATCTAGGATGCACAGCGGAGACGGACAAGATGCTTTGGAAGCAACTATGAAATCACCAATTATGGCTCTTACTTGATACAAATGGGGTATGAGGAGCATATCAGATAGTGTATCAAGATATGTGGGGTATGCTTAGGAGTATACAATCAAATCTGTATAAGACAGGAATCAAAGAATTACTTAATCGTACGTTTGGTGGGTAGAAACGGAATCACAATTCTGGTTTTCATTCTCTTTCCTAATGTTTGAAAGCGTTTTTATAAGTCCGAATCGTGATTTCTTAGAATCAACAATTTCAGCCTCTAGAAGGAATTTAATACTATCTTCTCAAAAGTGAAATTGCGATTCCATTCCATCTCTGTATATGATTATTTTTTTATTATATTTTTGGCTTACACGTATATTTATTATCTATATTTAATATGAAAGGTATTTTTAACAAATCTTATTAAATAATCATTTCATTCCATTCCATGAATGTATCCAAACATAGGAATAGATTTATCATCCCCTTGTTCAATTCATTCTATTCCATTCCTACAATTCCAATCCATTCTATTTTATATGATTTCAGCATACCAATGTGACATAAGGAGAATGTTTATGAATCAATGATTCAATATGTAAATTTTCAAATTTGATAAAATAGATTTGCACTAAGATAAAACTTCAAATGTAGTAGCAATACAATTTGCCATGTGTATCATATATTATATGCCAAGATATATACTATCACCAATTGAGCTGAGAGGCGTTGCCTTTAGGGCAAACAAAAGCCTTAAGTCCTGGTTAGTCCTTGCAAGCTGCAGTTAGAGGTGAAGGACTGCTTGAGGGTAACAATACCTAGCGGGTGGCTTGTTCTACCAACAGGTAGTTAGTGCAGCTGGACCCCTATGGGTGGTAGTGGCGGTCGTTACACCTAACTACCTGCTAGTAGGATGAGTTGCCCACCAAGTATTGTTACCCTCAAGCAGTCCTTCACCTCTAGCTGCAACTTGCAAGGATTGAACCCAATACCTGAGGCTTTTCTTTACTCCAAAGGCAACGCCTCTCATTAATTGAGCTGAAATATCCCAAACTTTCACCTCGATTATTAAATGGGTTTAGATAGATTAAATAAATCAAATGAATTATAGGATAATTAAACAAGTTGATATAATTATAATAGTAATAAATTAAGTTGAAATTGAGATTTTGGATTCCTAAACCTCTAAACATGTCATTAAAATGTTTAGAGGATTCATAAACCCTCAATCTTTAGCTTAAATCACAATTCTTAAATCTTTTTAAATTCGAGTTCATTTGCTTCTATATAACTATTAGATCTTAAACTCGAACTCAAATTAAATATCTTTTTATCTAAAATAAATTCCTAATTAAGTTCTTATCTTAAGTTCTTAATTTCTAACTTATTAGTTTAGAAATTATCTTCTAAATACTTTAAAACTATAGATATTGATCTGATGATCTAAACCTATACCTAAATCCTAAAATATCCTAAATAAACCTTATCCTTTCCTTTTATTTTTCTTTTCCCTGCCTCTTTCCTTCTGTCATTTCTTTCCTTCGTTTTCTCTCTTTCCATTTCTCTCCTTCTTTCTTTTTTTCTTGCTTTCCTTCAATTCACCATCCAATCTCAAATTCAAGAAGTAAAAAGAGGAAATCAAGCTAGAAGTGTAAAGAGAAATCAAGTGAGCATGTGTTATTACCAAGATAAGTTGTTATCTCCTTGTTTTCTTTGTTGTTTACTTATGTACTTAATAAATAGGTGTTGGAAATGAGTTGAAAGTATTGCTTATATTTGTATTTGTTAGTTTAATATTTGATAGAAGTTAGAAATTGTGAAGAAGAGGATGAATAGTGAGTTGGAGTTTGTTGAAGTGAATTGGGATGGTTGGGTTGTGTTTGATGTTGTTGGATGAAGTTTAAGTGTTAGAAGTTGTTATAGGTGTTTATTTGATGTTCGAATTAATATAGGAGGTGTATAAGTTGATGAAAATGTGTAAAAATGAGTTTCAAAACAAAGAAAATTCGTAACAAGTGACATGAGAGAATCATGGGAGTGATAAAGGGAGTGATACAAGCTGACCATGCATTTTTCAAACATCACAAGCGTGATAAGGGGCATGATACGCTCTGATCATGCATTTTTTTCAAATCACGGGTGTGATAGGGTCCATGCAGCTTGACATGTTTTCATAATTTGATCATAACTTTTTCATACGATATCGTATTGAGATGATTCAAATTACGTTGGAAAGATTAAAAAGAGATCTAAAACTTTTATGTTTTGAGTTTTACAAATTCCAAAAATATCGATGCTTAAATTTCACTTCTTTCCAGCTGCTACATTTTATAAACAAAGTTTAAAACTTGTTTTTATTTGTTAAATGTGTGTTTGCTTAGGAAATGGATCTTTTTGACCTAAAATGAGATAGATATATGATAATTGATGTGTTATGTTAATTGAGTGATGAAATTAAGCATGAATTAAGTGGATTTATAAATTTAATAAATAATTGGATTTAATATGGAAGTTAGTTATAAAATGAACTTAGCTAACAAACTTAAGTTCAACTTGATTAAATAGACTTGAATGAGTTACAATGAATTAGTTTAACCATCTTTGACTTCGTTTTTGAATTAAATGATTAAGGTTAATTAATTTGGCTAAGTTTAAGTTAATATAAGCTTAAGTTGATATAGATCTTAGATGTATAATGAAGTAGTAATGAATCTAAGTACAACATGACTTAATGAACTTCACGAAGCTAAAATGGGTTAGATTGTTTAAGTTTAATCAACTTGACTTAGTAAATGAATTAAATGACTAATTCTAATCAATTTGGTTAGGATTTAGTTAAAAGGAGTTAATGGTTAATAATTGGTTTAAGTTAATGAGATAGAATAATCTTAGATTTACATAGTGAATATGTTGTTTCAAAGGTGTGTTTTCTTAAAAAATAGATGTTTTTGTGAATGAATGCCTTGATTATACTTTTGTTGATAAAATACCATAAACAAAGTAAAAAGAAGTACTTTGACAGACAAAGGAGAACTGTCCATATTTTGGCAGGGTTATCTCCGCAACCATAATGGGGTTCCAAATTAGTGTCTGATCAAATAGGGTTATTATAAAAGTTTGAGATAATGGCTAACTAATTTCATTTCTTATATAGCTTAAGTTCTTATATGAGTTTAATTTCTTAAACAGATGTTTACCCCTGAATCAACCCTTTTATCTATCTTCTGGGATAGCTTCTATCCTATCTTCTGCCTTTGCTTAGATCTCATATATAAGGTACACAGTAACTTGCGTATTGGGTGTTAGGATAGGCATTTAAAATAGATTAAGAACTTAAACTCGACTTAATAATTGATGAGTGTTGATTGTCTATTACGTCGTTGAATCTGGTTCAGGGAGCAGCACCTTGTTATGATGCAATGATACGGTAGTTTTAGGCGCTTAGGCCACCTCTGTCATGATGCAATTACTTTCATATGTGGTACGGCGAGTAGTTGATGGGGTTATTGGTATCAGTATAACACTTGCTTATTATTAAGATGAAATAATATGATTTAGTTCAATGTTTGTGGGAACAATTAAGCTAGATGATATTATGGATTCAGTTAAGTGAAGATGAGAAACGACTGAGGACCCTAGATGGGACTATTTTTCGTTTATAGATATATCATCTAGGAGATATAAGTCTCCGAACAACTTATATCAACCTCCTGAACATCGAGATCGTTACTAAGGACCCCTTAGATGTCCTTGTTGTTCAGAGTTTGAATACTCCAGTAATGTTTGACTAATTAAAGATTATATAATAACTTGTTGATGTTGCATTGCATTGCATTTAGTTAGGCTCATGTGCCATTCCGTGTATGATTGTGTTACTGTGTATTGGGCTTCGGCTCATCTTTGTTATTGTTGTTCTTTTTCCATGTCTTGATTTGATGATGGTTATGATTATTGTTGTTGTTGATGATAATAATGTTGATGACGATGATGAGATTTTGAAGATGTTGATGATTTGATGGTCGTGAAGATGATGATGTTGATGATGAAATTGTTGTTGATGATCATTGATGTGATGATGCTTAGCTTAGGTTTTGGGCGATGTTTGATAAGTGATGTGGGTTAGGGTTGTGGATACCCTTTGATTTGTTTTTATTTATGTTTGAAGAGCTAGAATTACATTTTGAAATCTATAATATTCTTTAAGGGGCCTATGGAGCCTAAATGTTTTGAAATTGTAGATCTACCTTTAAAGGTAGATTATAAAATGATTTTATAAAGTTTTGTTTCTTAGAAAGTTGGTTTGTCCGGTAGGAGTAAAACCCTTTATTATGTTTTTATAAATTTAGTACACCACTGCTGAATCCAGTTATTTGAAAATATAACTAAACATTTTCATAACCTAAAATTGAGTAGTAATGTTCAATATAAACAAAGATCTTTTACAGGAAGCTTAAGCGTGTAATACTTTAGAGTATTATACGTAATGGTAGCTCCTTAATCGATTTAATGTCTACTTAAATTTCTTGGGGTGTCACAATAGGCCCTCACATTATAGTAATGTTTCCTAAATTGATGCGATTTTGAGTCCCACATAGATGAAAACCCAAATGACTTAGTTCTTTATAAACAAAAAGAATACCATATAGTGTAACAAGCCGAGTCCAGTCACGTGGGCCTATAACTTTAGTGTAAAGGGCATTAAAATGGATTACGTAGGCTCATAGATATATCCGATCTCAAATCCCAATACTATGATGGATCTAGTTATGCCTAGTTTGGGTCCTCTAATCTGACTTCCACCTTTTTCAATCAACTATAGTTAATTTTTTTTAATTATTTTCTCCTCTTTTTTCAACAAATTTGTGCCCTTTCTTTCTTTTTTGGACATTTTAAATTTTAATCCTTTATTGATGTGTTATGTTGTCTCTAAGTTTTAAACGTGAAAAAAAAAATGTAAAAATAATAAAAACAAAATAAAAGGAAAACTTCTTTAAATATTAAAGATTCGCTATTTACTTTGTAAAATAAGAAAACAGCTATAATTATCTCAAGCTTAGCAGTGTTTGTAGACCCCGAGAATTTTTCACTCTGGTAAAAATGAATAGAAATATAAATATAGAAAATAGATGGTTAATATTGGATTCAACTAAGACTCTATAATAGAACTACGAGTAGTAATGAGACTATATATAGTTTCAAACCCTAAAACAAAGTTTCTAGATAGTATTAAATACTACTAATAAGATTTCATAGTGGGTATCAAAAACTCAAGATATAAGAATAACTTAGGTAAGTTTCCAAATGCGATAAAGAGTAAATAACCAATTACACTTATAGTTAAAAAACGATAATCTAAAGATAAACCATTAGGGTTATAAATACATAATAAAAACATTAATAGATCTATAACTAATAATCTAAACTTCAAACAAATATTTGGATCACACCATTGTTTTAATTAGAGTATTCTTAAGCTATCAGAGACTAAAACGAAAATTGACCTATTAAGCTTAGAAAACCCCTAATCGGGTGAGATAAAACCTAAAAATAATTAATCATGTAAACTCTAAACCAAAGTTGAACTCATAACAATCTAGAAAATTTGTAGAACTCTATATAAATTTTTGGAGATAAAGCTCTTGAATAATTGTCATATTTTTACCCATTTAACTTAATAAACTACCCTAAAATTTAGATAATCATTAACCAACTAATATTATATTAATATATATATGTATTATACACATATATGGTGCCAATTTGCACCAAATATATGGCCAAGAATGCATAGATTTTCCCAGCCAAAATCTTCTCCAAATTTCATAACTAATTCACTAAAAAAGTCAACAATTCAACACATCAACCAATCAAAACATAACCAACTCAAGACCTCAATTAATGTAGCAAACACACACATTTGGCAAGCAAATTTTTGGTGGAAAATCTTTCTTCTTTAACCAAAAACAAAGCCTCCATTGTACTCTATTTATACACATTAAAGAACAAGGAAACAAGCTATTTAATGACAACAAGACAGCCACTTAAATTACATCACAACAGCCACAACAACAACATCAAATTTCGTCCCAAACAAGTCACTATAACAATCCATAACCCTAACATACTACAACTCCATTAAAGCTTAACAACAAGCTTGGGAAAGAAAAAACAAGGTAAGTAATTTCGTTTTTCTAGTTAGTATTATGTTAGAACACTAGCTTAAATAAAGATTTATTGATCCTAGGTTCAAGAACAACTCAAAAATGAAGTTTAAACCATCCACAACAAGGTAAGTTCAAGAAAACCCTAGTTACACTCTTTTTTATCACAAAATAAGGATCATGGTCATATTGATGTGTTATAAGATGATATATGTATATATACATCATGTATAAATACTTAGGAATCATTCACATACAAGCTGGATGTGAAAAATCATCGAAAATTGGATTGAAAGTAGCGTGAGACGTATTTCCAGATGAGCACAGGGTGAACTAGGGGTAGTGAACTCCCGTGTACCTCTCGGCAATAATATTTCACGAGCATCGTATTTCCAAAAGAACATGGCTAGTACACGGTCGTATACCAAGCCGTGTTCCTCTAGCCCCAAATAAAAAATAAAATAAAATAAATTACAAAATCTGTTAATCCAAATATTACTAATATCTTATTAATATTATTATGATTATATTGTTGTTAATGTATTATTGTTAATGTTATCACCATTAATATTATTATTATTATTATTACTACTATTATTATTATCACTAATGATATTATTATTATTATTAGTAGTAGTAGTAGTAATAGTAGTCACATTATTAGTGACATTATTATTATTGATATCAATTATTATTATCAATATAATCAATAATATTATTATGAGTATTACTATTAATGATATTACTATTGCTATTATTATTATTGTTGTTGTTGTTGTTGTCATTAAGATTACTACTATTTTAATATAGTTATTATGAAAATTAATATTAATATTACTAGCATATTACTTTATTATCATCATCATTATTATTACTAATATTATAATCATTATTGGTAATATTAGTATACTCTATACATGAAAACAAAGTATAATAAATATAAAATACTTATTTTATACATAAGAATGGAAATCTAAACAACCTAAATTAATGAATAATGTGATACCTAAAAATGATAAGAAAATTATATGAAATAGATCAAGAGAAACACGATGAAACTAAATAATAGTAAATAAATACGAGTTACTATAATAGATGAGATAAGGAACGATATAAAAATAGCAATAATAATAATTATAAAAATATAAGCCTACTAAATGCCAATTTTTTTGAATACCCAATAAGAATATATAAATATCAAACAAGATCAAGAAAATCAAAATGAAATATATATTATATATTAATAATTGATTATCATAGGATTGTTGAATGACCAATATAGTAATAGAAAGAAAGCTCAATACCAATATAGGACAGTTAGATACTCATAGGAGTTTATTTCTATAATACATGTTTTATTGATGAATATTTTATTCATCTCAATAGGTGATATTGAAACTATAGAGGATTTCCTAGCTGACTATTACGACGAGCTAGTATGAGTAGGTGAGTAACTCAGTCTTATTACATTGTGTGTGCTTGTAGCATAGCTAATCTTTCATGAAAGATAATAACCTGAATTTACTGTATGGGTTTATGGGGATTGTTTGCTGTATGAATTGTTGATTGCTAAGTTACTCTAATAATAGTAATAACAGAATTTTGTATGATCATATTGCTTATATAGTACACTGTTTTTCTGTAAGATGATAATCACCTTAATCCTGATTAAAAACTACTGGTACCATAAATGAAATGACATGCATTGCATGATTTGCATAAGCAGCATTTGAGTAAGACACCAACTATTGTATTAGTGTTTTAGATCTCTGGTAATGCTTTATTTATCTAGGCAAGGAAGCTATTAGTTTTGCAAGATTAATTTTGTTCTGTTGATACCATAGGAACTAAATGGTAAATGAAGGAGCCGCTTTATGGTATTGTTTGAAATGACTAACACTTAGAGGTTTCTAAAGCTAAAACAAGAAATGAGTGTTGAAGACATGATAAATTTAAAGTGATAATTAAAGTAGTATTGTTGTTTTCCTGTATGCTTAGTCTCTCCTACGTAGGTAAGCCATATTATTGTGTTCCTTCAACCCCGATGAGACGGCGTAAATCTTCATCCTGCTTTGGATTTTGGGTTATCCAGGCTTGAATTTGTGCATATGTTTGATTGATCCATTTCATATGATTGTTAATAAACTTGTTTGGTATGTGGTAAGTTCTGGTTATTCACTAGCTTGTGATTTTGCTTACACTCCAACAGTCCTTTCAGGTTTAACACTTAGGCCATGACTAGTCACTTCAGAGTTTAGCTCCGGTAAGAACTTTAAGACTGAAAGTTCATGAAAGATTATGAGCTAAGTTATTATTTTTATTTTTACCTAAGCTAGTTAGTATTTAAATTATCAGTTATGTATTTAGAGACTTTTAAAAGACAGTATGGTTTGTAATATTATATTGAAGCACTGAGATGATAGTTATTTACTAATTTATGACTCACATGTGTTTGTATTTCTTATCAAAGCAACTAAAAGATCATGATGTTTGAAAACATTTCATTCTTTGAAGGTAATCTAGTGATAGTAGTCAAGTGTAGCTTGTTTACTACTACTAGGCCCTCGGGGCATGACAGCTTTAAGTTGGTATAGAGCGTGGTTGCTAGTATAAGAAAATAAATGTGTATAAGAAAATCAATTAGTAAATGTAGTAATAATAACATGCATTTAGATCCAATTAGAACCCTTTAGTTAGCTGGGTAGTTATGGGTAGTGTTAGATGCACAACTAGGGATAGAATCTGCGTAATTACTAATCATACAAATTTTATTATGTGCAAACTAATCCAATTGTTTGCCATATTAAATGGTAAATTTTTAGCATGATGGAGGAAGAGACACTTACATATTGCAGGCATTGATTGAGAAACCTAGTAGAGGACTTAGCCTTATGTGGAGTTACAAAGACCTTAGATGAGATTCTTAGTACATGGAGAACAAATTATGGGTGATCATAGAGATTGCAGATAGATCAATTATATACTAGGTCATACAAATAATTACAACAAGCTCATTTCGATATTCTTACCATTAATTCACCCATATAGAAATCATATACATACAATCAATTTTATCTTGTCCTAATTCTAATGCCACTAATATTACAAGCGCAAGCATAAAATTTAAAGATAGTGAACTCATTTTACCATGGCGCGAAAATCTACTTAATCGTAATAGTCCTCGAGAAGGTCTAGTCCGTCTCCCAAGTCTCCTAATCAAAAGAAATAACCCTAATGAGTATTTTTATGAAGTTTGAATGAACTTATAAATTCTATTCTATCAAGTTCGTCAAAATTCGTTTAAGAGAAAATTTTAACTTAAAACGACCATAACTTGGTCATTTTAACTCAGAATTTCACATAATATATATCGATTTCTACCTATCCAATAAGAGCTATCTAATTCTAGAATTATTTCCAACAATCAAGGTTGGTTGGTCCATGAACAGTAGGGTACAAAATACCACACAAATTTCCCATTCACAATTCAACTTCTAACCTCAAAACAAACATCATACTAAAGCTTTGATAGATACTTAGATATTATTATATCTTGTAAGACTTTATTATATACATATATAACCATGCATGATTCATGAGTGTTGGAAATTTATAATTTCTCATGTACTTAGATAATGTCAAATAAGAAGTATATGACATTACTTTCCTAACTTTGTTTTTTACAAGTGCGTCATGTATATATGCAGCATCTACAAGCTATTGTCATGAATGTTATGAGATGATCTATCTATATGTATATATATAGTACCAAGAATTCTTTTTCAAAAACATTTACTTTGCAAATTTTTTTAAATTTACTAGACTTAAGAAAAAATAGTTTTTCTTCTTGTAAAATCATACTTGCTTTTATTAAAACTCAACCTTGATGACCTACATAGCCATTACCTTCATTATTTAAATAAAAACTTTTATTTTGGAGTTAGAAAATAGATGTTTATATAGGTGGTTTACCTAATTACGAATTTTACAAAAAAATTTTGAAAATGAAAACATGGTTTAATCTACTCTTGGAAACCATTCATTGTTCTAGGATTATACTTTAATGAACCTCTCTTATCTTTGTCAAAATTAGGTCTTTATTATATGTATCCCTTAGGACTTTCATTTTTTTTAATAAAAATCATTATTTTCGCTTTTGGAAATAGGTGTTCAAATAGTGGTTATTTTCAAATCCGAATTTTGAAAATTTCATTTGAGTTTGTTTTCTTTGTAAAACTCATTTAGTCTTTCAAAAACCATTTCCTAATCAAACCTACTCCTTAAGGCTTCCATTTCCTTAATAAAAATCTTGTTTTGGAGTTGAAAAATGGGTGTTTACATTTTAAGCTTCCTTTATTACGAATTTAATACTTGTTGTTGAGATTGAAATATAACCTTTGTAAACTTGCCCTTGTTTTGAAAATATTTCTTAGTGGATCTAAGCTTTTCTCATCAATATCACTCATTTGTGATATCTATTCCCTAAGCCCTTCATTTTTAATGTAAAATATACATTTTGAAGTTGAAAAATAGGTTTTCTAAATATGGTATCTTTTTTATCCGAATTTTCAAAAGTTATTTTTGTTGAAACTAAAGTAGATCTTGAGCTTTCTAATATTTTCCTACTCTCATCATGCCATTTCAAGTTATTCATGAACATAAAACAAAAGTCTAATGCATTTATGAACTCAAAACAACTAGATCTAGTTTACTATACTAGTCATAAATGCATGAACACTATGATGGTTATGTGAACATGAATAGATGATGAATATATGCAAAAATCATTAATAACAACAATATAACTTGATAATAAAACAAGATAATGGCAAAATAACTCAAATAACAAGATCTATAACATTGTGATGGTAAGGATCTCATGTTCAAGTATTTCCACATCCCTAGCTTGAAGCTCATGGGGATTTTTGTGTGGAATCACAAATGAATGAACTTGTCGTTACATGTTTTTAAGGTGATAAAGTATAGATCTATTACCTATTGGATGTTTGAATCAAGAAACTTGAAGAAAAATAAGTGAGTGTGTGTGTATGTGTGTTACGGTTTTGGCAAGGGGAGAGGAAGAGAGAAAGAAAAATTTTGCAAGAGTTTGGTTTAGTGAAAAGTGAGAAAGTGAAAGGAAGTTGGTATAAAGGGATATATATATAGACTTGTGGATTAGGGTTTTTTGTAATAAAAGAAAAGAAATAAACAAATCGAGAGAGGAAAGATGAAGGGGAGTTGCGCCGGCCCCTTGGAGAGGGGAGAAAAGTGTTGTTTTGTGTAAGTTTCAACATTAATTAAGTAATTTAAGTAGTAAAAGTTATATTGGAAAAGTAAATTGTAAGGAAAATGAGGAAATTGTAAGAGTAGGATGTAAGGATGTAAGAAATAGGTTATGAGTAGTTGTAGTTGTGAATAGTGTAGAAGAAATCAAAAAGTAGATTAACATTTAAAGTACCGGTAGAAAAGAAAATACGATAAAAAGTTATAACTATAACTTTTATAACTTGAAAAATTATATAACTGATATATGTGGAAATCTTATGAAATGACGAGTCTAACAGTATTAATATCATATATTTAATATTTCGAGTCCCGAGACATGCTTTTTAAAGTCTATATCCGATCGAATTCGAAATAGGTCGAATATTCGCTAATCCAATCTTTTTAAGCATCCTAGTATTATTACAAACCAAACTATATTCTTCACTCGTATTTCGACTTCTTGGTTTAGGAATACGGGATTGTCGAATCTAAACTACTAGGGTTTCCTAGGAGTTTGTTGACTTAAGATCTCCAGTTGACTTTCCGGTTTAGGGTTCGAACTCAATATTACCCTAAAAATTAGGGGCTTACACTATCTCATATTCACCTGTACTTGAAAAATAAAAGAGTGAGCACAAAGGCCCAATACGCCATACCACAAACAAATGCGCATGAACAAGCATCAAACAAATTCCATGCACTCCTAATAACTTATGCAGCAACCATAGGATTATTATCTTTTAAATAGCTAGCAACCAACACAGTTTAGAACCATTTGCAACTAGTCCTACACTCAGAGTAACTCACCATCCCAATAAAAAAGCTTTTATATAAAATACTTTTATATACATATATTAGTGTTGGATGCGATTTACCCATCGTTGCGTACCACAATTAAGTTGGTACGACTCCTAATCTACCAGAATCATATCCAGGTGCAACTCTACTCGGGACAACGTCACACAAGGATCATCAGGTTGCCAGCGTTAGTATTACACTCTATGTGGTCTTTACTAACCACAACCAAGCTCAATCAACAAATCAAATTAAAAGGTCTAGTAGATTTAGGTTAATTTATGCAATTCTAAACCTACAAGAACAAACAATAAACAAGATAAGGTTATACTTGAATACAGATCTTTCAAACCCTAACCATAAAACCTGATCACATGAACAGAACTTCATCTCAATCAATAGGTTATTTGTATAGATTTAACAAAATCTTAAATCAGAATAACTTATAATCACACCTTGCTCTTAATTTGAATGATAGATCTCCAAAATAAGGTATATCTCCACAAGATCTTTCACCCCTAAAATCTGCTTAAATCATAAAATAGACCATCATTTAGATATCGATCATTCTCTAAATCATAAAGATAGAATATCAATTTAACTTACTTAGGATTTGATTCTCAAGCCTTCTTGATCTCCAAAATTTAAATCTTTAAGGAACTTAGGGTTTTTCTCCAAAGATTTCTTCACTAATTATTCCTTTCAAAGAGATAAATATCATTTAAAGAGATAATCTATTTGGATTATGAAAAGATCAGGAGGTAAAACACTTACCTAAACATCGTCTCTTTGCTTCTCTTAAGGTTTCCAAAGACTAAGGTAAGGTGGGAAGAAAACTAGGCTAATTGGGTATTTATAGAACAAGGATAGGATAGGAAAAATGCAATCCCACATCATAAATTAATGAAGATTTACTATCATTAAAGATTTGTTGACCATCATTAACATGAGGGATGATTATTATATCTCATTTATTAGGTTGACCAAATAACCCTTTTATTTTATAATAAATGACACATTTGTCCTTCATTATAAAATATTTTATCTTTATATTACCTTTCTCCCTCCTGAAAGAAACTTTTGTCCTAGAAAGTGACATGGATTACTGTAACCCTTTTAAATCCTTGTTTGCAACTCTATAATCCATGTTTCTATTTGTTTTTCGGCATTTAAGATGTTTTCTGCACTATCGCTAATTTCTTACACCATATTTACTTATTTCTAAAACTCCTTTTCTTCGTTTCTCACACGATTATATATGTTAACTATATTATAAATCATTAGATGTCTCCATATCTCCAAACTTTTATTGCTCAGATAAGGTTCACTTCTTCCATAACAACAAGACACACCTCCAGAAGATAAGAAAACCTTAATGGTAGTTTCCACCATG
Source organism: Combretum micranthum (assembly GCA_024138025.1). NCBI lineage: Eukaryota > Viridiplantae > Streptophyta > Magnoliopsida > Myrtales > Combretaceae > Combretum > Combretum micranthum. The sequence goes on along the minus strand of JAMXBD010000143.1, from coordinate 1,559,760 downwards.
AAATCTTGCCTTTGATTACTCCCTTTTCTATCGAAACTCTCCCTTTAATCTTCAAATCAATTCCTTGGGCGATGTTTAGATAATTGAAAATCTTACAACTATAACTTCAACCTTAAATTCTAGAGATTCAAGCCTTACATCGACCCGAAACTTCAAATGTTCCCATATCATATACACCTCTATTAATTCAATTTATTATTTACCACTATTGCTCTTTACCGTAGCTCATATATGTCACTTGTATATCATTCATCTAATCCAAAATATTCTTTAACTATCCATACCGCTTCCAACACATTTCCTCAGTTCCTATTATCCTTCCTTTATATTTGTCACTAATGTGTAGATGAGGATACCTAAGGTATATACTAAATCTTTTAAAATCGCCAGATGACTTCAACTTTTTTTTACATCCATACTCCTAATATTCCAATATCTCCTCAATATTCGATTCTCTAATGCACTTTGTCTCCATAATTATTACTTTATAGATCTATCCATGGTGTTCTTAGATTATACTTGATTATTCTCCACTTCAATTCGATATCCTTATACTCCTCTTCAATTCATTCTCAATAAAATATCTTCTTTAATGGTACTCTTACATCTCTTTAGCATACAAACCAACCATAAAATCCTTCAAAACAACTATATGATGTGCTTAGAAATATCAATCCCACTTATTAGCACTTTCTGATCATTATGCCTTACCTTTGGTTACCACTATTTCCCTTGAAACTTTCTTAAAACACAGTCACCTTATAATTCCTCAAACCACAATTAGAAAGCTCCAATTACAGAACTTATAATACCCAACCCTAACTCTAAAGATCAAATCTTACATAAGGCTGTTATTTTAGATGATATTAACATCTATGATTCTATTGGTTTAATCAAACTTTACCACCATTGTCAAACTTCATGTTTAATCTAGAAGTTTCACTTATCATTTATGTTATTCTAATTGTCTCCCAAAACTTGTATTGCTACTTTATGTAACTAATTTTTTACCTATGGTCTCATATAGTCTTTTCCAAGAATCCTTCCAAAAACTCATCATTATACATATATATATATATATATATATTAGTTCATATCATTATTGTTATCGTCCTTATATTCCTCATATCTTATAACTTACTAAGATCTCCTTTCCTTCTTGTAATTGTTGTTCCACAAGTATATTCATATCTTTATCAAATTCGACTATTCACTTATTTACACTTATTAAGCCTATATTACATATTACCATACCAACTGCTTATTAGTATTTTCTTTATACCTTCGATTCCTTCTAATCAACTCTTTTTTTTCCTCCAACTTCTATTTACTAAACATCTTAAGTACTGCCATCTCATCTCATTAGCATTCATTGCTCTTCTCTTGTATTACCATCTATTTCCTTGTAGTTCTAACGATTCTATGTCATACTGACACTTGTCATCTCAAACTTTACTATAATTTACCTTAAATACTCCTCCACTACAACATTAGAATTTTTTTCTTCATCCTTTATTAACAACATTTAAGAAGACATAATTATTTTCCCACATCATACTATGCTTACTCCACTTTACCGAAGGAAAGGAAAGAAAAATATCATAATCACAATAAATAAAAGATAAGATTGTCATGCTCCCAAGTTAATATTTATAATAGTTATCACATGTTACACTCGATGGGTTATTTTACTTACTTACAGGATTACCATTTACACTTTTTTTTTATACAATCGTTAATGTTATGATTATGGCATTTTTGGTCTTGACACTTTGTTTTACTTTAATAATCATTTCCCTCTCTCTATTATGATTGTAATTTTATTATATCTTTAACTTATAAACTTTCACTCATTTGTCAAGTTTATATATATATATATATATATATCACTGTTTCCGTTACTTAAATTTTGAAATCAAGAAATTTTTATCCTTTATCCCAACACATGTACATTCGTGAGAGGACTGATAAGTATCAACAACAAATGAACCGACCAATACTGGATTGACATATGTCTTGACTTTTAAGATCGACTCAATATAACTTGACAAAACTAGAAAGAACAGGACACGAGGAGACTCGACACAACATGATAGAATAACTAATACGTTGATCTTGACAAGACAACAGGAATACTAGAACGAACAATGAACTCATCAGTCCTAACTCAAGTGTTCATGCCTTAGGTTCTTAAATGTTGTGTAATTATTGAATATTCAATTCTCAAGACTTATATATATATACACACACACACATATTATAAGTTTTTCTTAATTAACGAGTCGCTACTAATTATGGTTCTCATAAAACTTTTCTTTAGATTCCTAATTAAGATTTATTAAAGATTTGTTGATGTGTGTCATTAAAGATTTAGAATTGAGAATCATTAAAGATTTTTCTTAGTCATTAAAGATATATTAACTATCATTAAAGATTTATATTTATTAATCATCATTAAAGTTTTATTGACTGTCATTAAAGATTTGTCAACTATCCTTAAATTTTTTTCCTATTTTGACTTTTCTTCATGAAAGTTATGATTATTAACTCCTTCATATGTATATATGTGTGTGTGTGTATATATTCTCTTTAACTTATCTTACTAATTATTATTTCGTCAGTTATGTTGTTAACTTGTTGCTTAAATATGTACATGTATTATGGTAGAAGTCTAAAAGGTAATATGTTTAGTAAGGGGTTGTGTGTGTGTGTGTATTATAAATTATCATTCCTTGATTTTTTTATTTCTTTTACTTATCACTTTTCGATATATTTTAGGAGCACCAACAAAACAAAAATTAAATAAAATAACAAATATTCCAAGAAAAGATATATGAAACATAATAACAAATAAATATAATACTTATAAATTATAAGCTAAAAGGAAAGAAACAATAAATAAATCATAATTAGAAAGATAAGAATCAATAAAGAAATCTTAATTGGAAAGAAAAGAATCAATAAAAAATCATAATTAGGAAGGTAAAATCTTTCATAAAGGGTAACAAATCTAAGATTTCCACAATTACTAGCAATCTTATAATATCGTAGGGTTCAAAACATCTTATAGATTTTCTCTTTATATTCTAAACTACTACTCTAACCTTATGAGAGATGAATCTTTATCTCTTATCTTAGGTAAGGATACTAGATATCTAGATAAGGGTGTGCAAAAAAAAAAAAAAAAAAAAAAAACCAATATTTAGGATAATCGAACCACAATTGGAAAAACAATCCCAAAAAAAGGGTTAATCGATCCATCAATTTCAGTTTAGGATTAACATTTTAAATTTTTTCGATTTTCGGTTTCGGTTTCGATTTTTAGATACCAAAAATCGATGGACTCGGTTAATCGATCCGTAATTATAAATATATATAATTTATAATATACCCATATAATTATTTTTTCAGTGTTATGAATATAAATTATGTTAAAATGAATGATTCAGATAAGAAAAACAAATGCATCTATGTTTGAAAATTGGAATGGTAGCGTTTGATTGAGATTTTGTATTGAGCTCAATAGATCAAGATTGAGAAAACATATGAGTAAAATGCTATTGTGACGATTATCTTGATGACACCGATATATATTAACAACTTACATTCTTAATATATAGTTTTTAATATAATAATACAAAAAATACTCTAATTTTTTTATGGACATATTGAAAAATATAGTTAACTATAAAATTTGCATAACCATTATATTAAATGGTTAAAAATTGAAAACCGAAAAAATTAATCGAAACAAAGTTAACCGTTAGGATGGTCAACCATTCATAATAGATCGGTTTATGATCAAGATATTGAAAATCTGATCATTACGATTAGGACCAAAAAATAGGGCCACAGACCAATTAACCGAATCGTGAACACCTCAATTCTTAGAGGTAAAACATCCTAAAAGGATCAAAACATTAAGGGAAACTGCTAGATAGAGACAAAACAAATCTAGGTAAGAAAACTCAACTATCTGTCACCCTACTCATCATTGCTCACCATCCTAAGGAGTCATAACTTAAATATAATAAGATCAAAACCTATTGTTCTGATATCAAATAAGCTATAAGCCCTAACTTAAAGCCATTACAACTCGCCACGTGTCCGTTTCTTTAAAAGAATACACCAAGATAATAAAATTCTAAATCCACAAAATTATTCAAAATACATATCTGCAATAACTCGCATAAAAGCTTATCTTAAATCATCATCTATAAAATTCATCTCTTTAAAAGCCATAACTAATATTAACCTAAAAACTATTTATATGAAATCCAAATAATTCATACAAACTTATCTCTTAAAATCTTCCAAATTCTAAAAACAATAATCTCAAAAACTTCATATGCTCTTCTGATCTTCACTATTATTCTCATGAATCTAAATTTACTGGTCCTCAGCAGGAAAGTCGAATCCACTATCGTTATCCTCATGATCAATATATATACCATATCCAGATAAGTCATAAACTATCTCATATTCACCTGTACCTGAAAAATAAGAATGAGCACAAAGGCCTAGTACGCCATACCACAAACAAATGTGCATGAACAAGCATCAAACAAATTTAATGCACTCCTAATAACTAATGCAGCAACCACGGGATTATTATCTTTCAATTAGCCAACAACCAGCATAGTTTAAAACCATTTGCAACTAGTCCTACACTCGGAGTAACTCACGACCTCGATAAACAAGCTTTTATATAAAATACTTTTATATACATATATTGGTGTTGGATGCGATTTACCCACCGTTGCGTACCACAATTAAGTTGGTACGACTCCTAATTTATCGAAATCATATCCAGGTGCAACTCTACTCAAGAGAACGTCACACAAGGATCATCAGGTTGTCAACATTAGTATCACACTACATGGTATTTACTAACCATAGCAAATTGCAATCAGCCATGCACAATCAGCAAATCAAATAAAAAGGTCTGATAGTTTTAGGTCAATTTATGCAATTCTAAACCTACAAGAACAAACAGCAAACAACGTAAGGTCATACTTGAATACAGTTCTTTCAAACCCTAACCATAAAACCTGATCACATGAATAGAACTTCATCTCAATCAATAGATTATTTGTATAGATTTAACAAAAATCTTAAATTAGAATAACTTATAATCACACCTTGCTCTTAATTTGAACGATAGATCTCCAAAAAAGGTATATCTCCATAAGATCTTTCAACGCTAAAATCCGCTTAAATCATAAAATAGACCATGATTTAGATATCGATCATTCTCCAAAATCATAAAGATAGAATATCAATTCAACTTGCCTAGGATTTGATTCTCAAGCCTTCTTGATCTCCAAAATTTAAATCTTTAAGGAACTTACGGTTTTTCTCCAAAGATTTCTTCACTGATTATTCCTTTCAAAGAGATAAATATCACTTAAAGAGATAATATATTTGGATTATGAAAAGGTCACAAGGAAAAACACTTACGTAAATGTGGTCTCTTTGCTCCTCTTAGGGTTTCCAAAGACTAAGGAAAGGTAGGAAGAAAACCAGGCTAATGGGTATTTATAGGACAAGGATAGCTTAGGAAAAACGCAACCCCACATCATAAATTAATGAAGATTTACTATCATTAAAGATTTGTTGACCATCATTTATGTGAGGGATGATTATTATATCTCATTTGTTAAGGTTGACCAAATAACACTCTTATTTTATAATAAATGACACATTTGTCCTCTGTTATAAAATATTTTATCTTTATATTACAACTGATATTAAAACTATGGAGGATTTCCCAGCGGACTATTATGGCTAGCCAATATAAGCAGGTGAGTAACTCGATCTTATTACATTGTGTGTGCTTGTAGCATAGCTAACCTTTAATTAACAATAATAACTTGAATTTGATGTATGGGTTTATGGGGATTGTTTGTTGTATAAATTGTTGATTGCTAAGTTACTCTAATAATAGTAAGAATAGAATTCTCTATGATGATATTGCTTATATAGTATGCTGCTTGTCTGTGAGATGATTGATCACCTTAATCCTAATTAAAAACTACTGGTACCATAAATGAAATGAGCATACATTGCATGATTTGCGTAAGCAGCATTTGAGTAAGTGGCAACCTACTATGTGTTAGTGTTTTAGATCTCTTGTAATGCTTTGTTTATCTAGGCAATGAAGCTATTAATTATTCGCAATATTACCTTTGTTTTGTTGATACCATAAGAATAAAATGGTAAATGAAGGACGCCGCTTATGGTATTGTTTGAAATGACTAACATCTGGTGGAGTTTCTAAAGCTAAAATAGGATATGAGTTTTAAAGACATGATAAATTTGAAGTGATAATTAAAGTGAGTATTGTTGTTTTCCTTAGGTAGGCCATAGTATTGTGTTCCTTTAACCCCGATGAGAGGGCGTAAATCTTCATCCTGCTTTGGATTCCGAGTTATCCAGGCTTGAAATTATGCATATGTTTGAATGATGCATTTCATATGATTGTTAATAAACTTGTTTGGTATGTGGTAAGTTCTGGTTATTCACTGAGCCCATGGTTTTGTTCACACTCCAACGGTCGTTTCAATTTCACACTTAGGCCATGGTTGGTCACTTCTAGGAGCTATGCTCCGGTAAGAACTTCAAGATTGAAAGTTCATGGAAGATTATTTGATAAGTTATTTGCTTTTATTTTTAATCTAAGCTAGTTAGTATTTAAATTATGAATTATGTGTTTAGAGACTTTTAGAAAGATAGTATGGCTTGTAATATTATATTTAAGCACTGAGATGATAGTTATTTACTAATTTATGACTTACATGTATTTGTTATTTGTAATCAAACCAACTAAAAGATCCTGTAGTTTGAAAACATGTCATTCTTTGAGGGTAATCTAATGATAGTATTCAATTGTAGCTTGTTTACTACTACTAGGGTACCATCGTGGCGTGACAGTGTTATAAAATTATGAAAAATCCTATTGCATTGTATATCATATTTCAAGATATATACTATCATTAATTCGATCCATGTAAATTTATATAATTTTAAAAGCAATATATCTTAACTATCAAGGGAAGTCCCGCAACGTCCTAATTATTTTATTGCCAAATTTTTATAGATCTAGTCCATGTATGTATTTTGTTTGGTCGGTTGATGATTTTCACGTTTATTGCATTATGGATCTTTAAAGAGTGCTTGACTAGAAGCAAATTGGATTATAAATATTGGATTTATATAACTAAAATTTATTAAATTTTTACCATTGACGTTATTGAAATATTGCATTGCATTCTAAAAGTCAAATTATACATATCTATTAATATTAAGCAAATATCTACCTTATTGAACTCCATATTTCTAATGCATAAAGTACTAATTTTCCACATTATTTTTTTTATTTATTCATAGATTTTGTCATCATAGTTTCTATCAACTTTTCCTATCACTGGTACTGTAGGATCATTTAGTAAACATAAATAATCATTTAAAACCTCATCGGTTTTTTAATTGATATCTCTTTCTAATGTAAAAAATGACACCCTTTTTCCTCGTCCCTCTTAATATCCCATGTTCTTATTATCTTCTTCTCTTTTTTATTATTTTAGATTTGGTTTTCATATAACATTTGCAGATAATTTCTATGAACCTAATTGTAATATTATATTTATTTTCTACCCAAAATACAGGTGATCTCTTAACTAGTGTGTGTGCAATGTGTATGTGTGTGTGTGTGTTTGTCTAATATCCATTAGTGGCTAATAAAAATTAGAATTGTCCAAAGCAAAAGCATAGTGAGCTACTACGAATGATGTAACTATTACTTATACCACATATGTCATTTATCTCAAAATTTAGAACAATCCTTAACAAGTAATTTATATATCGCTAGAAATTAAAGGAATAATATATTTAAAAATTCCAAATTCAAATCCTTGACGTATATAGTAGGTAGAATAATATCTTAACAAGATTGCATTCTTGTAATTGCAACAAATTTTGTGAAAAAGCTACATGATCTTCTTGGTAGGCCTTCACATTATAGTAATGCTTCCTAAATTGATGCGATTTTGAGTCCCACATAGAAGAAAATCCAAACGACTTACTTCTTTATAAACAAAAAGAATACCACATGATGTAACAAGTCGGGTCTAGTGACGTAGCCCTATAACTCTAGTGTAGAGGGCATTAAAGTGGATTATGTAGGGTTATACAAGGAATGGATCCTGGGGTTGTAGGCCGCCCGTTAGGGCCTGGCCGCTAAAAAGCATCAGAGGGCCATTAGATATATCCAACATCAAATCCCAATACCACAACGGATTCGATTATGCCTATTTTATCTCGAACTTAGCAATGTTATAAAAGTGCGAAAAATCCTATTGTATCGTATATCATATTTCATGATATATACCACTTTAATACGATGGATGTTGCTTTCTGTAATTTTAAAAGTGATATATCTGAACTATTAAGGGAAGTCTCGTATCGTCCTGATTATTTTACCATCAAATTTTTATAGATTTAGTTCATGTATGTATTTTGCTTGGTTGGGTGATGATTTTCACATTTATTGCATTAGAAGCAAATTGGATTTTAAATATCGGATTTATAAAATTAAATTTTTTAAAATTTTTACCATTGACGCTATTGAAATATTGCATTGCATTTTAGAAGTCAAAATATACATATCAATTAATATTAAGCAAATATTTACCTTATTGAGCTCCATATTTCTAATGCATAAAGTACAAAATTTCCATCTTGATTTTCAATTTATTCATAGATTTTTTCATTATAGCTAGTTTCTATCAACTTTTCCTATCATTGGTATAGTAGGATCAATCAAGTAAATATAAATAATCATTTAAAGCCGTATAGGCATTTAAATCGATATCTTTTTTTAATATAAAAAGTAACACTCTTTTTTTGTCGTCCCTCTTAATATACCATGTTCTTATTATCTTCATCTCTTTTTTTGTTATTTTGGATTTGGCTTTCATATAACATTTGCAAATAATTTTAATGTAGCCATTTGTAATTTTATAATTATTTTATACGCATAATATGGGTGATCTCTTAACCAGTGTGTGTGCGGTAGTGTGTGTGGTGTAAATATCCATTTATGGGTAATAAAAATTAGAATTGTCCAAAGCAAAAGCATAGTGGAGCTACTACGAATGATGTAACTTATACTTCTACCACATGTATTATTTATCTTAAAATTTAAAAAAATCCTTAACAAGTAATTTATATATCGATAGAAATTAAATGAATAATATATTTAAAAATTCCAAATCCAAATCCTTCTCATATATGGTAGGTAAAGTAATATCTTAACAAGATTGCATTCTTTTGATAGCAACAAATTTTGTGAAAAAGCTGCATGATCTTCGTGATAGACCCTCACATTATAGTAATGCTTCCTAAATTGATGCAATTTTAGGTTCTAGATGGATGACCAAACGACTTACTTCTTTATAAACAAAAGGAATACCACCTAGTATAACAAATCAGGTCCAGTTACATTGGCCTATAACTCTAGTGTATAGGGCATTAAAGTGGATTATTTAGGGTTATAGAAGGAATGGATCCTACGGTAGTAGGCCGCCCATTAGGGCCTGACCACCAAAAAGCAGCAGAGGGCCATTAGATATACCCGGACTCAAATCCCAATACTGCGATGGATCCGATTATTTCTAGTTTGGATCCTCTAATATGACTTCTAGTTTTTCATTCAACGATAGTTAATTTTTTTAATTATTTCTCCTTTTTTCCCTATAAATTTATACCCTTTATGTCCTTTTTGAATATTTTTAATTTTAATCCTCTATCGATGTATGATGTGTCTAAGCTTTAAACATGAAAAAAAATACTAAACGTAAATATAATAAAAAGAAAGAAAAGGAAAACTTCTTTAAATATTAAAGATTCGCTATTTAGTTTGTAAAATAAGAAAACAACTATAACTACTTCGAACTTATCAGTGTTATAAAAGTATGAAAATTCCTATTGTACCATCTATCATATGTCAAGATATATACCATCATTAATCCGATGCATGAAAGTTTCTATAATTTTAAAAGCAATATGTCTTAACTATCAAGGAAAGTCCCACATCATACTAATTATTTTACTGTCAAATTTTTATAGATTTGGTCCATGTATTTTCGTGGGTGTCGAATCCACAAAAATAAATATTTATATTCAACCTACTCTAAAGATTTGTAAATAGGGTTGAGCAGGATCGTTTCCACAGGGAACTAATAAAAATCTTTTTCTATCAAGATTGAGAAAAGAGAAAAATTGGGGGGTTTTTGAAATCAAACAATTAAATAAATTCTATATCTAAATATGAAGATTCTATATTAGGAAAATATCCAACCAAAGTCTTACCACTATTCAATTCTTGGGATTGATCATTGACTCAAAGATTATTGTTCCTTTATTGAATAGATTGGTTATGATTTTCAACACGCTCTGAAAATCTATCTTTCCTTAATGATTCGATAATCAAAATAAGATCTTTGATTATTTCCCTAATTGATTAGACAACCCTAAATACGCTCTTAGGATTTAATCTATCAATTGCTTTATGAAATTGAGAGACTACTAATCCTAATCAACAATCCAAAAGCATAAATCATTTAAACTAGATCATATTTCACCACAACACAAAATCAATCATCTGGTTATAATTAATCGTGTTGTTTCATCACATATATTAGAAAGATCATACAATTACGGATATGATTTCCTAATTGATTGATTATTGTTTGTTAATCATACAACCGGATCCAAAGTTGCAATCAATAAGCATACAATGATAACATATAAAGCAGATGAAATATGAATACTCAATTTAAGAACAATATAATAGAACCGTTTTGATCTCACAATCCATCTTGAATTGAATATGTAGCAATCCTTTGGCTAGATTTGGAGTTTAGCCACTCATGACCCTTAAAATTCTCTCTAGGGTTTGTAAGAAAAGAATAACAAATGATATCTCTCTCCTGGAATGAAAACCCTAAAAGATATATATATACAAAGTGGGCAAATGAAAGGCCATCATTCAATATAGGCTGGCAGTTATCCAGAAACGCCGGTGGCCATTCTCTTATCTTAGCCGACGTATGTCTTCGAACACTAGCAAAACCCAAGAAGGCCAGCGGCTTTCTTCATGAATTGGTCGGCGTAAGTGATTTACGCTGGTGAAAACCCAGGATCGCCGCTAGCTTAGCAGGCGGCTTACGTTGCTTGCTCACGTTCAGAACCAAGATGGCCGACGGTCATTGAATATAAGCTGGCGGCCTTTCCTTGTTTGGTGAAATCCAGAGTTACAAAGGTTGGCAGCCTTTGTCCATTGGCAGGCGGCCTACATATAATGTTCAGCGTCCAGAGACGAGATGGCCGGCGACCTAAATAGATACGCTGCCGGCGTTCCTTCTTCAATTTGTTCACTGGCGAAATTCAAGATACGCTGGCAGCCTTCTTCAATCCTTCTTCAGCCTTTGTATGTTTTATATTAAACGCCGATGAAATCCAACAAAGGCCGGCGGCTTAAGTCCATGAATGGCCAGCCTATCTTGCTAATTTTTGCTCCTTGTATATATTTTACTCCAATCTTGTATTATTTGCTTCTTTTGGATTCAAAGACCTGATATTCATATAAATCACGATTAAGTACCGATCCCATATAATTTCTAGAAAATTAATAACAATTAATCCAAATTAAACCAATGAATTATTGAGTAATATTCATCTTAACAAATTCCCCCACACTTAAACCATTGCTTGTCCTCAAGCAATACCATATAACCTAAAATGAAATCTTATCATGGAGTGTGCTTCTTTCAAAATTCAAATTCAAGCATCTTTCTTTCTTTTTATAACTTGTGATTTCAGTGCCTACTGCTCTAACCAAACTGATTACATGTAATTAGAGTACTAAAGTCAAAATTCAGTAGCTAATCTAAATAAAACAAACTTTAACCACATATTTAACAGAAGATTCTTCTACTCAAAAGTAAATACTCAGTCCAGCAAGGAAAAATACCCATTTAGACTTCACTGGACATCTAACCGACATATACTCTTACCAACACAGAATAAAAGCATTTGATATCCATTCTTTTCCTAGATTTTCTCTCTGTTTATTATAAGTCTTATTCCATTTGATTGCTTCAACATTCATATTCTTTTTTCATTCAAGCATATATTTAGAGCCTTCAGAGATGAATCTCTGGACTGGTTTTTGTCCGTTTCTTTTCAGCTCTTTCTTTTTCTAATTTTTCATTTCAAAGCACATATATGAACTTTAGCCTTTCCTCCCTTATCGTTATAGTGAGTTCATTGAGTCGGTACATCCCGGCTCATCACCCAAGTGACCAGGTTTTAAAGGGACCCCTACGAACTCTTCCTCACTCTAACATTCAAGTTTGGATACTCATAACTCGATTGTTTGAGTTAGAGGAGTATAGGCTATGCTTGTTTCTTCTTTTTGAATGGAACAACAAATTCAAGACTTTTTTATCAAAGATCACTAAGAAAAAGACTTCATTTATCTCTTTTACTAAGTGTTGAAAAATTCTTTAAAAGAACTTATAAAAGTATATACAAGTTAGCTTTTCCTAGAAGTAAACCTGTTTATTTTTCACTTAAGGACTCGATTACTCTCAAACTTCCAAATCTAAAGCTAAATATACAGTAAATTTGTTCTTAAAGATTTCACTACTCAATTTTAACCAAGTATTCTAATCACAACAGTAGGTGAGTAAGGCACTTTCACAGTCAATTTTTCACTTTTTAGATGCTATCTTTAATTTTCAGCACAATCTCCAGATTTCATTCAAATTTTAGAAAAATTTTTGGAAAAATTTGAGTATTATATGGATTTTAGGCCAAATTTTTTTTTTCTTAAGTGTGGGTACTCCATCAAATCAGATGTCTTATATATACAAAAAAATTCAGAAATCAGACATTAAAGATGAAATTCAACATTCATAATTTTATCCCTCCCCCACACTTATAGTAAACAGTGTCCTCACTGTTTCTAAGTCAGCACAAACTAAAAGAAACTAGGAAAGAATCATTAAAAAGAATAACGGTAACTTCCCCGGTCTTTCTTGAGAAGCTTCTTGAAGTTCTAATCCTTTAAAAGCATGAGAGAGATTCTTCAGTTCAAATCTAACTACCTGTAAAACAAAACAAATAAAAAGAAAAACATAAAACTATTAGTAATAATCATGGGTTGCCTCCCATTGAGCGCTTCTTTATAGTCCGTAGCTGGACCTATTCCAACTCATTCTCTTATGGAGGCTCAAAGATATAAGGATTCCCCAATTCTCAAACATAGATATCCTTCAGTTAAATTCTTCTCATGATTCACCCTAGCGATCTCTCCATCTAATGCCCTCAATAGCTGATCGAAAATATGTCGCTAGTGTCTCTTTTATGCACATCCTCCTTGAGATTCATCTTATCATCTCCAATTTTCTTCTCCAAATCTTGTTCAGTTTCCACAAAAATTTCTCCAGATTCATCCACTTCGATATCATCAATTAAGCACTTATCATCCTTCTCCACAACCTGCTGTTCTTCACTATAGATAGCAAAAATATTAGAAATATTAGAAGAAATTTTCTTATCACTAGCTACAGAGAATTCTATGATCTCCCCATCAAACTCCATTGTCATCACCCCTTCATTAACATCAATTTTGGTTTTTGATGTTTTTAAAAACGGCCTCCCAAGCAAAAGTGTAGATGATTGTGAGCAATTTTCATCACCCATATCTATCACATAAAAGTCTGCAGGAAACACTAATCCGTTAACTTGTACTAAAGCATCCTCCAAAATACCTGATGGATACACATTGGACCTATCTGCAAGTTGTAAAATTACTCTTGTTTCTTTCAATTGTCCAACATTCAAACTTTTATACACAGAAAGAGGCATAACATAAATAGAAGCACCTAGGTCACACATAGCTTTTACAATCTCCACTTGACCTATTTTACAAGGAATTGTGAACATTCCAGGGTCCTTGCACTTTGGAGGTAACTTCTTTTGAAGAATTGTAGAAATATTTTCAGTCATAAATATCATCTCATTCCCTTTAAGTTTCTTTTTGTTTGTGCACAAATCTTTTAGAAACTTAGCATATCGAGGTATTTGTTTGATTACATCAAGTAAGGGGATATTTACCTCGATTTTTCTAAAAGTCTCCAAGATCTCCATTTCATCATCCAATTTCTTGGATTTTTCCAACCTAGAGGGAAATGGGGGTATAGCCTTATAAATCTGTGGTGAAGAATTTTCCACTTGTTTTTCTTCAATGTGGGGGTTCTTTTATTAGATTTTTCTTTGGAGATGGTCTCATTTACTTTCCTACTTGATTCTTGCAATTCCTTTCTAGATCTTAAGGTAACTGCACTCACATTTTCTCTTGGATTGTTTATAGTTTGAGAAGGTAACTTGTTGTTCAAACTTACCTTTGTAAGTGGCAAGTTGACTCATTTGTTTCTCCAAATTCTGGATGCTTTACTTAGTCTTGTATTGAAATTGCTTTGTCTCATCCTGAAATTGCTTAGTATTAATTGTAAGAGACTTAACAATATCTTCAAGTGATGTACCTGAACTTGAAGACGAAGACTGTTGTGGTGGTGGTGGTTATGGCCTTGGTTGATATTGCTGAAAGTTCTGTGGCCTTGGTTGGTAACTGAAATTTGGATGATCCCTCCATCCAGGATTGTGTGTAGAGGCATAAGGATCATATTTTCTTTGAGGTGGTTGTGGTTGTCCTGGAAATACTCCAATCGCATTTGCATGCGCATATGAATCTTCTTGTAATGTTGGACACATGTCTGTGGGATGGTTGGAAGCACATATACCATAAGCTTTCGCTTGTTGATGGTTTCCAAGAGCAATTTGCTGTACTAGAGAAGTCAGGTAAGATAATTGATTTTCTAGATGAGAAACACTTACTTCATTGACTCTTCTTGTTGAAGGATCGTGACGGAAGCCAAATTGTTGTGAGTTTACAGCCATGAGTGATATCAAATCCTAGCCTGAGCAGGGGTTTTGGCTACAATCGCTCCTCCGCTCGCTGCATCCATCATTTTCCTTTCTATTGGCAGTAGACCTTCATAGAAATATTGGATCAAAAGCTGTTCTGAAATACCATGTTGTGGACAACTGGCAACAATTGCTTGAATCGCTCCCAATATTCGTGAAGATTTTCTATGTCCCTTTCTTATCCCACTAATTTCCCGTCTAATATTTGCAGCTCTTGTAGCAGGGAAAAATTTGTCCAGAAAAGCTTTAACCATATCAGTCCAAGTAGCAATGGATCCAGGAGGTAGATAAAATAACCAATCCTTTGCCTTGTCTTTCAATGAGAATGGGAAAGCTCTTAACTTGATTTGATCTTCAAGAATCCCTTGAGGTCTCATGCTGGAACAGACAATGTGGACTTCCTTCAAGTGTTTATGAGGATCCTCGTTTTCCAGACCATGAAAACTTGGCAACAGATGAATAAGACCTGACTTCAATTCCAATGCTACATTCAACTCCGGATATTGAATACAAAGCGGTTGTTGATTCACATCTGGCTCAGCCAACTGTCGTAAAGTCCTATCCTGATTTTTCATCTGTCCTGTTCTTATGGTATATCTTCCCTTTCGGATTCACTAAATGATTCAGCCAGTTCCAGTGCTTGGTTCAAACCAGGAGATGAAGATGATGTAGTGGCGGCTTGAGCACGCAATTTGGCTTGTTTTCGCAATTTCCTCTCTGTCTTCTCAATTTCTGTATCAAACTCTAAACTTCCAGTATGAGAAGATCGAGTCATAAACTAAAATAAAAATAAAAAGAAATAGAAATAGATCTTTAACACCAGCTCCCCGGCAACGGCGCCAAATTTTTGGTAGGTGTCGAATCCACAAAAATAAATATTTATATTTAACCTACTCTAAAGATTTGTAAATATTGTTGAGCAGGACCGTTTCCACAGGGAACTAGTAAAAATCTTTTTCTATCAAGATTGAGAAGAGAGAAAAATTAGGGGGGGTTTTGAAATCAAACAATTAAATAAATTCTATATCTAAATATGAAGATTCTATATTAGGATAATATCCAACCAAAGTCTTACCACTATTCAATTCTTGGGATTGATCATTGACTCAAAGATTATTGTTCCTTTATTGAATAGATTGGTTATGATTTTCAACACGCTCTGAAAATCTATCTTTCCTTAATGATTAGATAATCAAAATAAGATCTTTGATTATTTCCCTAATTGATTAGACAACCCTAAATACGCTCTTAGGATTTAATCTATCAATTGCTTTATGAAATAGAGAGACTACCAATCCTAATCAACAATCCAAAAGCATAAATCATTTAAACTAGATCATATTTCACCACAACACAAAATCAATCATCTGGTTATAATTAATCGTGTTGTTTCATCACATATATTAGAAAGATCATACAATTACGGATATGATTTCCTAATTGATTGATTATTGTTTGTTAATCATACAACCGGATCCAAAGTTGCAATCAATAAACATACAATAATAACATATAAAGCAGATGAAATATGAATACTCAATTTAAGAACAATATAATAGAACCGTTTTGATCTCACAATCCATCTTGAATTGAATATGTAGCAATCCTTTGGCTAGATTTGGAGTTTAGCCACTCATGACCCTTAGAATTCTCTCTAGGGTTTGTAAGAAAAGAATAACAAATGATATCTCTCTCCTGGAATGAAAACCCTAAAAGATATATATATACAAAGTGGGCAAATGAAAGGCCATCATTCAATATAGGCTGGCAGTTATCCAGAAACGCCGGTGGCCATTCTCTTATCTTAGCCGGCGTATGTCTTCGAACACTGGCAAAACCCAAGAAGGCCAGCGGCTTTCTTCATGAATTGGTCGGCGTAAGTGATTTACGCTGGTGAAAACCCAGGATCGCCGCTAGCTTAGCAGGCGGCTTACGTTGCTTGCTCACGTTCAAAACCAAGATGGCCGACGGTCATTGAATATAAGCTGGCGGCCTTTCCTTGTTTGGTGAAATCCAGAGTTACAAAGGTTGGCAGCCTTTGTCCATTGGCAGGCGGCCTACATATAATGTTCAACGTCCAGAAACGAGATGGCCAGCGACCTAAATAGATACGCTGCCGGCGTTCCTTCTTCAATTCGTTCACTGGCGAAATTCAAGATACGTTGGCAGCCTTCTTCAATCCTTCTTCAGCCTTTGTATGTTTTATATTAAACGCCGATGAAATCCAACAAAGGCCAGCGGCTTAAGTCCATGAATGGCCAGCCTATCTTGCTGATTTTTGCTCCTTGTATATTTTACTCCAATCTTGTATTATTTGCTTCTTTTGGATTCAAAGACCTGATATTCATATAAATCACGATTAAGTACCGATTCCATATAATTTCTAGAAAATTAATAACAATTAATCCAAATTAAACCAATGAATTATTGAGTAATATTCATCTTAAAAGTATTTTGCTTTCGGTCGAGTGGTGATTTTCACATTTATTGCATTACTGATTTTTAAAGAGTGCTTGACTAGTGGCAAATTGGATTTTTAAATATCGGATTTATATAATTAAAATTTATTAAATAATTTCCATTGACGTTATTGAAATATTGCATTGCATTTTAGAAGTCAAAATATACATATCTATTAATATTAAGCAAATATCTACCATATTGAACTCCATATTTCAAATGCATAAAGTACTAATTTTCCATCTTACTTTTTAATTTATTCACAGATTAGTTATTGTAGTTTCTATCAACTTTTCCTATCACTGGTATGGTAGGATCCATCTAGTAAACATAAATATTCATTTAAAACCTTATAGGTTTTTAAATCTGTAAGCCTTGAAAAATTTTCCATCGTCAATTCACTAAATCAACTTAATCGAAAATTTTAAAAATATTGATTTGATTATAAATTTTGCAATAACTCGATTATAATATTAAATGTATTGTATACTTTTAAATAGTAATAATTAAAATTTTTAATTATAGATATTTTACTCTAAATTTCATCTAATAAGTTGATCGTGTAAAATAAAAATATATCGCAATCAATAATTTAAAAATTTGAACCACGCTAATTTGATTTATTTTTATTTTTATTTTTTAATATAATTACTACAAGAAAAATTAATTAATGAACAAATTCATAAAGCCAGATCTAGGATTTAGCCTAAAGTCTACATTTGAGATTAAGTATAGTTGTTGTCTTGGATAAGATAAGAATCAAATCCTTTTCTTTTTTAATTAAAAACAATCAGTCTATGTGCATTTGTTGACTTGTCTTGATAAGCCTCTTCTTCGCTCTCTCTTCCTTTCTCTTTCTCTCATTTTTTTTTGTTTTTCTCTCTCTATTTTTTTCTCTATTTTGCTTCTTTTTATTTGTTCCTTTAATTACTAGACAATAGCGATGACAACAACAAGAAGAATAGTAACTAGATCATCATTGGGTAAGCTGTTGTGGTTGTGTTGTTTTTTTTTTTTTTCTTTTTTGGCCATGAACACTCCTGCACTAGCACAATCCAGCACCAACACAACACTCACACATGACACACATGATCACTCAAGGACGTACACATGCTGTTGTGAAGTAGCAGCACACACACCACCACACACACACACACACACACACACACACCTGAGCATGCCCTAGTAGCTCTACCGCCCACATACACACACGAGCGCAAGCCACTCCGGCAGCTCTACCACAACACACACACAGCACAAGCACCTAAGAAAACACACACACACCCACCAGCACTGCACGAGCACCATGAACAAAAAAGTAAAACAGAGCCTTACTCTATCACACAGCACCCCCAGTGCCGCCCTTGTGCAGCACCTTAGGCGCTCCAAGTAACTTGTAGCAGCAATGCTGTAAGTTGAGTTTTCTATATATATGTGTGTATATATTGTTCTTATACAATACATTATATGTATTATATTAATTTTTTCCATCGTATATTATATAATTTGTATAACAGAAGTTAAATATAGAAATGGATATATCTATTATTTAATAAATAATATATATGTGTAAATCATTATAATTATATATTATATATATATTGATAAATTAATTGTTTCAATTGTTTTTCAATTTTAATTTATTTTTCTCATTTATTTTATATATATATCTATATAGCCTATTTAGAATTTTATTTTAACAATAACAATACCATATCCTTAGAATACACACAAAACCATATTCAATCAACGATTTATAGGTAAAAAACGGAGTTAAATCAAAATAGTTATAGTCGATTAAAGCTTTAGTACCAAAACTACATAAATAATAGAACTTCTGTAGCATAGATAGTTTATTGAACCTTTATAGTTGATTCTTATGCTATATTCTTATTCTCTAATGTGTTCAGATGATTCTGACTCTGAGCTAGACCTACCTGTTCACTATTACGATTGACACGAGATATGGATGGGTGAGTATATTCCTATGATCTTTATACTTATTTGTGCTTGCAAGATAGAAAATGATTAATAATCTGTATGGGGATGGGAAATTGTTTGTGGATGCTTGTAATTGATTTTGATTGTTGAAACATCATAATTATATTTCACTTTAAAGGATTAGTTGTTTTAGAATAGGTATGTGAGTGTCTGATACTTGCTTGCATACTAATTAAATGAATTTAAAAACATATTTGGCATGATAATTGAATATATGCATGCATTGCATGATTGTATGTAGAAGGCCATCACCACTACACTTTGATAAGGATGGGCCACACTATCCCGTGACGATGGTGAACATGGAGGACTAAAGTCGTATATCCCTAGTCGTACCATGGGCCTTGTTTTAAGGGAATGGGAACTAAGTCGTCCTGGTAAGACGACCCATCTCCTAGGATCGTGTCGGGTCATTGTTATGGATATCTTACTTCAATGGGATGTTATTATATGTATATTATTTTCTATATATGAAAAACTCCTTGAATAAATTTGATTCTCAAAGTAGTAGCTGTCTGGGTGCTGATGTGTGGATGTACCCCCAACCCCAAATTCGAAGGGCATAAATCCGAATATATATATATGGTTACCAATTAGCTATATATATTTGTTTACTTATTTGATTGCAGTGCATGTATGATAGACATGAGTTATCTATAATTATTAATGGCTATTTAAGTAAAATTTAAGATTTGAATTATGTTTTTATTTAAGAAATGATACTTAAATCAATAATATTTTCAATTCATGTGACTTTTAATCATAACAACACATTTTGGAGCAAAATGGATACAAATCATGGGTGAGATAAGAGCAAAACAACACCACAGCAAGGATACTAGTGCTTTGGTCACTCGTGATTGGTTTGGTTATTCAAAGAAATTCGCTCACAGCCTAAATAACTCCCCTTTGGTGGCCCATGATATATTTTCTGTTATTCGACGTTTTTGGTATCTTTTCATTTAAGTGTTGTATCGGTTCGAACAAAAGACACAATTTTCCTCCAAGTGTTGTACTATTTCGCCCAAGACTCTAGGAGATATAAAAAGAAACATACCCATCTGCAAGAGGATGATAATTATCATCTAGAGATTTATCCATCAATTCATTCATTGTAATCAATTAGTGTAGGAACAATATAGACATCTTCTCCTGCCTGCAAAGGGAGTGTGTGTGTGTCTGTGAGCGTACTGTAAGTGTAAGTGTAAGTGATGTATGAGTGTTGTATTTATGATGATTCATCTATGGAACTCGAGAGAGACCAGCAAAGGATCTTAAATATGTTGTTGTAGATAATTCTCAAACAATTTCAGAAATGGAAAAAACGGGTTTTGTTTTTCTATCTCTCATCTCAATCTTATTGTGTTTTATTAATGTTTGTTGTATTGTATTATGAAAATTTCATGATTCTCTATGTAGAAATTTGTTAAATTCATAATATTTTTATTGGACTTCTTAATTTTAACGGTAATATATATAAAGCATTAGTTTATGTAGTGCACGATATGGATTTTTGCTAGATTTCACTGGGATAGATTGAGAAATCATCTAAGTGAATAGATCTAGACTATTGAAAGGGATTGCTCATAGTCTTAGAGATAAGATGGTGAAATCGTCTACAATTTTCTTTAGAATTCTTAAACTTAATGCAATCATTGAGTTGCTATTAGCCTAGGAATAGATTCCGACCAATAAAATCAAGATTATGCCTTACTAATCTTAAGAAAGACTTTAAGGTAGCCTATTGAATTCCATAGTTAAGACTCATAAAAATATATTAATGGTGTGAAACTACATGTTAGTCTTGTTCGCAGGCCTGTTTTATGTTTGCATTACATTGTTATGTGTTAATAAGTGTATTTACATCTTTAGTTAATCGATAGTAATTAGTAATTCAATACTATCATTAAAATATGATTTATTTTAGGCTAGATAATGAGAAGAAGGCTAGTACTAGTGTTTATTTCGTTCCCTGTGGGAGACGACCTTATGCTTAATCCTAGACTACATAACGACAAGTGCACTTGTCTGGCTTTGACAGTGTTTAAGAAAAGGAAATATAAGATTATAAATTTAAAATTCGGTCACTCAATTAGAGAAATATGCCATCAAGTTTTTGGTCTTAATATGTATATATATATATATGCGAAGGGACATGTTTCTTATATATGAAACAATGTGACTTTTCTTGAAGGGCTATATTGAAGCGTCGTGACTCTTCCCAGAAGGCATATGGAAGAGTTGTAACTTTTCCCAAAAGGCATTACACGCCATGCAAGCCCAGCAACAAGTCCGACCACAGAACACAGGGCAATCTAGTTCTTTTGCTCTTTTGTTTTGTTTTCCTTTTTCATATGATTGTGTTGTTTGTTGAGACATCGAGGACAATGTCTCCAATAACTGTGGGGAAGGGAGCATGCAAGCATGCTAGATAGAGTTTACTAAATTGAATGTTGATAACAATTGTCCATCAAATTTACTTATCATTTGAGGCAAGTTGTTTTGGTTTAATGTTAGTTTGTTTTATTGGTTAAAATAATTTTTCAAAAGTGCTAGAATAATGAAGGTTATCCAATTTAAGATGCTCTAAAGTGGGTAATGTTTCTAAGGCAGTGGTAACAATGTGAAATCATGATGGGGCAGTTTTACTCACTATTTAATTTAGAATTCTGCATTTTAGTAGCATATGACTATAAGTTTAAGATGTTCAGGGTTATTCTCAATATTTACTATTGCCATTAATTAGCATATAGAGAATAATTGAAATGAATCATTAGTGTAAAGTTCAAATGATACTTATCACTTGATGATCTCTCCAATTTTATTGGTTTTCTTCTTAAAAAAAAAAAAAAGGAGGGATGTTGTAGTGTTTGAGGTTCGAAGGGGTCCATTTAAAACCTGGTCACCTAAGGTCATCTGGCATGGGATCAACAGACCAAGGATTACACTTCAACATTTAAATTGCTCAAAAACAAAAAGTTCAGTGAATTTTGTGACTTGAATGAGTAAGTCCGCGAGACGCCCTTTTTAGGGAACAACGTCTATTAACTTGAGTGATGAGCTCGGGATTATCGAGTAAAAATTTGTTACATGGGTTGTGAAATTATTTAGAAACTAAACTTCAAGAAGAAGGAAAAAAGAACAATAAAGGAGAGACAGTCAGGGACTAGGTTGATGTCTATGCTTTCACTAAGAGATTTAACTTAAGATTGTGGTAATAATTGAATTAAGATAAACAAATAAGAGAGGAAGTACCTAAATATTCATTGTTTTGACTTTGTTATATGTTTACTTCTTTCTTTAGAAATGTTATTCAAATGGTGAGGATAAAACACTGACTTATTATGATTAGCTTTGTAATTTTTGCTTAGGAGATGAACCATTTCAGAGTGGATTGAATGAAATCCTTCAATTCCAGCACTAAAGGAGTAACGCCATAATTGCCATATGTTTTCAAATATTTTTATCAACTTCTTACTTGGGACAAGCAATGCTTAAGTGTGGGAATATTTAGTAGACATGAGTTATCTATAATTATGAATGGCTATTTAAGTAAAATTTAGGACTTGAATTATGTTTTTATTTAAGAATTGATACTTAAATAAATAATATTTTCAATTCATGTGACTTTTAATTATAACAACACATTTTTGAGCAAAATGGATACAAATCACGGGCGAGATAGGAGAAAAATAACACAACAATAAGGATCCCAGTGGTTCGATCGCCCGTGATTGGTTTGGTTATTCAAAGAAATTCACTCACAGCCTAAATAACTCCCCTTTGGTCACCCATGATATATTATCCGCTATCCGACGTTTTTGGTATCTTTTCATTTAAGTGTTGTATCAATTCGAACAAAAGACACAATTTTCCTCCAAGTGTTGTACTATTTCGTCTAAGACTCTAGGAGATATAAAAAGAAACATACCCATCTGCAAGAGGATGATAATTATCATCTAGAGATTTATCCATCAATTCATTCATTGTAATCAATTAGTGTAGGAACAATATAGACATCTTCTCCTCCCTGCAAGGGGAGTGTGTGTGTGTGTGTGAGCGTACTGTAAGTGTAAGTGTAAGTGATGTATGAATGTTGTATTTATGATGATTCATCCATGGAAATCGAGAGAGACCAGTGAAGGATCTTCAATGTGTTGTTGTAGATAATTCTCAAACAATTTCAGAAATAGAAGAAATGAGTTTTGTCTTTCTATCTCTCATCTCAATCTTACCGTGTTTTGTTAATGTTAGTTGTATTGTATTCTGCAAATTTCATGATTCTCTATGTAGAAATGTGTTAAATTCATAATATTTTTATTGGACTTCTTAATTTTAACGGTAGTATATATAAAGCATTAGTTTATGTAGTGCACAACATGGATTTTTACCATATTTCACTTGGATAGATTGAGAAATCATCTAAGTGAATAGATCTAGACTGTTGAAAGGGATTGCTTATAGTCTTAGAGATAAGGTGGTGAAATCTTCTGCAATTTTCTTTGGAATTCTTAAACTTAATGCAATCATTGATTTGCTATTATCCTAGGAAGAGATTCCGATAGATAAAATCAAGATTAGCCTTACTGATCTTGAGAAAGACTTTAAGGTAGTCTATTGAATTCCATAGTTAAGACTAATAAAAATATATTAATGGTGTGAAACTAAATGCTAGTCATGGTTTGCAGGCCTGTTTTATGTTTGCATTACATTGTTATGTGTTAATAAGTGTATTTGCATCTTTAGTTAATCAATAGTAATTAGTAATTCAATACTATCATTAAAATATTATTTATTTTAGGCTAGATAATGAGAAGAAGGTTATTACTAGTGTTTATTTCGTTCCCTGTGGGAGACGACCCTATGCTTAATCCTAGACTACATAACGACAAGTGCATTTGCATGGCTTTGACTGCGTTTAGGAAAAGGAAATATAAGATTATAAATTTAAAACTCAGTCACTCAATCCGAGAACTAGATCACCAATATGTATGTTTAAACAAATTGCTTGTGCTTGCTTGAATGGTATGGAGTTATGATTATATCATACTGAGCCTATGGTTCGCTCATCCCCTTATAGTTTGTTGTCACGGGATCATCTTTGGTACTACCCAGGATAGGCTATCCTCAAGTTAGCTTTCTTTTGGATATGGGATACTGTGGGAAGGAAGCGAGAGTTAAGAGAGTTCTTTATGATCTAATCTTTTCTCAAGAATGTATTGTTTTAAATGAAAGGTTTTGTAATATTTTGTGGGACTATGAACCTAAACTACTCTCTTATATGTGTCTATTAGTACTTTTAGTAATTATTATCATCTTAGCTTTATCTGTTAGTTACTTGGGCCAGTTGTTATAGTATACAATTATCAATTTAATGCAATCAAGTCTATTGGTTATCTATTCAGAATACGCTTTTGCACGATTTCAGAGCTTTTGAGAGACTTAAGAGTTTAATCTTAAGCTTGGGTATCATGTATAGTGGAACTATCCCATCAAAGATACCCTCGTGGCATGACAAAATCGATACCTTTATTTAATGCAAAAAATATCACTCTTTTTTCCTCGTTCCTCTTAATATCCCATGTTCTTATTATCTTCTTCTCTTTTGTTATTTTGGATTCGGTTTTCATAAAACATTTGCAAATAATTTCATTGTAGCTATTTGTAATTTTATAATTATTTCTACCTACAATACGGGTGATCTCTCAACCAGTGTGTGCGCAGTGTTTGGTGTATGTCTAAATATCCATTAATGGCTAATACAAATTAGAATTGTCCAAAGCAAAAGCATAGTGGAGCTACTACGAATGATGTAACTATTATTTTTACCACATATATTGTGTCACGCCCCGTAGGGTAGCCTAGATGTGGCAGTCAACCGTACAAAATATTAAAGCCTAGGAATGACCGCCTCAGTCATGCGAAGGCTTCCATACTATGTACTAGACGTCTAACACATAGAGGAGACACATTGGAGAGATACATTTTATATTGATACACTTGAGTAACAATGTAAAGGAAATACAATTTACTATACTCCAAATACAAAACATTTCACTTCCATTACAGTTCATCCAAAGATTTCACTACATAAAACTATGACAAGGCGAATTATAAAACCTAGCTAATAACTTCAAGCAATCTTATTCCTTACCGGAATCCTGAAGTCATTCTCAGCTTCAAACATCTCGGTCCCCACTTAGCATTCTTGAGATAACCTGTTTAATCAAACACCTATTGGGGTATAAGCTACACTAGCTTAGTGAGTAAGAACTTCCAGGATTACATTTATAACACATCATACAATCAAGTAATTAGTCAACAATCATATGCATCAAACAGTGAATTCAACAAACACATGACCTTTGGAAATCATATGTGGATGGACTTGCGCCCTCCATCCTGGGTTAGCAGATTAACGAATCCCGGTACGAACCAAGACCATTTCAGCTTACGGACAACTATAAACTATAAAATCGTTTAAGGTACAACGATAAACCAACAAAATCGTTTAAGGTACAACGATGAACCAACAAATGCTAATGCTCCATCCCCATCGTGATATGAATGAGTTTAATTTCATCTTCAATTCTGAATAATCAATTATACCAATTCTTTTAAGTGATCAATCAATAATCGCAGACAATCAATTCTAATTCATCTATACAAGCAATAGTTAATTACTTGGCTTCGATATTCTTACATTCCATTTCTCATATCAACAACAAGCATACATAGTTCCCATTTGTCCCCATCATGCATATCCATTTTCTCTTTACCAAATATCTAGTGCAACTATTATTACATTCACATACAATAAATGAAATTGGAAGTAATACTCACTCGGCTATTGGATCACCGGTCTTTTAGTAAAAGTAATCCGGTGGTAGGGAATCGTCGATTTCGGGATCACCTAAAAAGGAAGAAATAGTCTAATAAGTATTTCAACTCAAACTAATCCAAACGATTTTATACCAACTTAAAAATGGCCATAACTTGGTCATTTTAACTCGGAATCTCGCAAATTTTATATCGATTTCTATCTACTTCAAAAGATCTATCTAATTATAATATTATTTTCAAGTTTTGAAAACTTTGAAGCTTCGAAAAGTTCATATCAGATTAGGGCAGTAACAAATTTCAATTCTGAAAAATAGTTTTGTAAATGTTTGTAATGTTCCTACTATATAAATTAGCCATACATGCAATATGAATGATTTCCTAACATGAATGACATGAGATGTGCTTAATGTATGCATGATCTTGATGATTTTTGCTAAAAGAAAATTTTATAAATTTTTATTTTGTAAGACCATAATAACAACTACTTATGAAAAATCTAGTTTTCTAACTTTGATCATTTCCATTTGTTTTGGATTTATTACTTAAGAAAATATAATTACTTTTGTTAAAATTAAGTCTTCATTATATAGATTACTTATGACCTTCATTTCTACATAAAATTCCCATTTTATACTTTGCAAACATGCTTTTAAAATTGGCTCATCTCAAAATTCAAATTTTGCAAAACTTGTTTTTGTGGTGATTCCTTTATGTAAAAATCATTGGATACTTAGAAAATTAAGGCTCAATCATGCCTTACCACTAAAGACTTCATTTCTTAATAAACTTTCATTTTGAGTTTGGAAAGTATGTGTTTTCATGGCCTCACTCCAAAATACGAATTTCCTAAGTTGACTAGCAACTCAAATTTTTCCTACTACATTTCTACTCCTTGTTCCACATATTTTTCTTAGTAAATCCCATCTTAATTTATCAAAACCATCACTTGATGATACCTATGACCAAAACTCCTCATTTTTCATATAAAACACAAGCTTTGGAGTTGACAATGAGTTTTTAAGGCATGGCTTTGAAGTCATCCGAATTTACAATTTTTGGATAAACTCAATTTTCATACTTTATTTCTACAATGCATCATGCATAAATGTATTATCTACAAGCTATTGTCATGAAGATTATGAGTTGATCTACCTATATGCATACATATAGCACCAAGAATTCTTTTTGAAAACTTTTACTTTGCAAAACTTTGAATTATACTAGACTTAAGAAAAATAGTTTTTCTTCTTGCAAAATCATACTTTATTTTATCAAAACTCAACATTGATGATCTATATAACCATCACCTTTGTTATTTCAATAAAAACCTTCATTTTGGGGTTAGAAAATAGGTGTTTAAATAGGTGGTTTACTTAAGTACGAATTTTACAAAATTTTGAAGGATGAAAACATTGTTTAACCTATTCTTGGAAACCATTTGTTGTTCTAAGGTTATATTTTGGTAAACTCCTTTTATCCTTATCAAAACTTGGTCTTTGTTATGTATACCCTAGGACTTCCATTTTTCTATAAAATTTATCATTTTGGCATTTGGAAATGAGTGTTTAAATAGTGGCTATTTTCAAATCCGAATTTTGAGAAATTCATTTGAGCTTGTTTTCTTTGTAAAACTCATTTAGTCTTTCAAAAATCATTTCTTAATCAAACCTACCCCTTAAGGCTTCCATTTCTTTAATAAAAGTCTTGTTTTGAAGTTGAAAAATGGGTTTTCAAAATTGGTCTTTGTTGAGATTAGAATTCACAAAATTTATTTTTGGACATATCTTTTGATAAAATCTATCTAAACTTATGAAAATCCATTCCTTACATATCCTATCCTAAGAGCCCTTCATATCTTGAATAGAAACTTCATTTTTGAGTTGGAAAACATGTTTTTAAAATATGTCTTGACCTAAATCCGAAAATAAGATTTTTATTTTGAAAATAACTTTTGAAAATCACCATTGATTCTTGTAAAAACGAGTCTTGATGATATACATATATTAAGCCTTCATTTCCTTAAGTAAAAATTACATTTTGATACTTGGAAAGTGGTTTTTAAATAGGAGTCTTGCCAAAATACGAATTTCACAATTTTTGTTTAAGTTCAAAACCAAGATCTATACTTAATATAAACATAGATCTAAAAGAAACCCATGATAATGTACTATAAACTCATAGATCTAAACTTTACTCATCAAAATCTTTCATTTATGTTATCTATACCCTAAGCCCTTCATTTTAAGTGAAAAATACACATTTTGAAGTTGAAAAACAACTTTTCTAAATATGGTTCCATTTCATCCGAATTTTCAAAAATGATTTTTGTTGGAAATAAAATAGACCTTGAGTTTTCTAAAACATTCCTACTATCATCATGCCACTATAAGTTGTTCATGATCATAAAACAAAAGTCTAATGCATTTATGAACTCCAAAACACTAGATTTAGTTTTCTATACTAGTTTTAAATGCATGAACACATGTGAATGAGGAATATATGCATAAATCATAAGCAATAACAAAAAATAATAACTCAAATAGCAAGATCTATGGCATAAACAAAAATCAAAGCTACAAAAAGTTAGATCTACAAAATATAACAACTTTAAACAAGAAAATAATTATAATACAAGATAATAATAATGGAGAAGAGGAGTGTTTCATTTTTTGGCATCATCATCCTAAGCTTTTAAGCTTATAGAAGGTCATTTGATGCACGAAACCTTCATTACACTTTACCTATATCACCTATGGAAGCTTTGAGAAGAAGATTTGCTCAAAAATCTTCAAGAAATATGGGTGGAAGCTAACAAAAGAAGTGGGGAAGCTTGGTTCTTGTAAGAACAAGAGCAAAAATGAAGAGGAAAAGAGAGGGAAAAGAAAGAGAAAAGCTAAGGAATGAAAAAGGAAAGAAGGAGTAAATGAAAGAGAGAGAGAAAATGAGTGTATTAATGAATGAAAGAGGAAAAAAAATAAAACAAGGGCAGCCAATATTGGGGCATGCTGCACGTGAATTTAGGAGAGAGGAGAGAGAGAGTTTTGTTGAAATTTGACTCAAAATTGAATTATATAATTAGTGTGTAATGTAACTTCTTTAAGAAGGAGTGAAATATAATTAGTTTAGTCAAAATGGAGTAAATTAAAGGACAATGGCAGCCATAAAGGAGTCAAAAATCTGCCATGAATTTATATAATAAAGTGTAAAAAGATTGAAGTGAAAAAGAAGTGATGTGTGAAAGGCGTACTTGAAGGTATGGATTGTAAAAGTACTTTCTTAATAAAATAAAAAAAATAAAATTAGAAAATTTATTCCAAATATTTGTAGCAGATTTTTCATAATTAAAATTAAATAATTATTTGAATTATTTTAGTATTTTAATAAATATGTTACTAGTATGATCAAAATATGCGAATATGGGCTATAAATGATATTTTTATAACCCGAAAAATTATAAAAAATTATTTTATGAAAGTAAAAATATTTTTAAAATATTTTTCAATTATTAAATTAATTTATTTTATTTTTAGTTATCAGGTCTTAAACAGAATCTGATCCCGTAAAAGCCCGAACTCACTATATTTTAGAAAAACAAAATTTTCTATAATATATAAAATATTTATCTAATAATATAAGGCTTTATAAGAATAATAAAATTTTGTAATGAAATAAAAAAATGAATAGTGCAAAAGACTAATTAATTATCCGTAGTATTGAAATACGGATAAAAAGGTTATAACTGTAACTTTTATAACCCGAAAAATTATACAACTGATATATTTGGAAATCTTATGAAATTACAATTCTAATGGTACTAATGGTATACTTTTTTATATCTCAAGCCCCGACACATGCTTTTCGAAGTCTGTATCCGAACGGGTTCAAAATAGATCAAAAATTTACCAATCTAATATTTTTTAACAACTTATATTACTACGAGCTATTCTACATATTTAAACTACATCTCGGCTTCTAGGGTTAGGGGCGCTAGATCGCCGGACTTAAGCTATTGTATTCCAGTTAGGGTTTCCGAGTGATTTTCCAGTTTAGATCTTTGCCAATTTGGAAACTGATATTTTATGTTTATACAACATATTTGATTTGAGAAATTTATCTTAAATTTTATTTTTGTAAGTATTTAATATCTTTTAACGTTTTCGGAATTTTTGAATTGGGTTTCATTTCCAAAGTTAATCGTTATTTACCTTTTTAATTGGATTTTGGGTTCTATATTACCCGATTTTATAAGTCGGAGTTACGTATGGAATTTGTCGTACGTAGTGGTTTTGGAATTGAAGTATGATGAGTTCTTGTCTTGTTTTTAAGGATTCTAATTTTTCTCAAGATTCGAAAATTTCTCGATTCGATTCGCTCATGTTTTTGGACTAGTTGAAATTCGGTTTTAATTTGGAGTGATTTTTAGGGTTTATTTTCGAAGTTCATCTTGAAGTTATTTACTGAAATTTTTTGGGGCTTACATATTGTTTATCTTAAAATTTAGAAAAATCCTTAACAAGTGATTTATATATCGTAGAAATTAAATGAATAATATTTAAAAATTCCAAATCCAAATCCTTCTCATATATGGTAGGTGAAATAATATCTTAACAAGATTGTATTCTTTTAATAGCAACAAATTTTGTGAGAAAGGTGCACGATCTTCTTGGTGGGCCCTCACATTATAGTAATGCTTACTAGATTGATGCGATTTTGAGTTTCACATGGATGAAAACCCAAACGACTTACTTCTTTAATAACAAAAGAATACCACATAGTGTAGCAAGCCGAGTCCAATCACGTGGGCTTATAACTCTAGTGTAGAGGGCATTAAAGTGGATTATGTAGGGTTATATAAGGAATGGATCCTAGGGTTGTAGGCTGCCCATTAGGGCCTAACCGCCAAAAAGCAACAAAGGGCCGTTAGATATATCTGGCCTCAAATCCCAATACTACGATGGATTCGATTATGCCTAGTTTGGGTCCTCTAATCCGACTTCCACTTTTTTCAATTAAATATAGTTTATTTTTTTAATTATTTTCTCCTTTTTTTCCTTACAAATTTGTACCCTTTTTTCTTTTTTTAATATTTTAAATTTTAATTCTCTATTGATGTGTTATGTCGTCTCCTTATAATAAACATGAAAAAAAAAAACTAAACGTAAAAATAATAAAAAGAAAAGAAAAAGAAAACTTCTTTAAATATTAAAGATTCGCTATTTAGTTTGTAAAATAAAAAAATAACTATAACTAACGTGAACTTAGTAGTGTTATAAAAGTACAAAAATCCTATTGTATCGTATATCATATGTCATGAGATATACCATCATTAATCCAATGCATGTAAGTTTCTATATTTTTAAAAGCAATATATCTTAACTATCAAGGGAAGTCCTGTATCATCCTAATTATTTTATTGTCAAATTTTTATAGATTTAGTCCGTGTATGTATTTTGTTTGGTTGGGTGATGATTTTCACATTTATTACATTATGGATCTTTAAAGAGTGCTTGACTACAAGCAAATTGGATTTTAAATATAGGATTTATATAATTAAAATTTATTAAATCTTTACCATTAACGTTATTGAAATATTGCATTGCATTTTAAAAGTCAAAATATACATATTTATTAATATCAAGCAAATATCTACCTTATTGAACTCCATATTTCTAATGCATAAAGTACTAATTTTACATCTTATTGTTCAATTTATTCATAGATTTTTTTGTCATAGTTTCTATCAACTTTTCCTATCTCTAGTATGGTAGGATCCATCTAGTAAACATAAATAATCAATATCTTTTTTTTAATGTAAAAAATAACACTCTTTTTTCCTCGTCCCTCTTAATATCCCATGTTCTTATTATCTTCTTCTCTTTTTTGTTACTTTGGTTTCGGTTTTCATATAACATTTGCAAATAAATTCTAACTATTTATAATTTTATAATTATTTTCTACCCATAATAAGGGGTGGTCTCTTAACCAGTATGTGCGCAGCGTGTATGTGTGTGTGTGTGTGTGTGTCTAAATATCCATTAGTGGCTAATAAAAATTAGAATTGTCCAATGCAAAAGCATAGTGGAGATTCTACGAATGTTGTAACTATTACTTCTATTACATATGTTATTTATCTTAAAATTAAAACAATCATTAACAAGTAATTTATATATCGATAGAAATTAAAGGAATAATATATTTAAAAATTCCAAATCTAAATCCTTGACGTATATGGTAGGTAAAATAACATCTTTACAAGATTGCATTCTTGTAATTGCAACAAATTTTGTGAAAAAGCTGCACGATGTTCCGAGGGTATCTTAGATGTGATAGTTTCTCCATACATGATACCCAAGCTTAAGATTAACTCTTAGGCCTTTCAAAAGCTCTGAATATCATGCATAAGCGTATCCTAAATGGAAAACCAATAGGATTGATATCATTAAATTGATAGTTCTATAATATAACAATTGGCTCAAGTAACTAACAGATACAACTGAGATGGTAATAATTATTAAAAGTATTGGTAGGCACATTCAAGAGAGTAGTTTAGGGTCATGGCCCTACAAAAATTTGCATAACCTTTAATTTAACTCAAAAACATTCATGAGAAAAAGACAAGAGAAAAAAGAACTCTCTTAACCTATGCTTCCTTCCCATAGTACCCCATCTCCAAAAGAAAGCTAACCTGAGGATAGCCTCATCCTGGCTGGTACCAAAGATAATTCTATGACAACAAACTATTAGGGTGTGAGCGAACCACAGGCTTAATGAGATATAATCCTCACTCCATACCTTTCAAGCAAGGTGTTTAAATAAACATATATAATGCAGTCAAACAAGTGAACAAATATATATACCTAACCGGTAGCCATATATATACTCGGATTTATTCCCTCTGAATCCGAGGTTAGGATACATCCACACTATCATGCCGCGAGAGATACTCTAAACATGACAGTCCACCGTAAGCAATCCTAAAGCCTAAAAATGACTACCTTAGTCATGCAAAGGCTTTCATATCATGTACAAATCATACATCATAACCAAGGGAATGCATCGAAGTAGCGCAATTTACATTAATAGAGATTAAGTAACAAGGCAAGGAGAATACTTATCATAAAACATAAATATGGTTGCTTACAAATCTTAAGGGCGGGCATACCCCTTGTAATATACCTCAAATATAGATTGTGAAACTCTAATCATAGAGGTATCTTTTCGGTATAATGGCTTGGAGTTTGTCAGAACTCTAAAGTAAAGCGTGCTTTGGGCAGAGCAATCCCAGGATAGGTGACCCCCTGGGAAACGCTACCATCAAAAGGATAAAACCGTGCGGCATTAGCCAAAGCAGACAATACCTCGGTGGGTGAAGTTCCGAGTAGTTACATAGTCCCTCTAGTGTCCTGGTTGTGCCTGAGAGTGCGCTGGGAAGGCCAATGTACCTGGCATCACGATCTGTTCCTAGGGTGGCCCGAGAGCCTAAGTGTGATGATCTCTTGTATACTAGGAGCAGAAGGGGGATTATTATAAATATTTTTTATTTACTTATTTTAATTTTGGTGTTGCCTCCTCACCAATTTTAATGTCTCCTTCTACAAGAACCACAAAAGCTAATAAAGCTCTTTGTGGGGGTGTGAGTACTCTTCTGGATAGAAGCTCTTACTCACCGGTTGACTGCCCACAGTCAATGATATCCCATTTTACACAAACCCCCACACACACTTTACTATTGCCTGTACATGAGATTAATAAAGTGTGATTCATTTTCAGATCGATTCTTGCCCGCGTCCCTTTTTACTTGTTGCTAGTTACTTACTGTTGCCTACCTTTGTTGCTTACAGATATTGATATTGATCGTTAATTGATTATTGCTGCGTTAGGCTTGCTTACTACTACTCGGGTAGGACAGTAAGCGCAGCACGGTCTCATTGTGTTAGCGAAAAGTCTAGGACCGTGACAGTTGGTATCAGAGCCAGGTTATTCCAGTAGGAACAACCATGACGTGACAAGAAGAGTTTGCTCGAAACTTAGAAGCTTTGAATGTGCAGGTTACGGATATTTCTCGCGTCTTGAAGCTTTACTGCCGCTTAATCAGAGGATGACTGATGTAGAGACATCAAGTCAAGAAAACACCGCGAGGGTTGGTGTGATGGCTGAAGAATTCAGGGGTGCAATTGCCACTCTTCGGGAAGAATCTCAGGTAGCTGTTGATGGGCTGAAAAACGGGTTGATGAGATATACTACTGTAGAGACGGTGGAGGAGTTGAGGCAGCAAATCGCATTGCTGACGCGAGCTGTTGCAAATGCTCCCGCCCATGCTCATGCTCAAGCTCCTGGTAATCAACCTAAAGTGCCTGAGCCAAAATCATTCACTGGCGTGAGAGATGCCAAAATGTTGGAGAACTTCATCTTCGACATGGAACATATTTCCTAGCTATGGGACAATGATGAGGGCACAAAGGTCTCCATAGCTACTATGTTCCTAATTGGTGATGCCAAGCTGTGGGCGCACCAAATATGAGCAGATCCAGAACGGTACGACACATATAGATACATGGGAACAGTTGAGACTGAGTTGCGAACTCAATTCTTCCCTGAGAATGTTGAGTACAATGCCAGGAAGAAGCTACGTGAGCTTCGCCATGGTGATGACATCCGGTAGTATGTCAGAGATTTTCGGCACTTATGCTTGATATCAAGAGTATGAGTGAAGATGATAAGCTGTTCTATTTCCTGGAGGGATTGAAGCCATATGCCAGGAATGAGTTGCAGAGGCAACGGGTTGAGAATTTGACTCAAGCGCAAACAGCCGCTGAGCGCTTGACAGACTACACCAATGATTCCAGAGGGAAGGGTGCATCGTCGGGACACGATGGTGGAAAGTCTGGCAAGTCGGGCAAAGCCAAAAGTGGGGGAGCCTCAAGTTCTAACAATCAAGGTAATGGAGGGGGCCAGAAGAAATTCAATGGTTCTCGACAGACGGGGAAAAATGGTGCTTCAAGCAGTGGCAAGAAGCCACCACTTGCTTGTTTCCTGTGTAACGGACCTCACAGGGTAGCAGAATGTCCAACTAAGGCTGCACTCAATGCTCTAACGAAGAAGGCAGAGGGTGTTTGTCCGAATGAGGAATCTGAGGAAGATTGTGAAGAGCAGCCTAGGATGGGAGCTCTACACATGTTGTCAGCCGTTGGAAAAGCCTCCACAGAGTCCAGCAAAACCAAGACTGACAACGAACTGATGTTTGTTCTTGCACATCAACGGCAAGATTGCCAGTGCAATGATTGATTCGGGAGCCACACACAATTTCATTGATGTGCCCGAAGCTCAGAGATTGGGGCTAGTGTTATCTGATGATTCTAGCCAAATTAAAGCTGTAAACTCTAAGGCCTGTCCGGTTCAAGGAGTTGCAAAGAGTGTGAAGGTGAAGGTTGGAGATTGGAGCGGGAATCTCAACTTCACTGCTGTCCCTTTAGATGACTTCAGAATAGTCCTGGGGATAGAATTTCTGAGGAATGCTCGAGTTGCTTCCTTTCCAGCAGCTGATTGCCTAATGTTTATGGGCGAGAAGCCATGTTGTGTGCCCGTTCAGAGGAGGAAAGCTGGTAGTGGGAGTAGCAGAGATAAGAGCATTGGGGCAATGATGCTTTCAGCGCTCCAATTGAAGCGAGGGCTCCAACACCAAGAGCCAACATTCCTTGCTGTCTTGACAGAGAAGGAGGATGGAGGAATGCTGAGATTCCAGAGGTAATTCAGAGTGTCCTGAAGGAGTATGGTTCCATTATGCCTGACAAGCTCCCGAAGGAGTTACCTCCAAGAAGGTCAGTGGATCATGAAATTGAGTTGATCCCAGGGGCCAAACCACCTGCCAAGGCTCCATATAGAATGTCGCCTCCAGAACTAACAGAATTGAGAAAGCAACTTGATGAGTTGTTAGAGGCGGGTTTCATTCGTCCATCGAAAGCACCATACGGGGCTCCTGTCTTATTTCAGAGGAAGCATGATGGGAGTTTGAGATTGTGTATTGATTATCGGGCTCTCAACAAACTTACAGTGAGAAATCATTATCCCATTCCTCTTATTGCTGATTTGTTTGATCAACTGAGTGGTGCCAAATATTCACAAAATTAGATCTTCGCTCAGGCTATCATCAAGTCCGCATTGCTGAGGGAGATGAGCCCAAAACTACTTGTGTAACTCGTTATGGGGCTTACGAGTTCCTGGTGATGCCATTTGGTCTCACTAATGCTCCTGCAACTTTTTGTACTTTAATGAACAATGTCTTTCGGACTATCTGGATAAATTTGTTGTTGTCTATCTAGACGACATCGTTGTGTATAGCAGGACATTGGAGGACCATGTGAAACACTTGCAGATGGTATTTCAGAAGTTGAGGGAAAACCATTTGTATGTGAAGCGTGAGAAATGTGCTTTTGCCCAGAAGTGCATCAACTTTCTTGGGCATGTGATCGAAGAAGGGCACATCAGGATGGATGGAGCCAAGGTAGATGCTATTCGAGAGTGGCCTGTTCCAAGAAGTGTCACTGAGCTACGCTCGTTTCTTGGACTTGCCAATTATTACCGGCGGTTTGTAGAGGGGTATTCCAGGAGGGTTGCTCCCCTTACAGATCTTTTGAAGAAGGACCGAGGATGGTCTTGGAATGAGGAGTGTCAGGCTGCCTTCGATGAGTTGAAGCGGGTTGTGACAGAGGAGCCGGTCCTTGCCCTACCTGACATCTCCAAACCTTTTGAAGTCCACACGGATGCCTCTGATATCGCCTTAGGTGGAGTGCTGATCCAGGAGGGCCATCCAGTGGCATATGAGAGTAGGAAGCTAAACCCCACTGAGCGCAGATACTCAGCACAGGAGAAGGAGCTGTTAGCTATTGTGCACTGCCTCAGAACGTGGAAGCATTACTTGTTGGGGTCGAAGTTCCTTGTGAGAACTGATAATTCTGCTGCCAGCCATATTCTTACTCAACCGAAACTGTCAGCCAAGCAGGCGAGATGGCAGGAATTCCTTGCAGAGTTTGATATGGAGATTGTGTATCGCAGTGGGCGTACAAATCAGGTGGCAGATGCTTTGAGTAGAAGAGTAGATTTGGCCTATTTGGCCGAGATAGCCCAACAGTCTGCCAGTCAAATTGCTGGTACTATCCGAGAGCAGATTAAAGAACACTTGGGCCAAGACCTGTTGGCCAAGAACTTGAAGAAGTTGATTGAGGAGGGCAAGACTCGCAGATTTTGGGTTGAAGGGGAGTTGATCTACACCAAAGGTCGACGCCTGTATGTTCCCAAGGTGGGGAACTTGAGGAGGGCGCTCATGAGGGAGTGCCATGATACATTGTGGGCTGGACATCCCGGTGGCAGAGGATGATGAGCTTGTTGAAGCAGGGTTATTATTGGCCGGATATGAAGGAAGATGTGATGAACTACACCAGAACGTGTTTAACTTGTCAGCAGGACAAGATCGAGAGGCAGAAACCTGCAGGGTTGTTGGAACCTCTTCCGGTGCCTTCTCGTCCATGGGAGAGTGTCTCCATGGATTTCATCACTTGCTTACCTAAAGTAGGTGATCTCTCATCCATCTTTGTTGTTGTAGACAGGTTTTCAAGTATGCCACCTTCATTCCAACCACGAAGAGTTCGAATGCTACAGAGACTGCCCAGCTTTTCTTCAAGCATGTTGTGAAGTTTTGGGGTGTGCCTCAAAACATTGTGAGTGATCGGGATGCCAGATTCACAGGGAAGTTCTGGACCGAATTGTTCAGCATTTTAGGGTCCGAACTCAGTATGTCCTCCAGCCACCATCCTCAGAGTGACGGACAGACAGAGCGGTTCAATGGGATGCTGGAGGAGTATTTGCGGCACTTTGTTGCTGCCAACCAGACGAATTGGGTGGATTTGCTGGATATTGCCCAGTTCTGTTTCAACATCCAGCGGAGCTCTTCCTCCAACAAGAGCCCTATGGAAATTGTTATGGGTCAGCAACCACTGTTACCCCACACAGTGGCAGCGCCGTATACAGGGAAATGCCCAAAAGCTTATATGTTTGCAAAGGATTGGAAGCAGAAATCTGAAGTTGCCAAGGTCTATCTTGAAAGAGCTTCCAGACGTATGAAGAAATGGGCAGATGAGAAGCGAAGACCCAGAGAATTCAATGTTGGAGATCAAGTCCTCATCAGGCTATTTCCAGACCAGATCAGACCACTGAAGCATAAAGACAAAAGACTTATGCAGAAGTATGTTGGTCCAGTTCCCATCATCGCCAAGATTGGAAAAGCCGCCTACAAAGTGGAGCCTCCTAAAGGATTGAAGTTTCATCCTGTCTTTCATGTAAGTGTTTTGAAGCCATATTACTCTGACATGGAAGACCCAAAGCGTAACGAGTCAAAGCGGCCGAATGTCAAGTTCAACTTCAATCAGAGAAGCCGTCGAAGACATCCTTGCTGAACGAAGTGTCAAAGATCCAACCACTGGAGCAGTACGTACTGAATACTTAGTGAAGTGGAAAGATCGCGAAGAAGAAGACAACAGCTGGGAGATAGAAGAAGATCTTATGCCTCATGCTGAGAGGAAAGGCTAAAGCAAGGAAGACTCAAGCCTTAGGATCAACCTCCAGCACACCTTGAGGACGTCAATAGATTAAGTGGGGGAGGTGTGACGATCTCTTGTATACTAGGAGTAGAAGGGGGATTATTGTAAATATTTTTTATTTACTTATTTTAATTTTGGTGTTGCCTCCTCACCAATTTTAATGTCTCCTCCTGCAAGAACCACAAAAGCTAATAAAGCTCTTTGTGGGGTGTGAGTACTCTTCTGGATAGAAGCTCTTACTCACCGTTGACTGCCCACAGTCAATGATATCCCAGTTTACACAAACCCCCACACACACTTTACTGTTGCCTGTACATGAGATTAATAAAGTGTGATTCATTTTCAGATCGATTCTTGCCCGCGTCCCTTTTTACTTGTTGCTAGTTACTTACTGTTGCCTACGTTTGTTGCTTACAGATATTGATATTGATCGTTAATTGATTATTGCTGCGTTAGGCTTGCTTACTACCACTCGGGTAGGACAGTAAGCGCCGCATGGTCTCATTGTGCTAGCGAAAAGTCTAGGACCGTGACACTAAGGGCGCTCCCTCTGCTATAATGGAGCCTGGGTGGCAAGTCGTGACAGAATGGTATCAGAGTAGGGGTTCTGGACCTATGTAACGAAACTGATAGGGACGACAGTTCTCTAAGTGGGGGAGTATGTAATACCCTTCAAATATAAATGGTAGAACTATAATCATAGAGGCACTTTTTCGGTATAATGGTTGGAGTTTGTCAGAACTCCAAAGTAAAGCGTGCTCTAGGTAGAGCAATCCTAGGATGGATGACCCCTCGGGAAGTGTTGGCACCAAAAAAATAAAATCGTACAGCATTAGCCAAAATGGACAATACATCGGTGACTAGAGTTTCGAGTCGTCACATAGTGTCTCTATCATCTAGGTTGTGCCTGAGGGTGCACTGGAAGGGCCAGTGTACCTGGCATCACATCCCTACCCAAAATGGCCTAAGAGCCTAGGGGCGCCCCCTCCATTGTAGTGGAGCCTAAGATGGCTGGCCGTGACAAAATGGTATCAGAGCAGTGGTTCTGGACTTGTATAACGAAACTGACAGGGACATCAGTTCTATAAGTAGGAGAGTATATAATATCCCTCAAATATAAATGGTAGTCTCTAATCATAGAGATGCCTTTTTCAGTGTAATGGCTTAGAGTTTGTCATAACTCCAAAGTAAAGCGTGCTTTGGGCAGAGCAATCCCAGGATGGGTGACCCCTTGGGAAGCGCAGGAACCAAAAGGATAAAATCATGCGGCATGTGGCCAAAGCGGACAATACCTCGGTGGATAGAGTTTCGAGTCGTTACACAATGGTGTCCTGGTTTTGCCTAAAGGTGTGCTAAGAAGGTCAGTGTAACTAGCATCATAATCCCTACCCAGGGTAGCCTAAGAGCTTAGGGTGTCCCATCTGCTGTAGTGGAGCCTGGGGTGGTAGGTCGTGACAGAATGGTATCATAGCAATAGTTCTAAACTTTTGTAACGAAACTGACTGGGATGTCAATTCTATAAGTGAAGGAGTATGTAATACCCCTCAAATATAGATGATAGAACTCTAATCAGAGAGACGCATTTTCAATGTAATGGCTTAGAGTTTGTCAAAACTCCAAAGTAAAGCGTGCTCTAGGCAAAGCAATCCTAAGATAAGTGACATCCTAGGAAGTGCTAGCACCAAAAGGACAAAATCGTATGGCATATGGCCAAAGTGGATAATACCTCGATGGGTAGAGTTCTGAGTCGTTACAAAGTGCCTCTGGTGTCCCAGTTGTGTCTGAGGTGCGTTGACAGGGCTAGTTTACCTGGCATTATGATTCATGCCCAGGGTGGCATGAGAGCCTAGGGCTACCCCTTCTACTATAGTACTGCCACCCTTGCTATTGTTTTCAAGTCCATATAAATATATTTCTTAGAAATCTCCAAAATAATAACATGGCCTGCATTACATATAAGGAAATTACAAATAACTTCATCCTATGCTCCCATTGCTTCTATAAGAGTTTAAAATCCATCAATGGCTTCCTTAATGTCATGATCTTCGAATAGAGTCACATGTATACCTATTTCAACAAAAATCTATGGGGGTATAAGCTTACAACTAGCTTATTGATATTCCCTTTCATTTGCACTGTGCTATCAAATAAGCTTATTTAATTTCATACATATGCTATGCATACTATGCATCAAATCACATAATTTCACAAATATATATAGTTATCGGGAAACCATATATAGAACGGATTTACTCCTTCTGTATCAAAGGTTAGGGAATCGTTGATGGAGATCCTCTCAACCTTTTACTACTAATCCCCATGCCCCCACCCAAAGCATTTGGTTGGCACGGCTCTGAACCTAGAGTCGCATTCTCTAAGCAATGTGGATTCTCTAGGAAGGAGTATGGCTTATGTCTCATGTCTCAGCACGCTAACAGTCTATCCAACTATATGTGTAGGAGTAGTAGACTTTTGAAAGAAATGTGACTCGAAGAATGCTATGCATTATCGCTTTATTTTTCTTAAGCCAAGGCTTTTTGAGGTTTCTTAGGGGCGATCAAACAATTTAGCAAATAACAAGCAATCATACACGTAAGTAGACAAAATATGTAAACAGATAATTTGAAGTCACGATATTCTTAATTCTCATTTCATCACATAAGCATAGAATCACACATGCATATATATCCCCAAATTCCCCATTCATGTCTATTTTTATTTTTTCTTAGTATACTAATACCACTACTCTACAAGCTAACTCACTCATTCATTTTGCAATCTTCTTAGTCGTAACAATCCTCAAAAAGGAAAATCCCGTGTTCCTCATCACCTAGACTAAAAAAATATCCAGGATGAGTATTTCAAAGAAATTCTACTTAAACTTTCTAATTTTATTTCACTATATTCGTAAAAAATCGCATAGAATAAAATTCCAACTTAAAATGGCCATAACTTGCTCATTTTAACTTGGAATTTCACATATTATATGTCGTTTTTTATCTACTCAAAAAGATCTATCTACTTCTAACATTATTTTTATCATAAAAATCCATTTGATTTTGGAAATGATGAGGTACAAAATTACTACAAAATTTCAAGTCCCTAAAACACAATTTTTCAAACTTTTCTTCATCCAAAAATCGTTTAGCAAAAA
The DNA here is from genome assembly GCA_024138025.1 of Combretum micranthum. Taxonomy (NCBI): domain Eukaryota; kingdom Viridiplantae; phylum Streptophyta; class Magnoliopsida; order Myrtales; family Combretaceae; genus Combretum; species Combretum micranthum. Next base: position 1,517,655 of record JAMXBD010000143.1, on the reverse strand, counting down.
TATAGATATTTATATGATTTGAAAAATCCTTTGAATACAGATATATATAGACTCATATTGTATGCGAAATTTTAATGGTGTTATCTTAACTATTATATTTCATAAAACAATTTGTCTCACGGTGTTGAAAACTTGAACTTTAACAATTTCCTTTCTAAGTGTTTTGAAAGAACTTTATAAATTCTTGGGTTATTATAAATGAGTATATTCTTATTTTTTTCTAATTTATTTTCTAAAATAAATTAATTTTTCTTAACTTGGTCTTCTACAAATTTTACTTCTTGTAATAAAACGAAGTTTATAAGATGTTGATGGTTTCTAATAATTTGATTTGTAATATATTTTCTTTTCAAATGGTTTTGATAAGTAAGTTCTTTTTCCTCTTATATTTTTATTTCCTAACTTCTTTAAAAATAATTTTTTTCTAAAAACTTGGTCCTTTAAGTTCTTTATCAATTTTATCTGGAAGGAAATCATTTTTCAACATTTTCTTAAGTTGTTAATAATATCCATTGTTTTTAAGCTTATCATGTTTATATTCTTTTTATTTCTTTCAAAATGGGTTTATCTATAAACTTGGCAACTTTTATTTTTCTAAGTGGGTTTATAAACTAGTGAGTTGATTTTATCTTAACATTGAAAACTAGTCTCGTTCTTGGTTTTTATTATGGAGTTAGTAAAAATCCTACAAGTAGGCTTTATGAAAAATTTGCATATTAAGGAATTATTTACACTAAGTTTTTAATAAACATAGTGTTACTTATCATGAAAAGATAATGTTTATTTCCTTAGTTAATCTCTTTCGTAAAAATCATCTTTATTGTCATTGAAGAAAATTTAGGATGAGTTTGTCTAAATTTTTAAAAGAATTTATAAAAATACTTTTTTATGTTTTTTATGACGAAATCTTTGTTTAGGTTCAAAGTTAGATAATAAAAGAGTTTGGTTTCATTTTCCTTTATTAGAAAGAATTCCACTTTTAAATTTTTTGAGACAAAATCATTATAATGATACATGCATATGATTATGTAGCATGAAATAGATGAAAATATCATATGGTAATAGAGGAAAGATATAAGAAGCAATAATAGTCAAAATAATAAGATCAAGTATTGGGAACCTGAGCTACATTAAGGTATCCAAATCAAGTATTGGGAGCCTTAGCATTATCAAGGCACCCCGAGACTAAGAATAGACTAGTCCAAAAATGAAAAAGAAAAATAAAGAAAAGAAAAGCAATAAAATAGCAATAATAATAGTAAAAGCATGTTAGTGAATGTTAGTGAGCATATAAGCTCTAAGAAATATCTAGATATACATATATTTAATAATATAGACATATAAGATTAGATTAAGAACATAATAACAATAATAACAACATAATATCATAATAATAACAAAATAATAATAATAATATAATAAATAATAATAATAATATTAATAAATATATCTTGGTTAAACAAATTTAATTTTAAAATATATATAAATATATATACTAAGGAATCTGCGAGGTACACAGCCAGGTACACGGTCGTGCACAAGACCGTGCTCTCTTGATTTCAAACCTAGAATTGAAGCCAATAGGTACACAGGGAGATCCACGCCCATGGTCTACCCATGCTCATCTGGAAAACATGCATTATTGATTTTCCTCATCGTTTGATCTTATTTTCTTCCATTTTACATGTTAAAATCATTCTAAGGTCTTCCTAAGTGTTTCTGCATGATATATATCACATATATCAACTCATAACACAATAACATGCACATAATCTTTGATTTTTGAAATTAAAAGGTATAACAGGAAGCTTGGTATAGGTGTTTTTGGGCTTCATTCTTAGGTTGGTTTTGATCCTAAGATTGTTAAAACTCGGTTTAGGACATTGTTTTATCAAAAAAACTAACTTAAAAAGACATTAACTTACCTTTGTTCTTCCTTGTACCAAGCTTAGATTTGTTTTAAATGGAGTTGAGTTTGTTGCTTATGTGATGTTTGTTTGGGATTAATTTTGGGATTTGTTCTTTTTGTTGTTCTATGTGTTTTAATGGGTTTTGTTTGTTTGGTTTTTAATGGCTTTGTTTTCTAGTTTATTAAGAGATATGTATGTATGTATGTATATATATATATAAAGGAAGAAGTAGTAGCTCTTGTAATGAGATTGGCCTTTGCTTTTCCACTGAAATTTAAGCATTTGTGTGCGTGTCTATGCTGATTTTATTAAGGAGATTGAGGTGGCTTGGTTTTGGCTGGTTGAAGGTGTTGATTTTGTTGACTTTGTCATGATTTGTTTGGACAAGTTGGTAAAGTTTTTGGCTAGAGAAATCCAAGACAATTTAGCCATGTATTTTGTAACGCCCTAATCTGTTGGCATTACAACCCGCCACGTGTCCTCTTTTAATAGGACACGCTAAGGCTATAATTTCCACATTTAACCTGAAATAACACCTGAATAACTCACAAGGTATAAAAGAAGACGTGTGGTCCTCATAAATAAATCATATTAATAATATAATCTCCATAATCAGCAAACTAGACATTGGTGACATAACTACAGGTCAACAAGTCAACCATGCCCTAAAACTGTCACCACATGAAAACTCCAAATACAACTTAAAAATTAATGAACAAAATATAAATCAGACATAAAAAGTCTTCTCTAATCCATCCTATATCATCTATGACTATACAATTAGTCATCAGCAGGGAGTCAAGACCGCTAACCGCCATCCCTGTAAACCCTCAAATTTTCAGAATCGGTTTAGCATAAAACCCTAAACCGGAAGTCAAACGGAACCCTAAAGGTCAACAAAACCCTAGTTTACCGTATCCAACTAAATCCGGCATTGCCGTTTTCTTTGGCCCTAGAAAACGAAGTTGGGACAATTAGCTAGAATAGTTCGTAATAACCATAGGTTTTATAAAAATTTCAGTTTCGCGAAATTCGGGTGTCCTTCGAACCCGATCGGACACAGTTCTCAAAAACGTGTCCGGAAGCCCGGAATAGTAAAAATATTCCGAATACACCGTTAGACTCGTAAAAATATAAGTTTTCCAAAAATATCAGTTTCGTAATTTTTCGGTAAGTAAAAATAACAGATATAGCTATTATACGCGTATTTTCTTACTACCGGTACTTTAATTGTCATATCTACTTTACATTACACTATTCATTACTATTCTACACTATTCTTTTATCTCTACTTTTTCTTACACCTATTCTTATACTCTACATAACCTATAATCTTAACTTTTTACCTTTCCCATAACTTTATATCACATCTACTTACATATTACATCTTTTATCTTCAAAAAGTCAAAAAAATAAATCAAACCCCTCCCCCATGCATGGCCGGCGCCCCCCTCTCTCTAATGCCCTCAATTTGTTTTAATTTCACTTTATTTTAATCACACAAAAATCCTCCTCAATTTCCTATAAATACCCCCCTTCTCTTTCACTTCTTTCACACCACTTCTACACTAAAATTACTCTCTCAAAATCTCTCAAGAATTTCTCTCCAAGAAGTTCTTTCAAGAAGTCTCTTTAGCTCATCTCCTTTAGTAATTTTCAAGAAAATTCTCCAAGTTTCCATGTTCATCTACTTAGTATGAACTTAATGTGTGTTTTCTAAAACCATGAAGGTTAAGAAAGCAACAATAGGTTCATACTTTGTTTTTGTTCATAATCATAATTCCTTTATGTTCATGTTTCTTTATATTCATTTATGTTTTCTTATGTTCATTTATGTTTCTTTTATGTTCATAACTATCTACTATATCTATATAGCTATATATACTATTTAGAGCATATAAGCTCATGATCTTGCAATTTATTTACCTTTCATGCAATTTATTTACTTCAATGCATTTTATTTATTCCAAGTTGTTTTTAAGACTAGTCTCTAGTCTTAGACTTGTCCTCATCAAGTCAAAACAAGCTTTTCTTTCTTTCATTTTATCTTATTATGGGACTAGTTTACTTCTTAGTCCCGGGAGCCTTGAAAAAGCTAAGACTCCAATACTTGACTTTATTATTATGCTTTATGTTATTTTGGTTATTATTATTCTCATAATCATGTTCATTTAGATTGTTGTCCATAATTTTATTTAAACAAAAAAAGAATTTTGTCACTTAGAAATAAGTTTATGTAAAGTATAAAATCTATAAAGCAACACAAAATAAACTCATTCCTTTTCATGTTACAAAAAGAACTCACTATAATTTATAAACTACTTTTACTTTAAAAAGCCACTTAGATCCTTATTATCCCACTTGTTTTTCAAAAGAAAATATTTTGTTGACAAAAATGGTTCTTTTCATAAGAAAGAAAATAAGATGGATGACTAAGGAAATTTTTAAGTAAAGACCTTTGCAAACAATAGGCAAAGAAAATTTATGGTTTGAAAATAATAAAGTTATTTCTTTTCAAGTTACAAGAAGAAATTAATAAGATTATAGAATTAGTTTTTCTACAAAAAGTCCTTAATTGTTCCACATTGTTTTTATGAAGAAAACAAATTTTCATGCATGGATGATTATTTTTGAAAAAATGAGACATGAGAAAAAGAATGAGAAATATCAAGTAAGGATTTTTGCAAAACAAGTAAACAAAGGAATTTACACAAGAAAAATGAAGAATAGCATATTTCCTAGAAAACTTCAAATATAGTATTAATGTAACTTAGAAAGTAGAAAATTTTATTTTCAAAGGTCACTTAGAAAAAGATAAATAAAACCAACATAAAACGTTTTTAGAAAATAAAGAAAACAAGGTATTCATTTCAAAGAAATTTACAAAAACAATTTCCGAAAAGCTTCAACCCGACATTGTTTTACCTAAGAAAAATAATTGGACAACAAGACACTTGAGCATGCTTAAATATGAGTTATATAGTTATAAAAAGAGAATTTTTCAACTATATAGATAACTAAGTATTTATCAAACAAATTTTGATTCTTGAACCAAAGTTGTTTTTACTTGGAAATCCGTGGTGAATTTTGTCACTACTTTTTCAGAGCCTATATGGCCTTGTTTGTTGGATATAATTTCGGAAATGGGTAGATCTTTTCGAGTAGGTAGAAATCGGTATATTATATGCGATTCCGAGTTAAAATGACCAAGTTATGGCCATTTTAAGTTGGAACATTCTTCTATACGAACTTTGACGTTCTTTGACATTGTTTTGTCAAAATTCAAGAAAATCATCAAGAAAAACTCATTATGGGTATTTTCTTTGGCTAGGTGACCCCGAGAAGGATTCCTTTACCCCGAGATTATTACGATTAAGTGGAGTGTGTGAACGACTCATCCGCTTAGAGGAATAGACGACAATGGCATCGTGAGTTTATTTCCATTAAATGCTATACTTGTTGTGCTTGTAAATTAGTTGCACTAGAGTTAGGAAAAGATAAACCGATATGCATGTAAAATAATTCCTTGAAAGAATCTAAGAATATCGAAGCCAGAATTGTTCTAAGTGATTGTTTTAGTTTAATATTGATTTGTGTGAAATTCCTTGATCGCCATAAAGTTGAAAATAATTATGTTATGACTTTATAAATTAATGAACTCATGCATACCACGAAGTGAGTCACATTGCATGGTTGGGTTATTATCCTTGGGTGAGAAGATAGTAAGCTCATGTCGAAAGCAACACTTGGCGGGAGATCCGAAAGCGATTGCTTGGCGGCTTAATGGAATATGCTTGGCGGTAGATCCGAAAGCAAGGTCAATCAAGTAGATTCGAATGCTCGACGATGTGTGCTCGTGAGCAAGAAAACTTTTTATTTAAAACTACTTGAATTGAGGTTATGTATCACCAAACCCCGAATGGAGGGCGTAAATCCATTCAACATATAGTTCCCGGAAAACTATATGCTTGTTTGCCCACGTGCTTTGCATTACATTTGTTTGATTAAATCAACTTGTTGAATCTTGTTACAAGAAGTTATTTATGGAAATAGTTCTCACTAAGCCTATTAGCTTATACCCCGATAGATATCTTTTGCAGTTTCCTTACTTATGGTTAAGGCCACGTGGACCATGCGGGCAGGTAATCTCTCTTGAACATTAGAAACTTGGGTAAAGTAGCATAGTATTAGCATGCAAATATTTATATAATAGATTAGTAATTTAGGGAGTTGTCCCTAAGTTTGTAAAGTCTTTGCCATGAATGAATAATTATTGTGAATCATCTTTTCTTAATATGTTTCTATATCTCCTTAAGCTTCATAATTCCATATATGGTCCTCTAAAGTTGTGAAAGTAGCCTTACACTTAATATAAAAGCTTTTGGGAATGGCTAAGGTTGTCATACTTAAGCTTTAATATTGAGTGTGGCGGACTGTCACGTTTAGGTACCCATTGGGGCGTGACAATCCCCATCCTCATAACGATATCAAAACCCGAAAGATCATATATCACACTATCATCACCTGCACCTGAAATATAACAAAATGAGAAGTGAAGCCCAGTACGATAATAACCAATCCAGTTCAAACAAGGTTATGCACAAACAACATGTATAAATAAATGCAACTGAACTAAATGCATACAACAGTTTATTATCTATTTTAGTCCCAGTAAAACAACACAGTTCAGAATCCAGTATACATAAATCTTGAACTCAGAGTAACTCAGACTCTACAATAAAAACAACCAACTGATTTTAAAAAAATAAGTAATCATATATACATATATGAATGAGTGGGTACTCCCCAAACATCCCAATTCCTGAACACCTAAATTCTACTGGAATCATTTCTTAGCACGAGTCCACTCGGGACAACCTCGCACTAAGATCATCAGGGTGCCTCACCAATATCACTGTCTGCCAGGTCTCTACTGGTCAAAGCCAACCACAACCAGACAGACAATTATTAAGCCGAATATTTATTAAGTTCATTATGCAATTTTGTTCCTACATCCATTCACAAAATTCTAATCTACAAGCACATACATCAAACAATGGATTGGTCGTACCTTTTATATTCAGGAGATCACTTGAATTATTCAAAGACAACCGTCAACAACTACTAGAAAACCAAACCATAACCCTACCAACCACTACCACCAAACTCTCAAACTCATAAACCCGATGTCAAACAATAACTCCAAATTTCAACCTGTAACATATTAACATATATCAAATCACCAACATTCATAGATAATTCAAACTTAACATAAAACAACCTATCTAAACTAACCTGATATAGAACTTCACAAACTCGACCTATACTGATCAATAACCCCAAGCACCTCTAATAATATCAAAGAACAAATATTTCAAATCCTTAAATCAGAATCTTCACCAAAACCCTATAAAACATATCATATGATCAATATCGTAATATCAAGGCTATCCAATTTAGTATAAAAAGGATTCAAAGCTTATACTTACTGATATGGAATGTATAATACTTGTTTCTTCTCTTCCTATACTGATCAAAACACGAGCTAGGGTTTTTCTTCAAAAACATTCATGCAATATTCAACCAAACCCTAATAAACGTATACAAATTTGTATATAATCCAAATGAGAATGTTAAGATCACTTACTTTTAATTAACAATACCCTCCAAATGATTCTCCAAGCCTAGATCTCCAAGAACACTTCAAACTCTCTTATACGAAGGAGAAAATGATATAAAGAAAATCCATCGAAAATGTCTTTCGCATCTCGTATTTATAGAAATTTGGTCATACGCTGACCCTACGCCGCGGTATACCTGCAAATCTAGCCGGCTTACACCATACGCTGGCAAACTTACACAAACGCTGGCAGCATTTGTTGGGGCTTTGATTTCCAGAATTCAAATCTTCCCTTCATACGCCAGCAAATCTTTGCCCTCCGCCGGCGGCTTTCATGCCGGTGTTGAGAAGAAACCCTAATGAACGCCGATAGCTTTCCTCCCAGTGTTAAGAAAAACACTACTGTTTCCATCCTACGCCATCTCTAAGCCGGCGACGTAGATTCTCCAGGAGGCGGCGTACAGTCTGTTACAGAGTACGCTGGCAATTTAAAAACTAGGCCGGCGGCATTCTTCATCATAAATGCCAGCCTTTATTGCAGAAAAAATGAAATTGATCCAATTAATGTCAATCTGTTTCAACACATAATTGATCATCCTTAACTTATTTTCTAACATCAATATAATGGCCTCTTAATATTTGGTAACTTGTGAGTACTTATTACTTATTTTTAATTTGTATATTACATATTTTATGCATATATGTATCGTATAAGAGTAGTATAAGTATGTATATATATTAATATAATATTAGTTAGTTAATAATTATCTAGATTTCAAGGTAGTTTATTAAGTTAAACGAGCACAAACATGACAATTATTCAAGAGTTTTATCTCCAAAAATTTTTATAGTGTTTTATGAATTTTCTAGATTGTTATTGAGTTCAACTTTAGGTCTAAAATTTACGTGATTAATTATTTTTAGGTTTTATCTCACCCGATTAGGGTTTTCTAAGCTTAATAGGTCAATTTTCGTTTTAGGCTCCAATAGCTTAAGAATACTCTAATTAAAACAATGGTATGATTCAAATATTTATTTAGAGTCTAGATTATTAATTATACATCTATTTACGTTTTTTTTTTTTTTTGTGTATTTCTAACCCTAACGTTTATCTTTAGATTATCATTTCCTCATTATAAGCGTAATTGGTTGTTTACTCTCTATCGCACTTAATATTTAGCCAAGTTATTCTTATATCTTGAGTTTTCGATGCCCACTATGAAATCTTAGTAGTAGTATTTAATACTATCTAAGAATCTTTGTTTTAGGATTTAAAATTATATATAGACTCATTACTACTCATAGTTCTATTCTAAAGTCTTGTTGAGTTCAATAATAACATCTATTTCTCTATTTTTAATTTCCATCTATTTCTATTTATATGACAAGTTTTGGGGTTTGAAATTTTGGGTTATCTTTAAATATATCTTAAGTTATTAGCTCAAGATATCAAATCTTGTCTTTGGTATCAATTAATGGTCGGAGAATTTTTTTTTTTTTTATTCAGGCTTTTAAATCATAAACAAACTAAGTTCAACTCGTAGATATATTCTATAGCTTCTGTTAAGTTTTAGGTTCACTAGTTAATTCACATTTTCTATTCTACTATCAAGTACTAGGGTGGAAATTTTTGGGGTTTACATTCTCTTCTCCCCACGCCCCCCCACTACCAACTCCTCTCCCTTAAAATAAGCTTTATCCTCAAACCTTATATGCATGCCTGAATTTTCAAATAGATAAGGATAGCTTTTCTTGATTTCATCTTCTAGTTCCCGTGTCATTTCTTCAATTCGAGATTTCCATAGTACTTTGACATAACGGATCTCTTTATTTCTGAGAGTTTGCACTTTTCTATCTAAAATTCGAATAAGATGCTTTTCATATGTTAAGTTCTCTTTTAGATCAGTTGTTTCCAATTCGACCACTTTATCTGGTTCCGTTACATACTTTCTTAGTACTGATACATAGAAGACATTATGTATATTAGATAAGTTTGGTGGCAATGCAAGGCAATATGCCAGATTTCCAACTCATTCCAATATCTCGAATGTTCCAATATATCTGGGACTCAACTTTCTTTTTGTTTGTCCACTATAAAGACTTTTGATCGGATTTATCTTCAAATAGACATGATCTCCTTCATTAAACTCTAATTCCCTTCTCTTTAAATCTGCCCAGCTCTTTTGCCTATCTTGAGATTTTTTCATTCTTCGTTTTATCACCATGACCTTGTCAATTGTCTCCTGAGCCAATTCAGGTCCAATCAATCTTTTCTCCAAGTTATCCCAGAATAATGGTGACCGAAACTTTCTACCACATGGTGCTTCATATAGTAGCATCCCAATATTTAAATGGTAACTGTTATTGTATGCGAATTCTACCAATGGTAAATATTGATCCCAATTTCCTTTGAATTATAAGGTACATGACCTTAGCATATCCTCTAATGTCTATATGGTCCTTTCTGTCTGTCCATCGGTTTGAGGATGATAAGCTGTACTGAACTTCCGAAAGCTTTTTGCAATCCTTGCCAAAATCTAGAAACAAACCGTGGATCTCGATCTGACACTATACCAGCAGGTATACCATGTAATCTCACAATTTCCTTCAAGTATATTCATGCCAATCTTTCCAATCGATACGTTATGTTGATTGGTAAGAAATGAGCCGATTTAGTGAGTCTATCCATAATGACCCAGACAGCGTCATGTCCTACGTTTATTTTAGGCAATGAACACACAAAATCCATAGAAATTTGATCCCACTTCCATTCTAGAATTGGCAACGATTTCAATAATCCGCTAGGTCTTTGGTGTTCGGCTTTTACCCTTTGGCATATATCACATTTAGCAACAAGTTGGGCAACATCATTTTTTATCTCATTCCACCAATATGCACTTTTCAACTCTTGGTATGTTTTTGTTTCTCCTGGATGTATGGAATATCTAGAATAATATGCTTCATGCATTAATTCCTTCCTCAAGCTTTCGTCATGTGGCACACATAATTTCTTATTTATTCTCAATACTCCTTCCTCATCTACATGAAATTCCTTATATTTTCCTTGTGATATTCCTTGCTTAATCTCTTGGAATTCTACATCCTCTTCCTGAACTTCCTTGATTCGTTGGAGCAAAGTAGGTTTCTAAAATTAAGTTCCCAAGTTCTGCTTCCAGCTTTATATTGAAAACTCCAAATTTAACCTCCAATTTCCTTAAGGAGTTCTTTCTACTTGGTTATCATTGAAGCTACTTCTCTATAATTCTTACAACTTAATGCATCAGCTACAGCATTTACCTTACCGGGATCATAATTGATGGTTAAGTCATAATCTTCAATCAATTACAACCACCTACGTTGCCTTATATTTAATTCTTTCTGTGTAAATATATATTTCAGGCTCTTGTGATCGGTATATATTTCACATTTCTGTCTGTATAGATAATGACGCCAAGTCTTGAGTGCGAAAATAATAGTAGCTAATTCAAGGTCATGAGTGAGATAATTCATCTCATGCGGCTTCAATTGTCTAGAAGCATATGCTATTACTTTTCCATTTTGCACTAGCACACATCCTAAACCATTTATGGATGCATCACTGCAGACAACATATGGATCCTTGTCATTGGGCAAAGCTAATATTGGTGCTAATACTAACCTCTTTTTCAATTCTTGGAAACTTCATTCACATTGATCATTCCATTTGAATTTCTCATTTTTCTTTATTAATTGTGTTAGTGGTCGTGCAATTTTTGAGCAATCCCGTACAAATTTCCGGTAATATCCTGCTAATCCCAAGAAACTCCTAACTTCTATAACAATTTCAGGTCTTTTCCATTCCACAATAGCTTTAACTTTTGTAGGATCTACAGATATTCCTTCACTAGAAACAATATATCCAAGGAATGATATGCTCTTAAGCCAAAATTCACATTTAGACAATTTGGCATATAGCTTGTTATCTCTCAGGATTTGTAGTACACTCCTCAAGCGTTCATTATGTTGCTCTTCAGTAGATGAATATACTAATATATCATCTATGAAAACAATCACACAGATATCTAACAAAGGTTTAAAGATATAGTTCATCAAGTCCATGAAAACTGTAGATACATTTGTTAGTCCAAATGGTATAACCAAAAATTCATTATGACCATACCTAGTTCGGAATGCAGTCTTTAGTACATCCTTAGCCTTAATTCGGATTTGATGATAGCCTAACTTTAAATCAATTTGAGAAAATACTTTTGCTCCTCTCAATTGATCAAAGAGATCATCAATCATTAGCAAATGATATTTGTTCTTAATAGTTACTTTGTTTAATTCTCTATAATCAATACAGAGTCTCATTGAACCGTCTTTCTTCTTAACAAACAATACCGATGCTCCCTATGGTGAAACACTAGGTCTGATAAATCCTTAATCCAACAATTCTTACAATTGCACATTTAATTCTTTCAACTCCATAGGTGCTATGCGATACAGAGCTTTTGATACTGGTTCCGTTCTGGGTATCAAATCAATTAAAAACTCAACTTCTCTGTGTGGGGGTAATCCAGGTAATTCATCTAGAAATATATCCAGACATTCACATACCATTATGATGGTATGAATATCCAATTCTTTGGATTTACCCTCAGTTGCTCTAAGAATACATCTGTTTGACTCCATATCTTCTTCATTTTCAATTTCAATTGTTGTTATCCTACTTTTGACTTCTTTGAGTACCTCGCCCCTATGATCTTTTCTTTCTCCTTGGCTGTTGACAAAAGATATTATTTTGAGACGAAAGTCAACTTTGGTTTTTATAGCAGTTAACCATGTCATACCCAAAATAATATCATATTTCTACATATATACCAAGATTAAATCAACAAATGATTCCTGACCTCCAATCTTTAGTGGGTATCCTCTCATCACTTCACGAGTTATCACCAAATTTCTGGTTGGCATAGTAACTCCTAATTCCTTATTCATGGTCTCAATTGAAAATTCTACACATCTTGCTATCCCAGCATTTATGAAAGAACGCGTTGCTCCTGTATCAAACAAAGCATACGCAGTCTGATCCCTCACTTGAATTGTTCCTATTAATCATTTATTAAGTATATGATATGTTTAATTCGTAAAGATATTTAATGTGCATCTATCTTGTTTGTGTTTAATACTATAACTTAAGAGAAGCAAATATTTAACTTCATACCTGCAATGAGACCATAGTCATTAGGGTCAGCTTCTTCCCATATAGTTCTTTCATCTTTCTCCTATAATTCTACATCCTCAATTGGAGTTCCATGCATAGCATAGACCCTAGCTGCTATGGTGGCTTTGCTAGCATTGGTATTCCCATTTTTAGATCCGGATACATCGACTACTCCTTTAGATTGTGAAGGACCAACAGTTGTATTCACCCGTTATGGGCAATGAGTTGATATGTGTCTTACCTTTCTACAGATAAAACAAGTCACACCATTCTTCTTTGGGTAAGTGAAAACCATGTGTCCACTTTCACCACAATAATAACATTTTTGCTGAAGGTGTGGGCAATTCCTTTGGTAATGAGCACCCTTACACTTTTAGCATGAAATATTACTTCTCTCAACCTTTCAAATTTTCCACATTTTTAAAGAGCTTCTTTTTCTTGGGAACAAAACTCGTTCCTAAATCATCATGAGTCTTTTCACTAAATGTCTGTCCACGTTTCCTATATCTTTCAACCTCATACTTCTTAGCACGCTCAATGATTCATGCTTTTTCTACGATAGCTACAAAATCTGCAATCTTAAACTCAACCAGTCTCCTTTGAAAATTTGTCTCTAATTCGGCCATAAAAGTCTATCTTTTAGCTCATTACTATCTCAATAAGCATCTGGATCAAATTGCAACAACCGATTGAACTCATGTTCATATTCATCGATTGTCTTATTGCCTTGTGTTAAATTCATCAAGTTAGTACTGTACTTTGCCTTTATTCTACTCAGGAAATACTCCTTCAGAAACTCCTGCTTAAATACTTCCCAAGTAATGGCTTGTGACAATGTCCTTTGCTCAGAATTCCACCATATTCTTGCTCTTAATCTTAGCAAATATGTTCCATACGATACTCTCAAGCTTTCGGTACCTGGAAAACATCAAATGATCGCTCGTCTGAGCTAGCCAGTCCTCAGCTTCTTCTGGCTTTCCTGGTACATTTAATGAATTCCGGTAATAAGTTCCTTTGAGGACGTAATGGTGGTGGTGGTGGTAATTCTTGTTCATATAGAGGCAATCCTTGTACCTCAGCAGTAGATTCATTAGGGTTCACTAGTCCATTTTCCTATATTTGAACCGATGCAGTATGCGTTTCATTTCCTCGAGGAGGTATGAGAGGCATTGTTGGCGCCTCAACTGGTGGTGTTGCATGTTTTGCTTGCATATTTTGCAAAGCTTGCAAGATCAATACATTTTTTTATTAGAGATTCTGCAAAACATCTTCTAATCAGGTTTAGGTTGGTGCAGGGGCATTTGTTGGCGGATTTTCAGATATTCTCACGTTTCTACTCCTATCTCTTCCTCTTGGCATTCTATTAAGATTAAACATGTAATCTATACTAAATCATGATTCACATTTGCTAAAATACATCAAAGACAGTCATATATGTATATATGTATCACGCATGTATATCCATAACCAAAACATACATAATATTATATGGTTAGTGCTTTATGTACATTCCAAAAATTGCACTAACTTTACTCCTAACTCCTTTTAGTAGTAACATCAAAAGATAGATATCCATCATCCTATATGTCATATACTACATATACATTATACCAGCAAAAGTCTATCAAAATATCACATCTCTCCTATCATTTATCAAAACAAACATATCATGACCTACAACTAACCTGACTCTATGGGTTAGGGTACAAACATCCCTTGCGCTTCTCCCGAGGGCCTAACTGAGGGTAATGATCTTCCTCCTCGGAGTCGCTATCACTTATATCAACCGTCCCCTCTCGATCCCCTAGTGGCGTCAAGGTCAGATCTATATCCATCACTTGGATACCTTTAGAAGCAAGCCTCTTCTCATCCATGGAACTAGGTGGTGGTATATCTCTCTCAATCCACCCTCCATGTGTAGTCTCGATCCATCATGCATAATTATAATTAGAAACATATTTCTCTACTTCCATTCTTCTTTTCTTTCCTTCTTTCTCATCTAGCAAAGTGGTAATCACACTCTGTACATAAACTGTGGTCTGAACTGTTGCTTGTTTTCTCTTGCCAAGTGGTTTAGGAAGATGTCTAGTCTCGCTTTCCTCCTCTGGAATAATGGGGGGTCTATCTATCAAAACATCTCTGGGAAAGCTGCATCTGACCACATGAGTTAGCATCCAATCATCATCATAGGCAGTGTCATCCTAAACCAAAGTATGATCGTGTCTAATGTCATGTGCATATATCTAATCTCCTCCAATAGGTATCCAAACTCTAAAATCCGGTGGATCTGGCCTCACTGATCTGGTTGACAATATAAAAGCTATATTGTCTATCTCTAAGCCTCCATCTCGCTGGATAATCAATCTCTCAAATTTGTAAAGGGTTTCTATTGCTATTCCATTGTTAGGAAAAACCCTTTCCATTATAAATAGTTAATTCTTCAGGAGGGGTTGTGATCCTCTCTTCCACGTGCTAAGAATCTTATCCAAGGTCTTTATAACTCCACACAAAGCTAAGTACTCTACCAGGACTCTCAATCGATGCCTATAATTTGTAAGTGTCTCATCCTCCATCATACTAAAAATTTTCCATTTAATATGGCAACAATTAGGTTAGTTTGCACATAATAAAATTTGTATGATTAGTAGTCACATATATTCTATCCCTAGTTGTGCATCTAACATTACCCATGACTACCTAAATAAACTAAAGGGTTCTAATTGGATCTAAACTTATACTATTATTACTACATTCCCAATTTATTTCTTACACACATTTGTCTTTCTTATACTAGCAACCACGCTTTGATATCAACTTAAAACTATCATACCCCGAAAGTACCCTAGTAATAGTAAACAAGCTACACTTGATTGATATCACTAGTTTACCTTCAGAGAATGACATGTCTTCAAACAACAAGATCTTTTAGTTGCTTTGATAAGAAATGACAAATACATGTAAGTCATAAATTAATAAACAACAATCATCTTAATGCTTGAATATAGTATTACAAACCATGATATCTTTCTAAAAGTCTCTAAACACATAACTAATAATTTAAATACAAACTAGCTTAGGCTAAAATAAAAACAAATAACTTATACCATACTCTTTCATGAACTTTCAGTCTTGAAGTTCTTACCGGAGCTAAACTCCTGGAAGTGACCAGCCATGGCCTAAGTGTAAACTTGAAAGGACTGTCGAAGTATGAGCGAAACTACAGGCTTAGTGAATAACTAGAACTTACCATATATCAAACAAGTTTATTAACAATCATATGAAATGCATCAAACAAGCATATGTACAAATACAAGCCTTGATAACCCAGAATCTAATGCAGGATGAAGATTTACGCCCTCTCATCGGGGTTAAAGGAACATAACACCATGGCCTACCTACCTAGGAGAGACTAAGCATACAAGAAAACAACAATACTTACTTTAATTATCACTTTGAATTTGTTTATGTCTTTAGCACTCATTTTCTATTTTAGCTTTAGAAACTCCACCAAGTGTTAGTCATTTCAAGCAATATCATAAGCGGGATCCTTCATTTACCATTTAGTTTCTATGATATCAACAGAACAAAGGTAATTTTTGCGATTAATTAATATTTTTTTTGCCTAGATAAACCAAGTATTACCAAAGATCCAAAGCACTAATACGTAGTAGGCTACCACTTACTCAAATGATGTTTATGCAAATTATGCAATGCATGTTCATTTCCTTCATGGTACCAGTAGTTTTTAATCATGTTTGCGATCAACCATTACACAGACAAGCAACATATTATACAAGCAATATAATCATACAGAATTCTGTTATTATTATCATTAGAGTAACTTGGCAATTAGTATTTCATACAGCAAACAATCCCTATAAACCTATATAGCAAATTCAGGTTATTATCTTTCATTAAAGGTCAGCTAAGCTACAAGCACATACAATGTAATAAGACTGAGTTACTTACTTGCTCATACTGGCTAGTGGTAGTAATCAATGGGAAAATCCTCACAAGTATCAAGATCACTTATTGAGATGAATAATATATTCATCAATATCATACAAACTATATAATTAAATTCCTATGAGTGTCTAAGTATCCTATATTGATATTGGGTTTTCTTTCTATTACTATATTGATCCTTTATTGATCCTATGATAATCAATTATTATTTAATATTTATTTCCATTTTGCTTGTCTTGATCTAGTTTGATATTTATATATATTTATCGGATATTCGAAAAAATTGATATTTAATAAGATTATATTTTTATAGTTATTATTATTGCTATTTTTATATCGTTCCTTATCTGACCCATTATAGGAACTCGTATTTATTTACTATTGTTTAGTGTCATCGTGTTTCTCTTGATCTACTTCATATAATTTTCTTGTTATGTATACGTATCGTATTATTAAAAAATTTAGCTTATTTAAATTTCCATTCTTATGTTTAAAATAAGTAATTTACAATTATTATACTTTATTTTCATTTATAAAGTGTACTAATATTAACAATAATGATAATAATATTAGTAATAATAATAATGATGATGATGATAATTGTCACGTCCCAAGGGGCACCCTAAACGTAACAGTCCGTTACACTCAATAGTAAAGTTTAAGTATGATATCCTTAGTCATTCCCAAAAGCTTCGATATTAAGTGTAAGGCGTGCTCTCATAAATTTAGAGGACTATACATGGAATTATGAAGCTTAAGAAGATATAATAACAAATTAAGAAAAGAGGATTCATAATATTCATTTGTTCACAACAATAGTCTTACAAATCTTAGGGGCATTCCCCAGTCACAAATAACTGTAGCCTATTATAAGAATATTTCTACATCTTATCCAACACTAAACTTCATCTAGAAATTCCTTAACCAAAAAGGAAAATACATGGCTATAGGGTCCACGTGGCCTCAACCACAAATAAGTAAACTGCAAAAGATATCTATAGGGGTATAAGCTAATAGGCTTAGTGAGAACTATTTCCATAAATAACTTCTTGTGTAATGAAATTCATACAAGTTATTTAAGCAGACAAATGAAATGCAACATACATGTGGGCAGACAAGGCGTATAGTTTTCCAGGAACTATATGTTGAATGGATTTATGCCTCCATTCGGGGTTTGGTGATACGTAACCTCAAAACAAGTAGTTTTAGTTAAAAAAAAAAAACTATGCTTTCAATTAATACGCTAAGCATATTAAGTCTACTTGATTTGAGCCATGCTTCCGGACTTCCGCTAGCATTTAATTCCATGTCGCCAAGCAATCGCTTCCAATCATAACCACCAAGTGTTGCTTTCGATTGAGCTACCATCCTTTTTACCCAAGGATAATAACCCAATGTAATGTGACTCAAGTTGTGGTATGCATGAATCAATTTATTTATAATATCATGGCATCATTATTATCAAATTTAAGGTGATCATAGAATTTCATACAAATCAAGTGCTATACTAAAACAAACCTTTAATCAATTCCGGCCTCAATATTCTTGAGATCCTTTCAACAAATTTTTCGCATGCATATCAATTTGTCTTTTCTTAATTCTAATGCGACTAAGCTACAAGCACAATCAAGTAAAGCACTTTATGGAAATAAACTCACGATGTCATATCGACACTTCTCTAAACGGATGAGTCGTTCACACAATCTACTTAGTCGAAATAATCATCGGGGTATGGGTATCCTTCCTCGGAATCACCTAGTCAAGGAAAATACCCAAAAATAAGTATTTCTTGATGACTTTCTTGAATTTTGACAAAACAATGTCATAAGAACGTCAAAGTTCGTATAAAGGAAAACTACAATTTAAAATGGCCATAACTTGGTCATTTTAACTCGGAATTGTGCATATAATATACCGATTTCTACCTACTCGAAAAGATCTATCCATTTCTAAAACTATTTTTATCAAACTAGATAATCTAGGCTCCGAAAAAGTGGTGATCAAATTCACCAAGAATTTTTCCTAACCAAAAGCAATTTGATTCAAAGATTAAATTATTCAAAAGTTGCTTTGATAAATACTTAGTTATCTGTATAGTTGAAAAAAAATTCCTTTTTCATAGATACTTAGCTCATATTTTATCAATGCACAAGTGTTTGTTGTCCAACCATGTTTCTTGGGTAAAACAATGTTAATTAAGAGTTTAGAAAACTATAGTTTACAAAGAAATCCAATTTAATCCTTTAAAAATGAATATTTTGATTCCTTTGTTTTCAAAGAATTTATTTATGTTCGTCTTACTATTTTTCTAAATGGACTTTTTGATAAAAATAAATTTTTTTTCTAAATTCTCAACATTAGTGCTACTTTTCCTATTTTGTTTTTTTTTTTTTTTTGACTATTTATTTGAAAAATCTTGGTTTTGGAAACTCTCATTTTCGCTTTAAGGGGTTTCCTTATATTATGTTTTTATGAAAATATTTTAGTACAATTAGTCATCTTCTAAGAAAACAAAGTAATATAAAAATGATTCAAAAAGCTTTTTCTAGACAAAAGAAAATTTTTTTAAATTATAGTGAGCTCTTCTTAAAACTTGGAAAAGAATAGCTTTACTTTTTGTTAAAACATAAAATTTTTATTTTATATAAAACCATCCTTAGGTGATAAAATCTCCTTTTTGTCAAGAATTATTGAAGCTTTAAAGATTTGACAACAATCTTAATGGGTATGATTATGAGAAATAATAACAAGCAAAAATAACATAAATAATAAATAAAGTTAAGTATTAAGAGTCTTAGCTTCTTCAAGGCTCCCGGGACTAAGAAGTAGACTAGTCCCAAAAGAAAGAAATGAAATAAAATAAAATAAAATAAAATAAATTGTTTTGACTTGATGAAGACTAGTCTTAAAGCAACAAGAAATAAATAAATTGCAAGGAATAAATAAATAAATTACTTTCATAAAAATAAATAAATTGCAGTGAGCTTATATGCTCTAAAGAATATGTGTAGATATATTAATATTACTTAGTTAGATATAATAACAATAATAATATGAACATTGTAAAATAACAAAATAAAATAAATAGATATTTATGATAAGAACAATAATAAACATAGTGTATCTTCCATAATATTTAGTTTTCTGGAAAACTCACCATGGTCATGTAAAGTTACATGACATGAGAAGAAAGAACTTGTAAAGGAAAAGTTTACCTAAAGAGGTTTTTTGAAGTTTTATGTGTAATGGGTTTTATATATGTAGAAGGTGGTTTGAGATTATTTTGAGTGAGTTTTAAGAGAGTATTTAGAGGAGTGTTTGAGAGGAATTGAGAGAGATTTAGTAGTAAATTTATGGGTAGTAAATGTGTGAAAGAGTGAAAAAGAAAGGGTATTTATAGGAAATGAGAGGTAAGAAAATGAAACAAAATTGAGGGAGAGAGAGAGGGTGATGTGTCGGCCACATGAAGAGGGGGGGGAGAGAGAGATTTTATTTTGTATTTTTGTTGATTAAATGAAGTATAGTAAAGTAGATGCGAAATAAAGTTATGGAGAAAGGTAAAAAGTAAAAGTAATAAGTTATAGTGTTGTAAGAGTAGGTGTTTAGAAAAAGTGAAGATAAGAATAGTATAGATAGTAATGAATAGTGTAATGTAAAGTAGATATGACTAATAAAATACCAGTAGTAAGAAAATATGCGTGTAATTGCAATATCTATTTATTTTTACTTACTAAAAAATTATAAAACTGATATTTTTGAAAACCTTACATTTTTACGAGTCTAACAGTATATCCGAAATATTTTTACTATCCTGAGCCCTAGGACACGTTTTTCAAGAACTGTATCCATTTAGGTTAAAACGATTTGGGTTTTACTAATCTAATTTTTTAAGCTTCCTTATGTAATTACGAACTATTACATACTAATCTCTTCCTTACTTCTCAAGGTTGCTTATACGGGATTACCGGACTTAAATCATTTCGTCTAACTAGGGTTTTTGTTGACTTTAGGGTTTTCGGTTGACTTTCCAATTAGGGTTTAAGCTAAAGATCACAAAACTTTGAGGGTTTACAATAATTATAAGGTAATTTGCTAGTAATACTAATATAATTTTTCATATAACTTTATTAAAATAATAGTAATTTTAATGTCAACAATAATAATATTACATATCACAATAATAATAATAATATAATATCATTAAGAGTAATACTCATAATAATATTATGGATTATAATGATAATAATAATCATTAAGATAATAATAATAACAATAATAGTTGATATTAATAATAACAATTATTATAATAATAGTATCATTAATTATTACTAATACTAACATTAGTAATGATGATGATCTTAATAATAATATTAATATATGATTATTAATAATAATATCGTTGATGATGATGATGATGATGATGTCATTATTGATAATAATAATAGTAATACTATTAATGATAATAACATTAACAATATTAACAACAATACAATCATAATATTAATAATAAAAAAATTATATTCATAATATAATAATATTAATAAATATATCTAGGTTAAACAAATTTAATTTTAAATATATATATATATATATATATATGAAGGAATCCGCGAGGTACCCGGCCAGGTGTACGGCCATGTACAAGACCGTGCTCTTTGCGATTTCAAACCTAGAATTGAAGTTGAGAGGTACACGGGGAGATCCACGCCCATGGTCTACCTATGGTCATCTGGAAACATGCACTGTTCATCTTCATTGTTGGTTTGATCCGATTTTCTTTCATTTTACACATTAAAATCATTTCTAAAGCCTTCCTTAGTGTTTCTACATGCTATATATTCACATATATCAACTCATAACACAATAACAAGCACATAATCTTTGATTTTCGAAATTAAAGGGTTTTTTCGAATTTACTTGCGAAAGCTTGATATGGGTGTTTTAGGCTTTGTTCTTGGGTTGGTTTTGATCTTGAGATTGTCAGAACTCGGTTTTAGGACATTGTTTATCAAAAAAACTAACTTAAAATGCATTAACAAGTACGATAAAGAATAATTTAAACTTTGATGACAGGGGATATAGCAATAACAAAGTACGATAAAGAATATTAAAGAGATAGGGAAAGAAGATTTAAGCCCAGATTTAACGTGGAGTTCGGCTTGCTTCTTACTCTCTACGATCCCACAAATCACCTCCAATAGAGGACTTCATACACTTTATTAATTTCATAAACACACAAGCTCAAGCAGAGCAGAACACAAGTATACAATACTCAAGAAATAGAATATTTCCTTCTCTTTATAGTGCTCTCTATAGATAACAAAACAAGAATAGAGCGCTAATTTCATTTTCTCTCTCTTTTGCAGATTTTGCAAAATAATGAACAAGAATACAAAAGTAATGAGAGATTTTTCTAATTTGTTTTTTCGCAAATGAAACTTAATTCGTCTCATATTTTCAATCTCTCAAGGAACGAGTATTTATAGATTTCAAAGATTTAAATATCTACGAGATAACATCTTAAAATCGTCAAGGACTAAATGCACGTAACGGCTCTTTTATTCCACATCGGCTTGTATTTTAAAACTGCTGCACCTTGGATCTTGTCCCACTTTAAACTTGTCACGCCTTGGTTCTTTACCGTACCTTGGATTTGAACCTGTCATGAATTAAGCTTATCATGCCTTAAATTTTTCGCGCCATAAATTTAATCCCAGATCAAGTCTATGCTTAATTGAACTTGTCAAGTGTCACGCCCCAAAGGATATCTTAAACGTAACAGTCCGCCGCATACCAAACGAGACTTAAGAATCACTACTACAGTCATTCAAAGTCTTGTGTTGGTATGTAAGGCGTTCCCTTACGATAATAGAATGCATAAAAAATTGGAGATAGATAGTTTAATTTGATAAGATAAGCATAAAAACATAAACCACAGACATCTTAAGATCAGTTACAAAGGATTAGGGGACATTCCCCTGTTACACAAGAGTCTAGGTATTATCTTTTAGGTAAAACATGATCATTTAAGGTTCACTACTAAAGACTATACAAAACTAATCATAAACTTCTAAGGAGATAACTCCTAGTTTCGCATTACCTGATTTGGCCATTTGAGGATGCAACCATATGTACGGGAACTACATTAGAAAGAAACTGTGGAGATATAAGCTACGCTAGCTTAGTGAGTTTCACCTCCAAAATTAAATACTTCAACAAGCAATATATCAGGCAAGTTATATTAACAACCATATGAAATGCACAAGCACGTGAGCATACAATACATAAGACTTTCTGAGAGTCATATGTTGAATGGATTTACGCTCTCTATTCAGGATTAGGTGTTTCAGGCCCATACGACCATAGATTTTAATTTTTCTCATTTACATTGTGATTGATTCAGGTGCCCAACCACACACAATTTTGTAGTTGATACAAGTGTCTACACCACTACCATTTTAATTCAGGCCATCATGCCAACATTTGAGTTTACAAACCCCTCGTTGCCCAGCTATTATACCTTCTTCCCACAAAGGTATAATAACCAATGAAATGTGACTCGCAATATGGTATGCATGGTCAATTTATTTATAAGATCATGGCATATTAATTTACAATTTGTAGGTGATCATTAATATTGCAGACACTCTAATTCTATACTAAATCATACAAGGAGTTACAACAAGTCCATTTCGATATTCTAATCATCGATTCAATCATATGGGATCCACATGCACATTCCAATTTTATCTTTCCCTAAATCCAATGCCACTATCATTATAAGCACAATCATAAGCATATAATTTAAAGATAGTGAACTCACTCAGCTATGGTCTTCGGTCTCTAATGGTAGTGATCCAGAAACACGAATTTCCCCCGATTCCAAAATCACCTAAACGAAAGAAATACCCCCGTGAGTATTTCATACCATAACTAATTCTAACATTTTTAAATAAAACTCTTTGAGTTCGTAATTTCCATGATAATTGGAAATTTCAACTTAAAACGGACATAATTTGGTCATTTTAAATCGGAATTTTGCAAATAAGCTATCGATTTCTATCTACTTCGAAAGATCTATCTATTTGTGATGTTATTCTTGAGTTTTGAAAATGTTTAGGTCTTAGAATGCTCAGATCAGATCTGATCGGTAACTAAAAACTTGTAATTCCAAAATTATTTCGTGAAATTTGCATTATTTCTACTAAGTTATTATATGTGCATGCATTATCTACATGTTATTATCATGGATGACATGATATGAGCTATCTATATGTATTTCCTTAATGATTTATGGTTAAAAAGAATTTTGTGAAAACTTTTACTTGCAATAATGTCATGAACACTTGTTTGAGAAAACTAGCTTTATTTCTTTGAAATCATACATATTTTTACTATGATAAAGCCTTGATGACCTATATACCTAATACCTTCATTATCTTAATAAATTTCTTCATTTAAGGTTGGAAAATAGATGTTTAAATGTGATTTTTGCCTAGTGATGAATTTTGCACAATTTTTGGAAATGAAAATATTGTTTGATCTTAGTTGGAAAACTTTTCCTTTGTTTTAAGTTTCTACTTTGATAAAAACACATTTACTCTTATAAAAATCAAGTCTTTATTTACTTCCATTCCTTAAGACTTCTATTTTCCATTAAATACTCATTTTGACATTAGAAATAGGTGTTTAAATGGAGATTATTTTTAGATTCGAATTTTGGGAAATTGTTTTTGAGATTATTTCTTGTGAAAAACTCATTTAATCTTTCTAAAATAAGTCCTAATCAAACCTACTCCCTAAGGCTTCCATTTCTTTAATAAAAATCTTGTTTTAGGGTTGGAAAATAGTAGTTCTTTTGGCATTTCATCCTAGTTATGATTTCAAAATTTTTGTTGATGTTGAAAATAGATCTTACTTAACTTTTGTAACTCTTTTCTTGTTTTGAAGATTTCTCTTAGTAAAACTATGATCAACTTATAAAAATCACTCCTTATGATACCCATTACCTAAGCCCTTCATTTTACATGTAATATCCTTATTTTGGAGTTGGAAAATAGGTTTCTAAATGGTTCTTTCTCAAGATCCGAAATTTCAAAATCACTTTTTGATAGAAACAAAATGGACCTTTGAGTTTTGGCAACACCTTCATCAAGACTTTCATATTACAAATCCTTTATGTATGTAAAACAAGCGACTGTGGCATTTAAAATACTCGAGACAATTAGTTCTATACTACTCATGTTATGGATGTAGATGCAACATGAACACTATGTAGATGAGAGTAATAATGAAAATATAAGCATAAAATTTCCATAAGAACAATATATAGCAATAATATAGCAAAAATACTAGTATATCAACTCTAACAACAAGATCTACACATTATGATGGCAAGGATATCATGTTTTAGTATTTCCACATCCTAGCATAAAGGTCATGGGGATTTTTTGTGAAACCACACATGTATGACATTGCATTACATGTTTTTCATAGTGGTAGGGTCAAGATCTATTATCTATTTAGTGTTTAGAGAAGGAAACTTGAAGGAAAAAAAAAAAAAACTTGTGTGTGTGTTGGGGGGGAGGGGGGTGGGTGGGGAATGAAGCTCACGACAAAGGAGGGAGAGAAGGGAGAGAAAAAGACTTCCAAAGTTTGTTTTGTCAGAAAATGAGAGAAAGTGAAAAAGTGAAAGGTGAAAGAGATATTATATAGGAAAGAATTTAAGGTTTGTGTGAATAATAAATTGAAAAAAATCAAACAAATGGGAGTGTGAGTGAGGGAGGAGGGCACCGCCTTGTGAGAAGAGAGAGGAGAGAATTGTTTGATTTAATTTGAGTAATAAAATTCAAACTTAATAAGTAACTTTGAGTACTAAAATGTATTGGAAAAGTAAATTTGTAAGCAAGTGATGTAAAATTGTAAGAATAGGTTGTAAGGATGTGAGAATAAGGTATGGGTGGTTGTACTTGATGAATAGTGTGAAAGAAAGCAAAAAGTTGACTAGATAATTAAATTACCGGTAGTAATGAAAATAAGATAAAAGGGTTATAACTGTAACTTTGATAACCCAAAAAATTATATAATTGATATATTTAGAAATATTATGAAATTACAAATCTAACAGTACTAATATCATATTTTTAATATCTTGAGCCACGGAACAAGCTTTTCAAGGTCTATATCTAATCGAGCTCGAAATAGGTCGAAAATCCAGTCATCTAATATAGTTAAGCATCCTAATATTAATACGAGCCAATGTATACTTCCTACTTATATTTCAACTTCTTGGTTTAAGAATACGGGATTGCTGGATCTAAATTGCTAGGGTATCCTGAGGTTTTGTATTCTTTTAGGGTTTCGGTTTCCGGTTTTAAGTTTTTCGAAACCGAACTTAGGTTTGCTAAGAAAACGAGGGCTTACATCAAGCCTAAGATTTAACATTGTCATGCCTTAATAAGTGGTTTTGTCGAGCCCTCAATGAAACCCATGATCAAGGTTATGCTGAAAGATTTTTACCATTATTAGTTCATTTTGCACCTGCATAATCTGATAGGATAAATTTATCATCATTTTAATTGACAAATTGGGTCTATTTTATAATATAATTGATGGATTCTTAATAGATAAGGTGCTTAATTGGTATACATATATATTTCAGGTCAATTTTGAACATAATTGTAATATAAGGAAGGAAATGTGGAGAATCCAATCAATATTCAACAAAGCAGCAAGGATGCATAGAAGGAGACTTGATGTACGGCCGTACAACTCTCAAAGTGAAGAAAATGCAAGCCAGTGGCTGGTACGGGGTCTTGTACGCCCGTGCACCAAGAAATTTTGAAGCAAATTCGACATGTACGGCCGTACATGTGGTGATGAAGAGAATTGAAGGAGATTATGTTGCACGCCCGTACAAGCTTGAAGATTGACTTCCAGTACTTAGCACTCCCTCTTGTACGACCGTACAAAATGCATATTTACAAAGAAAATGAGTATTGTACGGTCGTGACTTTTAGAAATGGGTCATTATCTTCTTGAAACAGTATGACTGTTAGTTTGTTTTAGTAAAAGGTCGTGTTTTTAAACACGACCCCATAGAATATAAAGAGGGTGATTCGTTCTAAAGAAGACATCACATCATATATTTTAGAAAAGAACTTAGAGGAGAGAGAGTCGGATTCCAAGAAGAACTTGAGAAAGTCATTGGATCCAGAATTCGTTTGTACAACCACTTCATAGTCATTAAAAAGGGGTTTTACTTCTTCTCTTTCTTGTTCATTGAATGTTTATCTTAGTTTCTATATGTTTGTTATACGTTTGTGTTATATGTCAGTATGAATGAGTAGTGATTAAGTTATTACGAAGTGTATTAACAGGAAGCATATATATCTGTTATAATCTGTTTAATTACGAATTTTTAGTGTTGGGTCTTCAATAAGTTAGGAATTGTAGTGCACGACATATTCCTACATCAGATCTCATTGGAAAAGGTTGAGAAACAATTCCCTTGAGTAGATCTAAGGCACTAGAACAAACTACTCTTGTTGATAGAGATGTTAATAAGAAGTTTGCTGCATGTTTTCAAAGAATTTGAGATAATAAGAGCTTTAATGCAATTCTGAATTGGCTATTAACTTAGAAGAGATTCTAGTAGATACAATTAGGATTAGGATTGATCTATTATGAGAATATAATCATGAATTAAGAATTCTACAGATAAGTAATTTACGGATGAATTTAGTTAAATCCTGTTAATATGATGGAGTAATCTTTCTGTATATTGTGTTAATAATTTGTTAAAATTTGTTTTATATGTCATTGTGATAAAAATTGGTAGTTAATATAGTTAAAATTAGAATTATCTAATTAATTAATTAAACTACATTAAATTGATTGCTAGATAATAATTGAAGGGCGAGTAATAGTAATTGTCAGGATCCCAAGGAATACGACCCATAATTCATTCCTATACTACAATTGATAGGTACACTTGCCTATTGTTAATCTGATATTAGGAAAGATTAGTGGAATTAATTGTTAACTCAGATGGAACATCAAGTTTTTGGCGCCGTTGCCGGGGAATTTAAAATTGACAATATTAGGAAAACCCAATCGTTATTAATCTAGTTTCTTTTAATTCTGTTATATTATTATTCATTTCAACTTTGATTGATCTTTGATTACAGGTGTATGACCCGCAGCAGAAAAATCAAGCTTTTTGATTTTGACCCAGAACCTGAGCGAACATTTCGTCAAGGATTAAGAAGAACCAGAGAGATTATCCAAAACTCTCCTACTATAGTGCAAAGAGCAAGACCACTATCATTAAATATGAATAGAGATAATGAGAATCTAAACCCACGAGGGGTTGGTGAAGTTGAGAATCCTGGGGGTAATGTAAATCAAGCCGGTGGAAATATAAATGATCCCATTAGAGATGTTGGAAATGAAGTTCATAGCCTATGTGGGATATGTTTATGCCCACAATCGATGGAGTTGCTCCATCCATTCAGTATCCTCCAATTCATGCAAATAATTTTGAGTTGAAGCCTGCTTTGATTCAGATGGTACAAGTTAATCAATTTGGGGGAGGAGCTTCAGAAGACCCGCATGCTCATTTGAAGAATTTCTTGCAAATATGTGCTACTATAAAGGCCAATGGAACACCAAATGAATCAATACGCCTATTATTGTTTCCCTTTTCACTAAGGGACAAGGCGAGAAGTTGGTTGGAGTCATTGCCTCCTCATTCATTAACGAGTTGGAATCAAGTGGCTCAGAGGTTTTTAGAGAAATTTTTCCCACCTAATAAGACGATTCAATTAAGAAATGAGATATTTTCCTTCCGTCAGTATGAAGGAGAATCACTTTATGAGTCGTGGGAAAGGTTTAAAGAATTTCTTCGTCGGTGCCCTCACCATGGATTTCATTGCACGATCTGGTCAGGATATTTTATACATCATTAGGAGACCAAAAGAAAACAATGATCGATTCAGTAGCTGGTGGGAGTTTGATGAAGAAAAGTGCTCCTGAGGCTTATGATTTAATCGAAGAATTGGCAAGGAATACATTCAGTTGGCATAGTGAACGGAACAATCTTCGACCCGTCGCTGCAATGTATGAGTCCGAGTCAGTTTCTCAACTAAAGGCACAAGTGGCATCACTTACATCTCAGATGAGTAAAATGAAAGCAAGCATGGAAGCTTTACCTCAAAGTGATTCTTTTGTGAGTTCAATGGAAGATTTTCATGCTTCTGAAGAAGGTTCAAGTATTGAAGATCTGAACTTTATTAATAGAACAAATAGAGAAGCCGGGAATTATAATCCTTATAGTAATACTTATAATCCCGGTTGGAGGAATCATCCTAACTTCTCATGGAGAGATCAGTCACAAAGGTCAAACTTTTCATCTGGATTTCAGAAGCCACAACCACAGCAATTACAAGCACCACAGCAACGTCTTGCGTTACCACCACCTGAAAAGAAGACTAATGTTGATGATGCTTTGACACAGTTTATTCAAGTTTCTGATGCACGCCATCGGAATCATGAGGCCTCTATTCATAACTTAGAACAACAGATTGGTCAACTGGCTAAATTAATGTCGGACAGAACTCCAGGATCATTGCCGGGTAACACTGAGCAAAATCCTAAGGAGCAAGTTAAGGTTGTGACACTTAGAAGTGGTAAGGAATTACAGGGTTCAGCAAGGAATCAAGAGAGTGAAAAGGAAGTTGGTTTAGAAAGTGGGGAACAAGTGAATGAAAAGAAGAATTAATAGAGAGGAGTTTACCTACTGAAAAACCAAAGGAATTTCAGCCAAAATTACCTTACCCATCTAGATTTAGGAAGGATAAGGATGATGAACAATACAAAAAGTTCTTGGAACTTTTTAAACAGTTGCACATTAACCTTCCACTAGTAGAAGCTTTAGGACAAATGCCTAAGTATGCTAAATTCCTCAAAGAACTCCTATCTAACAAAAGGAAGTTGGAAGAACTATCTACTGTCACCTTAGGTGGAGAGTGTTCTGCTGTTATTTTAAACAAATTACCTAGGAAACTAAAGGATCCGGGTAGTTTTACTATTCCTTGTTTGATAGGAAATTTACCGGTTGAAAGGCATTAGCAGATCTTGGGGCTAGTATAAATCTCATGCCCTATAGCATGTTTAAAAGATTAAATCTAGGTGAACCCAAGAGTACTAGAATGAGTATACAACTTG
Organism: Combretum micranthum; assembly: GCA_024138025.1. Classification (NCBI taxonomy): domain Eukaryota; kingdom Viridiplantae; phylum Streptophyta; class Magnoliopsida; order Myrtales; family Combretaceae; genus Combretum; species Combretum micranthum. The sequence continues at coordinate 1,487,729 of JAMXBD010000143.1, read as the reverse complement.
CTGATAGATCTATGAGATTTCCTAAGGGAGTAGTGGAAGATGTTTTGGTTAAAATTCACGATTTTATTTTTCCTGCAGATTTTGTAGTTCTGGACATGGATGAAGATATAGAAGTCCCACTTATATTGGGGAGGCCATTCTTAGCAACAGCTGGTGCTGTTATCGACGTCAAAGATGGGAAATTAGTTCTTCGGGTTGGAAGCGAAGAGATGGTCATCCGAATGCCAGATGTTTTCAGAAAATCTATGAATGGTGATGATACTTGCTTTGCAATTGATTCTTTTGAACTAACCGTTTCTGATTTTCTGCAAGATTCTTTGAGTACAGATTCCTTGGAGTTGTGTTTGTCAAAAGGAAGTGAAATTAATGCAATTGATGGAGTAGAAGAGATTATTGCTCAATTGGAACGCTGTGATGAACAAAAGAAGGAATTTGGAGTTGAGGAAATCTACCGAGACCATATAGATAGGTTAAAACCTTCAGTAGAAGACCCCCCTGAATTGGAGTTAAAGCAATTACCTTCATATTTGGAGTATGCCTTTTTGGCAAATGACTCTAAGTTACCGGTGATTATATCTTCGGAACTTGATTCATGCCAAAAGGAGAAACTAATTTCTGTGCTCAAAGAGCACAAGAAGGCAATAGCATGGAAGATTTCTGATATAAAAGGAATCAGTCCCTCCTTTTGCACTCATAAGATCTCAATGGAAGAAGGATTTAAGTCAGTGGTGCAACCTCAAAGAAGGCTAAACCCAAATATGAAAGAAGTAGTTAAGAAAGAAGTGGTCAAATTATTGGATTCGGGACTTATATACCCAATTTCGGATAGCCCATGGGTAAGTCCGGTTCAAGTGGTCCCAAAGAAAGGAGGCATGACGGTTGTGCCCAATGAGAAAAATGAGCTTATTCCAATGCGTACCGTGACTGGATGGAGGGTATGTATTGATTATAGGAAGCTCAATGATGCTACTCGGAAGGACCATTTTCCATTACCCTTTATTGACCAAATGTTAGAAAGACTTGCAGGTCATGATTTTTATTGTTTTTTGGATGGAATGTCAGGATATTTTCAGATTCCTATTGCACCGGAAGATCAGGAAAAGACCACATTTACTTGCCCCTATGGTACATTTGCTTATCGTAGAATGCCATTCGGGTTATGTAATGCACCTGCGACCTTTCAAAGGTGTATGTTAGCAATATTTGGGGATTTAGTGGAGGATGTGATGGAGGTATTTATGGATGACTTTTCGGTATTTGGAGATTCATTCGAAAAATGTTTGCTGAATTTGAAGAGGGTTTTGATGAGATGTGAGGAAACCAACCTTGTGTTAAATTGGGAAAAGTGCCATTTCATGGTACAACAAGGAATAGTGTTGGGTCACAAAGTGTCAAAGAAAGGGATAGAAGTGGATGTAGCAAAAGTGGAGGCAATTTCCAAATTGCCACCACCAAATTCTGTCAAGGCAATAAGAAGCTTTCTTGGTCATGCAGGTTTTTATAGAAGGTTTATTAAAGATTTTTCGAACATTGCAAGACCAATGACAAAGTTGTTAGAGAAAGATATTACATTTAATTTTGATGAGAAATGTATGGAAGCTTTTAATTTTCTGAAGGAGAAGTTGACTAGTGCCCCTATAATGGTAGCTCCAGATTGGAATTTACCATTTGAACTTATGTGTGATGCAAGTGATTCCGCAATAGGGGCTGTTTTAGGTCAAAGAAAGGAGAAGCACTTCCAGCCAATTACTATGCAAGTAAAACTCTTACTCTACACAAGAGAACTATACCACAACAGAAAAAGAATTGCTTGCTATAGTATTTGCCTTTGACAAATTTAGATCATATTATCTTATCAAAAGTAGTGGTATATACTGACCACTCAGCTTTGAAATACCTTCTATCCAAACCGGATGCTAAACCAAGACTAATAAGATGGGTATTGTTGTTACAAGAGTTTGATTTAGAAATCCGTGATAAAAAAGGAGCAGAAAATTTAGCAGCGGATCATCTTTCTAGGTTAGATAACCCATATTTGGAAGATTTGAAGGAGGAAGAGATTAATGATAAATTTCCAGAAGAAAATCTTTTTACTGTACAAGATCAAGAAATTCCATGGTTTGCTGATATAGCGAACTATTTGGTTGGAAAAGTTCTTCCACAAGATTTGGATCACTACCAAAAGAAAAAGTTCTTTTCTGAGTTAAAATATTATTTTTGGGAAGATCCCTATCTCTTTAAGATATGTGCAGATCAAATTATTAGGCGTTGTGTATCACATGAAGAAGGGCAACAAATTCTATACCATTGTCACAGTGGTCCCACTGGAGGCCATTATAGTGCCTAGGACAGCACATAAAGTCTTAGAAGCAGGGTTTTATTGGCCTCATATTTTTAGAGATGCTAATTCTTTTGTGTTTTCATGTGATAGGTGTCAAAGGACTGGGAATATTTCAAGAAGAGATGAGATGCCCCAAAATTATATCTTAGAGTGTGAAGTCTTTAAAGACATGATCAGAGAGTTCATTATTTTCAAAATCAGTGGTTGCTCTACATAAACCCTTTCTTTTACAAAACCATTTAAGAAAACACTTTTGACATCTATTTAAAAAGAGTAAATTTTTTAATGTGGCAAATTCAAGAGTATTCTAATGGCTTCTAGTCTAGCAACCGAGGCAAAGGTTCATCAAAATCTATGCATTCTTCTTAATTATATCCTTTAGTACTAATCAAGTTTTGTTTCTTGTTACTATTCCTGCTTCATCTAGTTTGTTTCTATATCACGTAGTTTCAATAATGGTCTACTACTAAGTCTAAGAACAAGTTTTAAACTTCATTTCTTGTGACTTGGTTTAATTCTTATTGTGAATTAGTTTAATTCTTCTTGCATAGCTTGTATCCAAAACTCATCTTGTAAAACTTCTTCTGTATTTTAGGTTTGGTTTGGGATAGACTAGATTATTTATATTTCTTAGGAAAGATCTAGTTTGTATCCTATTAGAAGGTTCACCTATTATTAGATCCTTTGAGTGTGATCTTGCATATTTCTATTCTTTAGGAAGATCGTAGTTAACAAATTCATTCACAATATCCTTTTTATGTTCATTTCCTTCATTTACTTCTTTATTATTATTTTCAAGAGAAAACTTATTCAAATCAGCACAAATATTATCTATCATCACTTGAACATATATGACGTAAAGAATCATCAAAAGCAACATGAATAGATTCTTCTACAACTAAGGTTTTCTTATTAAACATTTTATGTGCTTTACTAGTTAAAGAGTAACCCAGAAAAATGCCTTCATCACTTTTAGCATCAAATTGAGTTAGTTATGTCTCATCCCAAAGAGTACCATAAACGCGATAGTCTACCACACTCAATATTAAAGATTAAGTATGACATCCTTAGTTATCCCATAAGCTTCAATACCGAGTGTAAGGCGTACATTCATGATCATAAAGGACCAACTTTGAAACAAGTTATTTAAAGAGACATTCATAGAGCAATTTAAGAATGGAAATTAAACATAATACCTGAAATATGAAAATATAAAGGTCTTACAAATATTAAAGGAGCATTCCCCTATCAAAAGATATAGTTCAACAAGGTCTATCAAAGTAATTACATTTGGAGATTTACTTAGAAGTCTAAGTCTACATCTAGTCTTTGACTTCTTCCAAAAACTCATAGGCTAAAGGGTAATACCTAAGAGAAATAACCTGGGGCTTCAAACTTAAATAGGGGTACTGCAAAATATATCTATAAGGGAGTAAGCTTCTTGCTTAGTGAGAATTTAATTCATAAATAAAGTACTCAAAATCAATATTCAAACAAGTTATTTAACAAGTATATGCGATGCAATCAAACACGTGAGCAAACAATACACGATTTTTCATGAATCATATGTTTGAATGGATTTACCCCTCCATTCGATGGTTAGGTGTTCTGGGCAACAAGGCTATAGTTCGCAAATAATGTTCTTTTAGTTTTTATACGAGCTCCTACTAGCCGCTAAATGGTAGTTATTTCGGGTACCCACCCACCATTTTATTTCGAGCAATCAAAGCCATATAGTAGATTTTTGGGTTCTACGAGCCTCATTACTATGTCCTTTTCCCTCCAAGAGTATAGTAATGAATGCAATGTGACTCACTACATGACATGCATGAATTATTTTATTTAATTAGTCATTGCATAATATTAAACATTTTATAAGCGATCATGGAATTTACAGACAAATCATTCCTATACTAGATCATACAATGATTAATTAATAATTCCTGCCTCGATATACTTAACATAATTTCAATCCCGTAAGCAAAGCACAAACGTTATCATATTTTTATCTTTTCCTAATTCTAATGCTACTAATCTACAAGCAAACATATAAGTACAAAATGTGAGAATTCAAACTCACTCGGCCATAGCAGTAGAAGCTTCTTAGTCAAAGTAATCCTCCGGGTAAGGTAACTCAGACTCCACGTCACCTATACAAAAAAAATACCCAAAATGAGTATTTTTTGAAAGTTCTACTTAAACTTGCAACTCTATTTCACTAAGTTCATCAAAATTCACATGTGATGAAATTCTAACTTAAAATGAGCAAATGGCCATAACTTGCTTATTTTAACTCGAACTTTCGCGTATTATATACTATTTTCTACTTACTTGAACAAATCTATCCATTTCTAAGGTTATTTTCTTCATAAAAGGTCATTTAGGTCTCTAAAATACTTGGTATAGAATTAACACGAAAATTTCCACCTTTAAAACATGGTTTTTCTAACTTTGTATCAACCAAAATTTTCATAGAAAACATATATTTATATATAGTTGAAAAATCCTTTGAATACATATATATATATATATATAGATTCATATTGTATGCAAAAGTTAATGGTGCTGTCTCAATGACTATTTTTCATAAAACAATTTACCTTATAGTGTTGAAAACTTGAATCTTAACCATTTCTTTTCTAAGTGTTTTGGAGGAACTTTATAATCTCTTAGGCTATTGCAAATGAGTATATTATTATTTTGTTTTTCCAATTTTTTTCCAAAACAAATAAATTTTCTCTTAACTTTGGTCTTCTACAAATTTTGCTTCTAATGATAAAAATGAAGTTTCCAAAGTTTTTATTAAGTTGTTGATAACCTATAATGATTTTGAGTTGTATATATTTTCCTTTAAAAATGGTTTTGATAATTAAGTCTTTTTTCTCTTATATTTCTATTTCCTAACTTCTTTAAGAATAAATTTTATTTCTAAAACTTAGTCTTTTAATTTTTTTCACCAATTTTTACTTGGAAAGAAATCATCTTCTTAAGTTGTTGATAATATCCATTGTTTTTGAATTTATCATTTTTATACTCTTTTTATTTTTTTTTTGAAAATGGGTTTATTGTCTAGTAACTTGGCAACCTTTATTTTTTCTACATGGGTTTATAAATTAGTAAGTTGAATTTATCTTAACTTTGAAAACTATTCTAGTTTTTGGAATTTATTATGGAGTTGGTAAAATTACTATAAGTAAACTTTTTAATAAAAAATTGCTTATCAAAGAACTATTTACACTAGGTTTAATAAACTTCATGTGGCTTATTACAAAAAAAAAAAAGTTTAATTTGTTACTTTTTATTTATCATTTAAGAAAATCTTGATAGGTTTAAAAAGAAGTTGCAAAATAATTTTCCTATGTTTTCAAAACCTTGATTTAGAGATAAGTTATACATTAAAAGAGTTTAGTTTCATTTTCCTTTAAAGAAAATTCCACTTTCAATTTTGTTGAGACAATATTATTATGATGATACATGTATATGAGTATGTAGTATGAAAATGATGATAATATAAGAAAGGTATAAGAAGCAAAATAATAAGTAAGATAATAAGGTCAAGTATTAGGAACCTCAACTTCATTAAGGTATTTCGGCCAAGTATTGGGAGCCGTAGCTTCACCAAGGTATCCTAGGACTAAGAATAGACTAGTCTCAAAAAAAAAAAGAAAAAGAAAAGCAATAGTAAGAGTAAATATAATAATAATAAGTTTGTTAAAGAGTTAGTGAGCATTTAGGCTCTAAGAAATATATAGATATACATATTGATAATAATATATATAAAGTTAAGTTAGGAGCATAATAACAATAATAACAACATAACATCATAATAATAGCAACATAACAAAAATCGGAATTCTTGGCTTGTGCAAGGACAAAACATGAATATATGTTGCCTGCAACTCACATGAGTTTTTAAGAATAATACCATAGTCATGCTAAGTTACATGACATGGAAAAAACTGGTAGAAAGATATGGGTGAGAATATTTACCTGATATTAGAAATATGAGAGTGGTAGTGTAAGAGTGGTTTTAGGCAGTATGTGTGTGTAGAAAGAATATAAGAAATGGGTAGTAAAGAAAAGAAAAGAAAATAATTTTTTGGGAGAGAGGATTTGTGAAGTGAATTTAAGAGAGTTTTGGTTGGGTAAATGAGTGTGTGAAAGAAATGGAGGAAGAGGTGCTCTTTATAGAGTTTTGAGGAGTGAAAATTATGTGATTTAAATAATTTGAAAAAGAAATAAAATAGAGATGAAAGAGGGAGAGGGGGTGCCGTTGTGAAGAGGGAGGAGAGAGAGAGACATTTGTTTTGTTTTGTTTTGTATTTTTGTTAATTAAAAGTAATAAGTTGTAAGGTTTGATATGAATGAAGATGTATGAGAAATGTAAAAAGTAGAGAATAGATATGTAGATAGAGCTGGACAAATGGGCCATAACCCGTGGGTTGGCCCGTTTAACCCACTTTTAAAGCGGGTTAGGTTGATTTTTTTCAACCTGTTTAAAAGCGGGCTAAAAAACCTAGCCCGTTTAATCCATGGGTTAAAGCGAGTTAACCCGCAACGGGCCTAGTTGGCCCATTTTTTTTTAAAATAGGTTTTAACTTTTAAACTTAAATTTGAATGTTGAAATTGAAACCTAGAGAGACAAACTACACTTCCAGAATCCAAACTTCCTCAGTCCTCCTCCTCTCCGTCCTCGCATCGCATGTATTGATGTATCACCATCGACCACAGACGCACTTCCTTAGTCCTCCTCCTCTCCCTCCTCGCATCGCATGTATGTGTTTCTCTTCCCCTGATTCTTTTGTAAGATTAATGCTTTGAATATTTGGAGAACTCGTGCAAATTGTTTCTCTAAGGCGACCACCTAGTTCGTTATTAGAAATATTTAATGATCTTAAAACAGGTAAGCTAGTGTTGTCAGGAAATGAACCAACAAATGCATTGTAACTCAAATCAAGTACCTCCATTTCATGCATATGAATGAGTGGAGGCTGGTATTGTCGGGGCCCCAACGGTACTAGTTTTTACAAAATGCATCAGTTATGAATCGGGCAATTGGGGAGAGACGGTGGCAGGATGGTTCAGTAGGGAATTGGGCTTGAAGATCGGAATTTGGGTTATCTGGGTCCCAATTCTGGACATTGAAATGGGGGTTAGGGTGTAGGGTTTTGGCAGGGGAATTAGGGTTTAGGGTTTTACGAGACGTGAAGAGTCCTCCATAGACTACAGGGCAATTTTGGGATGGTTTACAATGGCCATAGAAGAAGTAGGGTTTGGGTTTAGGGGGCATTGCGCATTTTATTTTATTTTTTTTATTTTTAATTAGGGTTAGGGCTTAGGGTTTCATTGTGTCATTGTGTGATTTGAATAAAAAATTTTAAGCCTTGTACATGAGACTGAGATTGTCCTGTTTGGATGATTCGAGGTGAGCCAGAAAGTTTCTGTTTAAAACTTTTAGTGGAGTTTGTCTTCAAGCTATAAAATAGGTAATATATATATATTGGTGGTTTTGCGTTAACTAATTCTGTTGGTATGCTTGCAAGTAACCACAAAGCCAGCACAAATATCACTCTGCTGAATATAAGCAATATTGGTGGCTATACTGAAGGACACTGGAATCAAAGCAATGAGCCAAAAATTGTTTATCTTTTGAACTTAGAATCTAAGCTTGGGTTAGGTAGGTTTTTTCTAAATATACTTTATCTGTATTAATTCTATTTATTTTATTTTTATTGCCAAAGAGAGTATTGATTCAATTTAAAACTTACGGTTTGGTTATATATATCTATATATATATTTATATAATATAAATATACTATTAAAATCCTTTGTAGAAATGAATAGTGATTGTGATGGGCATTGGATTTGGTGAAAAAATAAATTGAGAGTACAGTTTTGCTGAATTCTAAGATAAGCAGATCTGAAAATTAAGGGCAGTACATGGAAGGTAAAAAAAAAAAAAAAAAACACATTATCTCTATTTTTTAAACTACATTAAGATATTTTATTTTGTAATAATATACGCATATATACTTTTTGTTTCACTTTTTAATATATTTCTTCTGCTTTAATGGAACCAGAACATGATGCTCTTAGCTAGCTTTTTCTGCTACTATGCTCAACATCTCCTTTTCTAACATATATTCTTATCCTATGTGAAGCAGCAACCCAGTCCTACCAACAGCTCCACTTTAAAAAAAAAAAAAAAAGCATATTTTGAATAACAAAAAGATCCTTCCTTTTTGAGGCGCGTATGGATAGCATTACTTCTGATTTTTTTTTAAAAAAAATTCCCACTGACATGCGAGGATTCAACTTCGATCGGACATTGATTTTCAGACCATGTTTCCTTACCATTTGAAATTTTAGGGCTACTTTAATGTTTTTAATCAGAAATTATTGTTCATCTATGTCATCTTATGTCATCTCATAAAATCAAACACGTTTGACACGAAGAATCCGAAGTTTGTAATTGTACTTTTTTTCACCCCATCCCCAAGTTTGTTATCCCTGTTTTTTCTCATGATCACATCACGTGTGAATCACATGGTTAGTGCTATTTATTTCAAATTTCAACTCAATAGCTTGGAAATATTTACCTTGGGACTTGGATAAAACAGAATAAAACTCATTTTGGCTGTGTGGATGACGTTGTGTTAAACTTGGGGAGATAAGAACCAGATGGTGCCATCCTTGTATGCTGTGGATTGTTTTGAGTATTCTTTTACAGGAATGAGAGGTTTGACCCATCTGGATAAATACTTCCAGGTTGGCTTGGGTCAAGAAGTAGTTTGAATTATTGATTCATTTTACACCTTGTTGTGCTTGCTTGAATGTGCAAGGTCTTGCTTATTGCTGGCAAATGTCAGATTAACACGTTTACTTGACTGTATGGTTTATAAACTATCGAGTAACTTTTGGAGCAAAATTATTGTTGCCATTATCAATAACTAGGATTGTGGCCATGCTTTCGAGTAGGCTTCATGTTCCTTTGCTTAATTTTTCCTTGTACTTCATATATTACAGGATTTAAATGCTGCACCTTTATTTTCACTGATTGCTATTAAACTTTTAATTTTTTTTCTGTTTCTTATATTTGGACATATATTATTTTTCTATAAAGTGCATGAGGTTCACTATGACACTATACCAGAAAACCTTTTTTTATTTGTATTATCCAATACAAGTATTTGTGAATAGTGATTACTGATTTCCTCTTTGTTTTTAACATACTATTGTTAATTTGTTATATCATTTGTTCTTACTTTTATGGTTTATTTCATTATTTGCAGTATGGATAATATTATGAGCAACAACACTACTAACCGGCGTGTCAATACAAGTGATGACTTAAAAGCTTATGAGGTTGATGTTACCATGCCATCCAAAACAAGTACAAGATCATCTATTGATTTGGATGACGATGATTGTAAAGGTAAGAGACCTAGACAAAATACTTCTCATGTTTGGCAATCATTTACAAAGATAGGCATAGGAAAGGATGGTAAAGAAAGAGCAAAGTGCAATGGATGTGGAAAAGAGTATGTTATGGGTGGTTCTAAATATGGGACATCAACTCTAGGTCGACATATAGTAAAATGTCGTTTGATCGCTAAGTATCAAGATATAGGTGATATGATCATTGATCAATCTGGAAAATTAAAGTCTAGAAAAGTGGATTACAAACATGCTCGTGATGTTTTGACAATGGCGATCATTGAACATGATCTGCCATTTTCATTTATTGAATATAGGAGGATTACAGAATTTGTACAAGTTTTCTATCCTGAGTATGTTCCCATATCTAGGAAAACAGTTGCATCTGATGTTATGAAACTATACTTAGCAGAAAAGAATAAATTGAAGAATGTCTTGGAGAGAATTCCTGGTAGAGTTTGTTTGACTTCTGATCTATGGACTGCTTGCACTGGGGAGGGTTATATGTGCTTAACTGCTCATTTTGTGGATGGTAAATGGAAGCTTAACAATAAAATTCTTTCTTTTTGTTATATGCCCCCTCCTCACTCAGGCTTTGAATTATCAAAGAAAATATTTGACTTTTTGAAAGATTGGGGTATAGATAAAAAGGTATTCTCTCTTACTTTGGATAATGCATCTGCTAATGACCGTATGCAAGAGTTTCTGAAAGATCAGCTTAAATTACATGGGACTTTATTGTGTGATGGTGAATTTTTCCATATTAGATGTTGTGCTCATATACTTAATTTGATTGTCAAGGAGGGCTTAACAGTAGCTAGCACAGCATTACACAAGATAAGAGAGAGTGTGAAGTATGTCAAGGGGTCAGATAGTAGAATGAAACATTTTTGGGAGTGTGTTAAACAAGTTGGAAATGTTGATACTTGTGTTGGGCTACGCTTAGATGTGGTTACTAGATGGAATTCTACTTATCTTATGCTTGATAGTGCTCTAAAATATCAGCGTGCTTTTTCCTGCTTTCAATTGAATGATTCAAATTATAGATTTTGTCCATCAGAGGAGGAGTGGGAAAGAGCACATAAGTTGTGCAAGTTTTTGAGTCCTTTTTACACCATCACCAATTTGATGTCTGGTTCAACTTACCCAACTTCAAACTTGTACTTTTTACAAGTGTGGAGAATTGAGTGTTTATTGAATGAGAATACAATGAGTGAGGATTCGGTTTTAAAGGACATGTCTATTAAAATGAAAGAAAAATTTGACAAGTATTGGAGGGAATATAGCATTATTCTTGCACTTGGTGCTGTCCTTGATCCTCGAATGAAGTTCACATTCTTGAAGTTTTGCTTTAATAAGATTGATCCACTTACTTCTGGGGAGAAGTTGGCTAAAATTAGAGCAAATTATACAAACTCTTTGAGGACTATGATAAGAGCAAGATAGGTTAAGAAAGTTCTAGTAGCTCTCAAGCTGGATCTTCTCAAGTTGAACCAAGACTTGGAGGTGTAGTTGTAGACAGAGGTAAAGTACTTGGGGTCCTTGGAAAGAGTTTGGGGATAGATATTGCTACTCTGAAGTAAGTTCAATAATTACTCTCTTTTTTTTTTTTTCATTTCTCTTTTATTGTAAAGTTTCTTATGAAATGATCAAAAATTGATAACTCTTTTTTTTTTATCAATATTGTAGGAATACTGTCAAATTGAAGTGGAGACTACTGGAAAATCTTCTTTAGATCTTTACCTTGATGAACCGGCAATGGACATGAATTTCTATTCAAAGTTGGATGTGCTTGAATATTGGAAAACTCAACATCAAAGGTACCCAGATTTATGCATCATGGCTTCTGATATACTTAGTATTCCAATTACTATAGTAGCATCTAAGTCTGCGTTTAGTATTGGTGCTCGTATTCTTACCAAGTACAGGAGTTCTCTTCATCCTGAAAATGCGGAAGCTTTAGTATGTACACGTAACTAGTTACAAGGCTTTGCATGGGAAGGTAACTTCTTGTTTTAATAGTATAAGTACTTAATTTATAATGTTTACCTTTCAATAATTCCATCTAATTATATACATTATTTGTATTTGGTGATTTGTAGATGAAAGTACAAAAGGACTTGAGGTAGCATTGTCAAGGGCGGATTCGAATGTAGTTATTGATGGTTGATGGATGGAAGACATGTTTTTGGGGAAAGAAAGTTTTTGGTGGATGCATGAAAGGATTGTTTTTAGTTGTTTCTTTTTTTTTTAGATGATGAGATGGCGAGTGAAATGGATTTTAAATGAAACTGTTAGCTTGTGGCTTTAGTATGACTTTATGTGCTTATGATTTATGAAGAAGCCACTGGTGGACTGGTGGTTTGTGGTTGTGGGGGGCGCAACCACAGATCTCTTCCTGTTTGTCTCTAATCTTTCTATGTATCGTTTTCACTTCACGAATTTTCTTTTAGATGGTTCCAAATTTAGGGTTTGCTCATCTTGCGTTCCATCCATGCGCTTTGATTAATCTAGTTGAAATTCTTGCTTTTCATTCTCGAATTTATTCCTTGTTCTTTCATGTTTGGACAAAGTTAGGCATGTTGCATTCATGTATACTTATACTAAGTACTTCTGAATTTCTGGTTGTTTACTTTTCGAATTGCAAATTTGATTTTCAATTTGAAACATTGGTTAGTGAATTCAATGATTTACTCCTGAGCTATGATTATTCGAGCATTTGCTGCTGTGTAAGGCTTTTTGTAGTACGAAACTGTTGCTATGAAGACCAAGTGACAAATCTTACTGTCATGTTCTATGTGCTGTTGAGTTGCTTGTTTTGTTTCTCATACTATGAGCTTACACATCCTATGTCATATTGATTGACGAGCTTTTTATTCCTTTACTAGAGCACGGTTCTCCCCTTTTAGGTACAGAATATCCACTTTGGCTTGATAAATCCATTTCAGCTACTATCTTTGTGGGATGATAGAACTTTTTGCTCATGAGCAATTGGTAATTGGTATAGATGTATGGTCATCTTGTTTTGTTTTAGAGTTTTTGTTTCTACTGGATTTACATATACCTGGTTATTGTTTGTTTCCAGAGGGCCACAAAATCTCATCCCAGGTTTATTTTTGGTTGCTTGAATTAGCTCTCTGAAGTTTTGCGGTAAAATGAGAAAGCTGATTAAAGGTCTTTAACATGTTGAATCTGCTTAAAAAATCTAGTGGTAAAAATTTTGCAAATTTGTAGCTTCTATAATCTTTATTCGAAATTTAAGCCCATAATAAAGCAATTCACATTGTTGAACTTCATTAAATTTTCTTTCTGGAAAATCATGTATATAATTTTATTATGTTTTTTTTTTTGCTTAGAATGTGTTGGTGGAAATCATTATGAGCCTAAAAAGAATAATCTACTTCCCATGAGAGCTAAACGGTCTACCTGATTATGCTAAGAATGAAAACAACTCTCTTGGCTTCGCCATGCAGCATACTTATACCCTTATCTGTTAGCTAATTGGGGTTATGCCATTGCACAGAGCTTTAGAAGCATGTCAAATTTTCTTTTGTCAATTTTTAAATTTTTCTTAGGTACTTCCATACTGTCACTAGATGTTCTCTAATCTTTTGTCATATTATCCAGGGATGCATCCATTCCAACTGTGACACTTATCGTCGGGGCAAACCTTCTCAATGTCATATTCCATGGAGGAATGGTTGTCCACAAAAGAAATTCATATTAAACCTGGAATCCATTATCCATGTCCCGTAATTTCTTTATTAAATTTAGTCATAATTTTGATAGGTTTAAATTATAAAGTGGAAGGCATGGATTGTATAAAGTGACAGGTTCAATTTACACTTACTATATAGATTGTATAAAGTTTAGAACAAAACCTGATAGAGCAAAATGTAATGTAAAACGTAAAACCTGAAAAAGAATATAACAAAATTTTAAATGAGTCAAGTTAGTGGGCTGGCCCGTTTAACCCACCAGCCCGTGTAGGTTGGGTTAGGGTTATAAATTTTGGCCCGTTTATTAAAGTGGGTTAAAATTTGTTGGCCCGTTTAACCCACCAGCCCGCATGGGCCGGGCCGGGTCGGGTTAGTCCATTTAACCCACTTGCCCAGCTCTATATGTAGAGTATAAGAATAGGTGTAGAAAAAGTAGAATTAGGTGAATAGTATAAAATAGTACTATGAATAGTAGATAAGACAAATTAATACCAGTAGTAAAGAAAATATGGGTAATTAAGCTATATCTAATATTTTTAGATACCAAAAAATTATAAAATTGATATTTTTAAAATCCTTGTATTTTTACAGATCTAACGGTATTATCAGAATATTTTTACCATCGGGTATGCCAGGGTATAGTTTTTTAATATTGATCCCGTTCGGATCCAAAATACACTAAAAATTAATGAATTTGATATTTTTAAGTTTTCTTATATTATTACGAACTATTATCCACCATTATATCTATTTCGTTCTTTCAGGGTTAAAAACGCAAGATTGCCAAATATAATTCTACTAGGGTTTGATTAAATTTATTGACGTTAGGGTTTCCGATTGACTTCTAGTTTAAGATTTAAACATCAACCGTATCATAAAATCTAGAGGATTACAAGTTGTTCTTTTCCATTATTCAAAATGTTACATTTAGTGCCAAAAAGATGAAAATAAGAGATATTAGGTCTTCTTTCTTTCCAAATCTCATAGGAGGTTTTCTTAAGAATTGGTTTTATGAAGACTCTATTACATATATAGCATGCAATGTTAATAGATTCAACACAAAAGTATTTTAGGTAGATTATTTTCACACGATATTGTTCTAGCCAATTCAATCAAGGTTCTATTTTTCCTTTCAGCTACACCATTTTGTTGAAGTATTCTGAAAAGGTATGTTCAATTCTAGTTTTACCACAAAAATCATTCATTTCATAATTTTCAAATTCCCCTCGTGATCACTTTGGATAGTTACAATATTAAGACGTTTTTCATTTTGGACTTTCTTATAATATCTAAAAAAGACACTGCTTGTTTTGTCTTTACATGCAATGAAAAATATCCATATACATCTAGTGAAATCATCAACAACAACCACTTTATATTTTTTTCTCCCAAACTTAGAGTTTAAATAGAACCAAATAAGTCCACATGCAATAATTCTAATGGCCTGGAAGTAGAAACAACATTGTTAGACTTAAAAGAAGTCTTAGTTTTCTTTCTTTGTTAACATGCTTAACAAATCTTGTCATTTTGAAAATTTATATTTGGTAAACTTTTGACAAAATTCTTTTTAACAAATTTTGAAATTACATCCATGCTAGCATGTCCTAATTTCTGTGCCATGGCCAACAATTTTTATTTTGAGAGTAAAGACAAGTTTGACTTCATTTGAAATTATCTAAATTGATTTTATAAATATTTCTTTGTCTATACCCTTCAAAATGAGCTTAATTCTTATGAACTCTTTCAATACAACTTTTATTGGCAAGAAATATTACTCTAAAACCAATAGCACATAATTGACTTACAATAAGTAAATTATGCTTTAAATCATCAACCAGAAGCACATTCCTTATAGTTAAATCTCTATTTACTAGAATGTTACATTCACCAAGAACAGTTGACTTACGATTTTCTCCAAAGTTGACATTCCCTTGATCTTTCAAGTTCAAGGATGTAAACTTGGATGCATCTCCAATCATATGTCTAGAGTAGTCATTGTCTAAGTGCCATTTCTTGTTGCTACTTGAAGATTCCTACAAAATAGAAGATTATTTCTCTGGTACCCATTTGAGTTTGGGTCTTTTTTGGTTAGTATAAAAAAGATTTCTTTTTTAGAAACCCAAACTAGCTTGTTTTTATAATTCAAATATATGGTTCTTCTTATTGCACAATTGTGTACAATATAATCAATTTTGCCACAATAGTTGCTTATTCCATAAGTGGATTTTACAAATCAACTTTTATGGGACCTAAAGCTATTTACTCTGTCATTGCCAATTTCATATTTGTTTTCTTTTTCCCTTTGGTAAATTTGACTATAGTTGACTTTGAATCATTTAAGCTAGCTTTTAATATGATATTTTCATTTCTTAGTTCTTCTAACTCTTTTAAAATTTTATCATTTCAACTACCAGCACATGCAATATTATCATTATTTAAGGTTTTAACTTTAATATCAAGCAAATCATTTTCAATTGTTGATTTTTTATTGATTTTGCTCAATTCTTCATTTTTGCTTTTTAGCTTCTTGTATTTATTATTCATCTTACCATTTTCCAATTTTAAAACATTAATTTCTTTATGCAACTTTTTATTTTCCATTTTAACCTCCTCATGCTCAATTCTACATTCATCCAACTTTTCTCCTACTTTCATCATTAGGGTTTTAAGCATGTTCTTCTTTTTCTTCATCTTTATTAACTTATTGCATACTTTATCATACATTTCGCGCATTTCATCATAAGAAGGGGAAGATAGAGAACTTACCTCATCATCCAATGCCATAAAGCACACGTTTTCATTCAAGTCGCTTAGAGTTTATCACTCTAAGTGGCTATGAGAGGTTCCTTCCTAGATCCCTTTGATGCTTTCTTAAGCATTGGACAATATTGTTGGATGTGTCCGGGATTGTGACATTTATAGCAGGTTATCCAATCCTTCTTTTTCTTTTTGTATCTTGATGAACTATTGTCATCATTCATTCTTTTTGTCTTATTGTTGAAACTCATGAACTTCTTAAACTTTTTTGTTATCATGGCAAGTTTCTCATTATCATCATCAGCATCTTCACTGGAATCATGACTTGTAGCTTTTCAAGAAATAGCTTTCTTGTTTGATTCCTCTCCTTACTTTTTAATAAGCTCATGTGTCTTAAGTGCTCTAAGAAGTTCCTCTTTGCTTATAACACTTAAATCTCGAGCTTTTTCAATAGCAATTCTCTTTGCCTCCCAATCCTTTGGATAGAGACCTAAGTAGTTTAGAATTTATTTCCACATTAGCAAAAT
The DNA here is from genome assembly GCA_024138025.1 of Combretum micranthum. Taxonomy (NCBI): domain Eukaryota; kingdom Viridiplantae; phylum Streptophyta; class Magnoliopsida; order Myrtales; family Combretaceae; genus Combretum; species Combretum micranthum. Next base: position 1,470,948 of record JAMXBD010000143.1, on the reverse strand, counting down.
TCTTTCCAAGCACACTCAAAGGATTTATGATGTCAATGAATTTATTATGCATCTCATCTATAGATTCATTTGGAAGCATTTTGAAATTTTCAAGCTGTCTACATAGAAGACTTATTTTTGTATCTCCTACTCTTGAAGTTCCTTCATAAGTCTTTTTTAACTCATCCCATATATCTTTAACAGATTTACATATACAAATTCTATTAAAATCACTTTTATTTAATCCATAATGCAATATATTCATAGCTATTTCATTCAAATCTAATATTTTCCAATCTTCTTCATTGTAATCTTTTTCTTCTTTTCCTTCAATAATCAAAGGCCCATTTTCTATTACATTCCATATTATTCTTTTTTGTGTTTTTAGAAAAATTTTGATTCTACGCTTCTAGTAGGGGTAGTCTCCCCCACTTAGAAGTGGTAGTCTATTGATAGCTTATCTCTCTAGAATTTTTAATGCATTTGATGCCATTATTTTTACTTTAAATGTGATTAAACACAAAAAATTAGAGATAAGGCTCTGATACCAAATGAATACACACTAGAAAATACCCAAAGTGGGGTGGGAATTGAATATTTAATCTAAAATGCTCAAACAGTAACTTTTTATGCAAAAGAATAATTTAAACTTTGATGACAGTGGATATAGCAATAATAAAGTACAATAAGGAATATTAAAGAGATAGGGAAAGAAAATTTAAGTCCAGATTTAACGTAGATTTCAGCTCGCTTCTTACTCTCCACGATCCCACAAATCAGCTCTAAAACAGGACTTTAGACACTTTATTAATTTCATAAATACACAAGCTCAAGCAAAGCAGTACACAAGTATACCACACTCAAGAAATAGAATATTTCCTTCTCTTTATAGTGCTCTTTTATAGATAGCAAAACAAAAATAGGGCACTAAGTTCGTTTTCTCTCTCTTTTGCAAATTTTGCAAAATGATGAATAAGAGTACAAAAGCAATGAGAGATTTTTCTAATTTATTTGTTCGCAAATGAAAGCTCTTAATTCGTCTCATTCTTTTAATCTCTCAAAGAACAAGTATTTATAGATTTCAAAGATTTGAATATCCGTTAAAGATAATGTACTAAAATCATCAAGCATTAAATGCGTGCAAAGACTCTTTCATATCATATCAGGTCGTATCTTAAAACTGTCGCACGTTAGATCTTGTCGTGCTTTAAACTTATCATGCATTGGATTTGAACCTATCACGCCCTGAATTTCTTGTGCCCTAAATTTAACCCTCAATCAAGTTTGTGCTTATTTGAACTTGTCGTGCCTAGGATTTAACCTTATTGGCCCTTAGTAAGAGGTCCTGTCGGCCCTCGATGAAACCCTTGAGTAAGGTTATGCTCAAAGATTTTTACCTACTGGTTGGTTCATTTTGCACCTGCACAATCTCCAGAGAACACCACAACAAAAAACATATATATATATATATATATATATATTCTAAAGTGTTGTTTATCAAATTGTTTGACTATTAAGTATAGTTTAACACAATCGAGTAGTTGACTGTGCTGCTAATTGTCTTAATAAAATCTTATTGAACTTCAACATTCTAATTAACAAATTATCATATATAAACTAAAAAGTAATAAGTAAGAGAAGTGAATAAGTTAGTAAGACAAAATGAAAAAAAAAAAAAAGATTGTTCAAAATACCATTTAAAAGCTAAAATTTGAAAATTATCTTTTTGTATATACACCATAACAATGGAAAACATAGTATGACCATTTTAATTTCATTCCCATTCATGATACATATCCAAATAAAAATTAAAAATAATTAAATGTCTTTTTTAATAAAACACTCAAAAGAATAAAAAAAAATTGATTTTTTTAAATTGTAAAATGTTTCAGTTCGATTTGAACACATCGTTCAGTTTAAAGTCTCGGAACAAAACTATGAACCATCCACTCTTTACTGCACTAACAGTGAATTGAACTATTTTGAAGAGAATTGAAATTTTGATATACTTCAGTTCGGTTTAGTACAGTTGATTTTTTTTTTTTTCAGGCGCACGGCTTTAAGCCTTTAATTGTTATATTGCTTGTTCATTGTTTTGCGTTGATCAGATAATTGGACTCATAAATATTGGATTATAATATATATTCGTTGCTTGTGTATGTCTATTTAGATTATAGGTTTGTAGTTATTTTTTAAGATATGGTGGTCTTAAGCTACTCAAATGATATGGTTATTTTAGATGCTAATTTCATTGAAGCGATCGAGCGCATCATTGATAAATGGAAAACATAGCTCATATGATCTTAATGAAGTCATAACTATTTAGTGAAATGTGACAATAATTAAGACGTTGCAAATGGATTCAGCTCCAGACGTCTTAATATAAATGATGAACTTGGAGTAAGTTGATTAGATTGCTGGCAACAAGAAATAAAATTGTCTACTGCAAATAATTTCTCGTAGATAATGGGCTATAAGCCTTGCCATATCATTCACCATAGCCCGTGGATATACGATTTTTATCATATTATATGTTGTAGGTGATGGGATATAGCTCCACTATGTTTGAAAAGTGAAACTAAGTCGTTTGGAACTTTTGTTGTTAAGCCCATGCCTTGTGGTGCGCTTCAAATTATATATTAATAAATATCAATTTTTATTATAATATACAAGTGAATCATTTATAAAGAAGGGTAAAAGTATCAACTGATATAAAATAAGAGAATAATATAGTCAAAATCTAAAGTGTTTTGGTGTTTTGATCACATGACAGAGACATGATAAAGATTGGAATTTGACAAATAATACACTGGCTAGTACATCACCAGCGTAGGAATCAACACTACTAGTGTACGTGTCTATGGCTTAGGCAGCGTTGAGCCAGTGTTGGAATGAAGAAAATCGAACAGAGTCGTCTTGACCACCAGCTTATAGATGTACGCTGCTAGCTTTGAAGGGTACACCACCGACGTACATGTCAATGTACACATGAAACTAATGAATGACAACTTTAGTCACACAAGAGTTTTCATATCATGTACAAAGAGTGCTTCCATGATAGTAGGAGACTCCAAATGGAGTATTATATTTAAGCGGATATAAAAGCATGTAAGAGTTTATAAAGATAACATATAATATTCATTAAGTTCAAATTCTTACAACTCTTAGGGGCATTTCCCTGCTCTTAAAGTTTTACTATTTTAAGCTAACTAAATAACATATATAGATGTAACAAAAGCCTTCTATATAGATTTTTCTTAGAATTCTACACTAAAAACTAAAATATGTAAACTTCTTCCAAAAGTTTCTAGTAACTTTGGTTCGCAAGGGCTCATTGGTGCCAATCGTAAGTAGTCAAACTGAAACAAAAGACTAGAGATATAAGCAAAACTAGCTTAGTGAGATAACTCTCTTCTTCAAAATGTTTCCATAAAAGCAAACAAGTAATTTAGACAAGCATATGTGTATGCAATAATCATATGAGCAATCAAAATACACACGATTAACCGAAAACCATGTGTAACACGGATTTACGCCCTCCATGTTGGGGGTTAGGTGGTTACTGGCCTATTCGAACATCATAATTTGCAGACTTACCGGCTCCTACTTGCCCATATAGATTTCTTGGCTACTACTAGCCACCACTACAACCCCTCATTTCCCCATAAGAAAAATTGTAGCGAAATATAATTGTGACTCACAATATGTCATGCATGAATCATTTTTAATATTAGTTTACCCAAATATTGTTAATTTCAAGTTGAAGGTGACCAAACAATATTCATCATACCATTACAAGAGAACATAAACTATTCATCAATTCTTCTTTCGATATGCTTATCTTTCTATTCAACAACCACTTCATTCAACATGCATCTAATTCACACAATATTTCATGTTTTTTATCTTTTCTTAATCTATAGTGCTACTACTTACAAGCACATTCAAGGAAACGTAATTAGTAAGGAATTAACTCACTCTATGGCGATCGCTCCTAATCGAAGTAATCCTTGGGGAAAGCGAATCGTTTCTCCTTCACCTAAATAATATGAAATACCCAAAATGAATGTTTTATGATTTCTATTTAAAGATTCTAATCATCTTCTAATTGCATTAGAAATGGGATTTGTGGAAATTCCAACTTAAAATAGCCATAACTTGCTCATTTTAACTCGGAATTTTCGCATATTATATGTCATTTTCTACCTACTCAAAAGATCTATCCATTTCTAACGTTATTTTCATTGTAAGAATTCATTTAGGTTTCAGAACAGAGGGGTACAGCTTCATCATGAACATTTCAGCCTTTTAAAAATAAATTTTCCAATCATTTCTTCATTCAAAAACTTTTTAAGCAAAACTTAGATATGTATATAGTTGAAAAATTCCTTTGGTACATAAATAGACTCATAATTTATGCATGATGCTATAGGTATTGTCTAATTAATTATTATCCCATAAAACAACTTTTCCTATGGTTTGAAAAATTGAATTTGTTGTAAAACTTTTCTTTATGTGGTTGGAATAAAACTTATAAATCATTAGGTTATCATAATTTAGTGTTCTATATTTTTATTATTTAGCTTATCAAAGGTGAGTTGATTTTAAAAAAATAAAAATAAAAGTTGGCCTTTTGAAGTTATCTACCAATTTTATTGAAAAATAGAGTTTTCAAAAATTTACTCAAGTTGTTAGTACTACCTAAGGTTTTTGAGTTGTGTTCATGGTATATTTCCTTATTATAACTACATTCTTTTATTATTTAGAAAAATGAATTTACTTAAAAAATTTACTTTCTTAGGTTGTTGACAAATTTTTATTCCTCTAAGTAGGTTTCTTAAGACTTGTAAGTTGATTTTTACCTTAGCTTGAAAACTTGTTTAGTTCTTAGTTTTTATTAGGAAGTTGGTAAAAATTGGCATAGTATCAAGCTATCATTTTTATATCAAGATTTTCATGTTACTATTTGTTGGAAATAAAGTATTTTAGACTTTGAAGGAATTCTCTTTATCAATATTTTGAAATTTCATGATGAGCCTATATATATTTTTGAAAAGAATTTATTAAAAAAACAATCTTCCAAGTCTTTGGCGAAAAAGAAAATATTTGTTAAGTGACAAAATTTCTTTTAACAATAGTTTAGTCTTATTTAAAGAAAGAATCTCTTTTTATTTTTATTTGGACAACAACACATTAACCATGTATGAATATGATTATTTAGTTATGAAAAAAATAAGAATATCACAAGAAGATAATAATAAGATATAAGAAGCAAATAAGCATAATAAAGTCAAGTATTGAGAGTCTTAGCTTCATCAAGGCTTCCTGGTCAAGTATTGGGAGCCTTAGCTTCATCAAAGCTTTCCGAGACTAAGAATAGACTAGTCCCAAAAGAAAAGAAAAGAAAAGAAAGGAAAAATCATAATAATAAGTGCAATAACAATAATATGAGCATAATAGTAAAAGCATAATAATAAAACATAATATATGAACAATGAACAAAACATGAATATAATGTTGCTTTCTTAATCTCCATGGGTTTTTGGAAAACACACAATATGTTCATGCTAAGTTACATGAACATAAGAATGAATCTATTAACAATATCATGTCATGGAATTTAGGTATGAATAAGAACAAAGTATGAACATATTGTTGCTTTCCTAACCTCCATGGGTTTAGAAAACACACACTATATTCATACTAAGCTAATAAACATAAAGAAAACTTGAAAGATATTTACCTATAGAAGAAGAAGAAAGTAAAGAGAACTTTTGAGAGAACTTTTGGAGAGATTTTGATATGGTTTTGGTAGTATAAGAAAGGTGTGAAAAAAATGAAAAAAAAGGATAGTATTTATAGGAAAAAGTGGAAGGTAATTTATGTTAAATAAATAAGTAAAAAAATAAAATAATCATGAGTGGAAATGAGAGGGGCGGGCGCTAATCTTGAAGGAGAGAGGAAGGGTTTTTAATTTTTTGTATTTTTATTAATGAAAAATAAAATGTGAGAGATGTAAGTTGTATTGAAAATGAAAATTATAAGAAAATAGATGTATAGGTTATAAGAATAGGTTGTAAGGAAAAGTAGAGATAGATAAATAGTAGTGAATAGTAATGAATAGTAAACAAAACAATTAAAGTACCGGTAGTAATAAAAATACGCGTAAAAATGCTATATTTGATATTTTTAGTTATTGAAAAATTCTAAAATATTATATTATGAATCTTTATATTATTATGAGTCTAATAGTGTTATCAGAATATTTTTACTGTTCCGTGTGTCCGAACTCTAATTTTGAAAATCAATCCCGTTTGAGTACGAAACGAACTTAATTTTGGCGAATCCGATTTTTATGTTTTGCTATGTTATTAGGAATCATAATCTATGATTATCTCAATTTTATTATTCTAGGATTAAGAGTGTGGGATTATCGGATCTAAACACATTGTTTTGACTTAGATGGTTATTAGGGTTTTTATTTGATTTTCGATCGTTGAACATTAATAAAACTATCAAGAAATCTAAGGGCCTATACCTTGGACTTACGCCGCCGATGTACGTTATAAAAAACTGCTAGCATATGTTTTTCAGAGGAGATAAAGAGTTGCACAAAATCCTTATATCATAGTGTTTTGTTCTCTTCTCCAAAACACTCCAAAGCCTAGATATCTTTTCTCTGAGTGATCATAGCCGCCAAGAGGACTCAGAAGTCCAGATCAGGTAATCAAATCACCATCTTTGCTCTAAGATTTCATAGAAGTATCAGTTTTCCTTAGGGTTTTCCTATGAGAATGGAGAAAACCTTAGATTTTCTTAGAGATCTGGAGAGTTGATGTTTAAGAAGATTGAGAACCAAATCTAGTTAAGTTTGATATAGTCTTAATCTTTATGATATCGTAGTTATGAATTTTGCTGATTTCTGGTTTGTTTGCCATTGAACGGAGTTCTAGGGTTTAGAGAATTTGTTTAGGAGATTGGTTCTTTTAGAGAATTTCTGTATTTCAATCAAGGAAAAAGGTGTGGATTTATGATTGGATTAGGGTCTTAGATGATATTTCGATATAAAATTATTTTATGGAAAGAGATGTATTGAAATTGTCATATTATGTGATGAGGATTTTTTGGAATTCTATTCCTTTAGATTAATACAAGTACACCATCCCTTGCTTGTTGTATGTGCTTATAGGATTAGATTTGATAAATGGATCTAATTATATCTGACTTTTAATTATATTCTTGCTAGTTGATTGTGTTGACTGTTGTTAGTAAGACTACGTGGCAACCTGATGATTCTATATGTAAAGGTGTCCTAAGTGGACTTGTGCATAGAAATAATTTCGGTAGTTTAAGATTGTGCATTGATGGCACCGAGTGTTTGGGGATTACCCAACATCCATATATGTACATATTATCTATTTACGATACTGCTTGTTTTTATGGAGTCATGAGTAACTCCAGGTTTGGGACTAGTATACAATGATTCTAAACTGTGCTGCTTGGTAGCTGAGTTAAAAGATAACAATCTATGTTTGTCGCATTAGAATAGGATGTATGTGCTTGTGTATGATATGTGCTCATGCGCTTGTGTTTGTGGTTTGGCATACTGGGCTAGTTTAGCTCATTCTTTTATCTTTTTCTTGAATAGGTGAAGATCAGGTATATTATGACTTATCTCGATTTAATGTTTTTGTGGACTATAGGAAAGAGGATAGTAGACCAGATATCCCTGCTGATATTTAGACCATATGGATTGAGATTAGAACAAGTTGAAGATTTTAATGATACTTTCATATTTTATGAGATTTTACATGTTTTATAAATTTAAGATTTAATTATGAGATTTCTTGTTATGTCATAAGTTTGGATTAAGTTAGCTTTAGTTTATGCTAACAAGATTATTCAGGAGTTTTTATTTCTATGAGATGTTTAAATAGACACTTTTTTATATGTGAGTATTGGAGATAAATAATTTTAATTGATTGTAGATTAGTATTTCGTAACCTTAGCATGTCCAGATGTTTCGTGGCGGGTTGTAATACCATCAAATTATGGCGTTACAATTATATTGAATCAGTGCTATAAATGAGTTGAGTCAAGAGCTTAAACTCAACTTAAATGTAAAACTCGAACTTGAAACTCGACTTAAATTCGATCGAGCTTTGATTTTTAAACTCAAACTCGACTTGAATTAATATTCAATAAGCTCAAGCTTGACTTGATTAAGAATTAAGCTTGATTATTCCTATAAAAATCAATTAGACTAAAAAATAAATTAATATTTGAGAATATAATTGTGTTTTTAGTTGATTTGGTCTTAAATTTAATAAATGTGGATGATTGGATATGAAGAGAAAAACAAGGTACGAAAATAGGTTTTAAAAATGGAAAAAACACAAATTTTATAATTTTTTTAATAAAAATTTATAAAAAGCTTGATTAAGTTCACAAGCTACTCGAATCAAATATTTTAAAACTCAAACTCGAGCTCGATAGGTACTCGAATAGCTTGAACTCGAGCTCAACTTGATTATAGTTTAGTGGAATTCGAATCACACCGAGTTAAACTTGAGCAGCTTGCAAGTAGTCTCAACTCATTTGCCCATAGTGTAGATTGCATGTGTTTGATAGATTTAATATTAGTGTCTACACATGTAGTATAGTCTTTGCTAAGCTTTTATTCACTTCACCAATGAAATTTTAAGCCTCTTTATTTCAACGTATGGAATATAGGCGAAACTAAATTGTAATTCAATAAAAATGTAATACAATACTTATTACATGACCAATATATGTTTAGTTGATATAGAAAAAAAATAGTTTGAATAATGGTAAAATATATATTATATCATGCTGTTTGATGTTTAAAGGATAAGTACATATTGTAAGAGCAATTTTGCATAAAATAAGAAAGGAATGGAATATTCATTCACCTAAATGAAGATACAATTTATTTTCAATTAAAAGATTTGTACTAAAAATTTAAGAAGCGCAGAAGATGAGCTCATATTCTTATTTATTGAGAAACACCCCCAGGCTGGCTATATATGTTTGGATTCAATAACATTAAGTCTCTAGGATTTAATTATATTTTAAAAGTACATCTTTCATTTTGTTTTATTTTATTATTATTTTTTTTTAAAGGTATACCCTTGAAACCATTATTTTCTTAACTATTTGATCACTTAGGAAACGATGTATTCTCTAACAAAACTCAAAAGCAGCCTTGTGGTACGTCTATGTCTATGTGGGTATTCTCCAAGTTTCTTTTCCTCTTTATGTCATCCTTTTTATCTACTGTCCTCCGTCATGGCCAGCATAACGACCATCTCGAGGAGACCACTTCTCTGGTTCATATTTACTGAAATTACTAGAACGAATAAAATAGCTTTCTTGATACATCTATGTCTCCATTTGTTTGGTAAGGAGGTTTAACAAACTGATATCATGTAACACCCATCAATGTGGAACGACAAGGCTTAGAATTATTTTCTTTTAATTTTTTCTTAAGAACCGTTGTCACTTTCAACAGCTGGCTAGGTTATATTTAAAGCAATATTTTATTGAAAATCTTTTCGTCTTTCTATGTTTCATAGTCATTTATATTAAGGAAAACCATCAACATGTTTGTATTAAGTTTGAAAATCAATGCACCTCGCTGCATGTATATAAAATTTTAACTGGAGATATATGGCAAACTTTAACAAAAGTTGACATCATGCCACTCATTTATGAAATTAGCTAAAAAACGGATGGTGTTATATCAGAAAGGAACAGGAAATTTCCAACACATTTAAAGGACTACATAGTGGGACTTGAGTATACAAGCAAGGGACATTTTAGGAATCAAAGTTAACAAACAATATGCTATTTCAACAATATAAATAGAAATAACAATCCCACTAATATCAGCAAAGGAGAGTTGCAATCATATAAATACAAAAGAGCAATTACGGGGTTTTACCTAAAAAGGTTTTCTTTCTTTTTTTTTTTTTTTTTGAGATCTTTAACCCTAATTCTTCTCTTTTCATTCTCTATTCTTGGAGAGATTCTAGAGCTTGAATTCCAATAGAGAATTGTAGATTGAGGAGGATAGAGATCATACCTTTGCCTTGCTTTCGGAAGTTCCTCCTATACCACTAGGGCAAGTATTCATTAGCTATATACTTGTATTAAACATTGTACTAGGTTTTTTGTTTTTAGTCATTTGTTTGGATTGGACTGTATTGTTTTGGGACTGTTTGGTTCTTGGATTGTTGCTTATTTAGGTTGATCTTACGTTAGGCTTTATTCTTTTAAAGTGAAATTTGTTGGCCTAATGAGTATACGAGAGTATCAATTTGTGCTTTTCATTGAATTTGTGGTGATAATGGCTGATAATACTAGAGCATCAATGAAATTTCAAGAACAATTAGATCAAAAAAAAGCAATGATGAGTGAATTTTAGAGTTTTAAAATTCTATGAATTGAAATGTGCAAGCATTGATGCACCAATTTAATATGTTATCACAATCTTTTAAAGTTCAAAATGCCAATAGTGGGAATCAGGATGTGGGTATAACACCATCATCATCATCTTCCAATGAGCAACATAGGGATGGTTTTAATCATTACTCAAAAGCAATCAAATTAGAGTTGCCAAGATTTTCCAATGTTGATCCAACTAGCTGGGTTTTTAAAGCCACTTCTTTTTTTTTTCATCATGTTCCAATAGAAGAGAGGGTCAAGATGACTTCTTTTGCTCTTGATGGGGAAGCCTATGAGTGGTTTCAATGGATGTTTACAAACTATTGAAGATTTCTTTTCTTTGTTCTTTTGATTCAACTTGTAATTTTCAGTGCCTATCGCTCTAACCAAACTGAGGACTTGTAATTAGAGTACTAAATGAAAATTCAGTGGTTAATCTAAACAAAACAAACTTGAACCATATATTTAACCAAAGATCCTTCTACTCAAAAGTAAATACTCAGTCCAATAAGGAAAAATACCCATTTAGACTTCATTAGACATCTAACCGACATATACTCTTACCAACACAGAACAAAAGCATTTGATATCAGTTCTTTCCCTAGATTTTCTCTATTTATTATAAGTCTTATTCTGTTTGATTGCTTCAACATTCATGTTTCATTTTTCATTCAAGCATATATTTAGAGCCTTCAGAGATGAATCTCTGGACGAGTTTTTGTCCGTTTCTTTTCAGCTCTTTCTTTTTCTAATTTTTCATTTCAAAGCACATATATGAACTTTAGCCTTTCCTCCCTTATCGTTATAATGAGTTCATTGAGTCGGTACATCTCGGGTTCATCACCCAAGTGACCAGGTTTTAAAGGGACCCCTACGAACTCTTCCTCACTCCAACATTCAAGTTTGGATACTCATAACTCGATTGTTTGAGTTAGAGGAGTATAGGCTTATGCTTGTTTCTACTTTTGAATGGAACAACAAACTAAAGACTTTTTATCAAAGATCACTAAGAAAAAGACTTCCTTTATCTCTTTCACTAAGTGTTGAAAAATTCTTTAATAAGAACTTATAAAAATTTATATAAGTTAGCTTTCTTCCTAGAAGTAAACCTGTTTATTTTTCACATGAGGACTCGACTTACTCTCAAACTTCCAAATCTAAAGCCAAATACATAGTAAATCTGTTCCTTAAAGATTTCACTACTCAATTTTAACTAAGTACTCAAATCACAACAGTATAGGTGAGTAAAGCACTTTCACAAGTCAATATATTATTATTATATATATATATATATTTTTTTTTTAGATGCTTTCTTTAATTTTTCAACACAAATTCCATATTTCAATGAAATTTTTGAAAAAATTAGGCCTTAAATGCCCTATATTACTTAAGAACAAACATTCAAGAATTTAAAGTATGGGTACACTTTGGTAGACTTTGGTATCCAGATGTCTTGTATATATCATAAATCCAAAAAATCAGACATCAACCACAAGATGAAATACTCCAATTCATATCTTATCCCTCCCCCACACTTATAATAAACAGTGTCCTCACTGTTTCTAATCAGCACAAAGTGAGAGAAAAATAAAAAGAAATAGGAATAACGGTACTTCCCTGATTTATCTTATGGAGCAATATGAGTAGCTTGCAAACGATTGTATGGATAGAGTGCATTTATTTCTAAATCACCTGTGACAAACAAAAGCAAAAAGAAACAAGGTTGGGAATCAAGTTTAATCCGACAGATCGGATTATCAGGAAAATCAAAAGTTACCCATAAAATGGGTGCTTAATTAAGTACAAATTAGAAATCGAAGCTAGCAGGAACTCTAGCTTCCTTCCTCCTCTGTGCTATCCTCCTCCTCTGAAGTCTCATATGAATATGATCGGCTGCGCTTGATTGATACATGAAAAGGTAGCTTTTAACATTCGACCAAAGACTTCCTAAACTTCTTATGTTTTTCTGCTCTTTCTTATTTTCTCTTTTCAGTTGGACAATCTCTTGTCTCAACTGATCATAGCGGCTACCAGTAGGAGCAGGAGGAGGTGTGTGATGATGTAGAAGGTCCGTATAGGGAGTAATTTCGGGCACTGCCGACTCTCCTCGTCTTCATCATCATGGCTAACAGCATCAATAGCATCAGCAGCATGGGATGGTTTATTCAAACCCCACAACCTGAATGGTGCGCTTGTGATTTTCTTGCATTCTATGCCTTCATCCCCTTCAGGTTGTTGAAAGATTCCCATTCCTTTCAGTAAGGCAGTTATATATCCTCCACATGAGATCACTTTCGTCCTGGTGTCGGATATTTGTCTATCTATAAAATTTACCACCTCGACACCAAGGTCTATCGGATAACCCTTGATCATACTGTGTATATAAAATACATCAAAGCTCGTTACCGTACTATGGCTTGTCTTCTTGCAGCTAATTGTATGTGATAGTATATGATGAAGCAACTTGTGCTCCATAGCTGTAAAGGCAGTAGACAAGCTTTTTGATGGAATGAGTGGATCCGTCTTTGGCTGAATTAGTTCTAACTAGAACTTTGAAGCGTCCATGTCTTGTGGCCAGCTATTAGACAATCTGCTGTAGCATCCATAGTATCATAAAGACCCAGGGTATACCCAACTTGCTTCAATTCTATTTGTCTCACTTCCTTATATGCCTGAAACTTCATGGTTGTTACCCCATTCTCTGTCTCAAGATACATGGTCGATAGGAACTCTATGGTTACATCTTTAAATGTTGGTTCCCGTACATCAAAAACTTTAAACCAAGTGTGATCTTTGACAGCTTGAGACACGATATCCACCATCCCATATTGATTCAGCAACTCCCAATCAAGATATTGATGGTTAATGAACTTCATCTTCTGGAATCGCTTCTTTCTCTCTTTGGCATAATCTTTATGGATTAGTAAGTCAGATGATTGAGTTTCAGATGTAGAAGCTCCTGAAGCTTTTCTTTTCTTTGTTTGTAATTTCTTGGGCGGCATCCTAATTTAAATCCATATTAAGCAAAGAAAACCAATATATGGAATTCTAAAACAGCTCAGACATGAGTTTATGACATACTTGTATTAGATAGATTAAGTAAATTGATAGTTACACAAGCATGGATGAATTAAACTCATAAGTGTTTTTAAATATTTTTTGAGTTTAAAGCTGTCACCTACATTAGTCAGCTTAGTTTTGAACCGTTGAAAGGGGATTGTTTCAAAATTTCGTTCAAACTTCACGGTTTAAAATCTCATTCAAACGCCTTGAAAAACATAATGACTTAGTTTGAAATTTTTTATTTCAAAAATTCATCCAAATTTCTATATTGATAATCCATATTAACAAACCAAATCACTTTTAGTGTATCAACTACACATTCAGACCCATGAAATTGAAGTTAGAATCTTAATCTTCTTAAAATTCATAAAAGCCCCAATTTTTCATCTTCATGAACAACGGTGAAACCCTAGAATTTTAAGTTCAAAACTATACGAACCAGCCACTCAAACAGAATCACAACACAAATACAACCTAGTCACAATTCATCAACATCAACTTAACCCAACAAATCCTCAACTCCATCGACCCACAATTCGCACCACCCAATCTCGCCAAATTCACAATCCCAACATCCAAGATCCAACAATCATATACAACTGGCATGGAAGTTTTACAACAAGTGAAAAAAATCAACAAAATAGTTAGAAGCACTTACTTGTTGTAGCTTTCAAAAAAAAAACGGGAGCTTGTAGTCCACTGGAGCATAGATGAGTGAAAGAGAGACAAAAGAGATGGATAGAAATGAGAAAGAAGGAGAAATGAAACCTATTTTAACCCGTGTCTACCACTTACGTCGGCTATCATGTATATACGCCACCGGCGTATGTGACGGCGTATAGTTTCCAAGCATGTCCAGTAGCGTCTTCGCCGGCAGCCATTTAACTTACGCTGCCGGCCTTTGTTCTTCAAAGTCTTCCCGAGACAAGATAGTTGGCGGCATATGAATTTACGCTGCCGGCCTTTTGTGTTGTCAATATGTCCAGAGTGATGATGGCCGACGGCCATCATACTTACGCTGACGGCCTTTAATGTTGAACCAATTTGCCCATAATGGTCATGGCTGGCGGCGTTGGAATTTAAGCTGCCGGCCTTTAATAGAAAAATGGTTGGCCGCCTATACTTTCAAAATGGCCGACTGCTTTTCTTCTTTCTTTTTTTTTTTTAAGTTGGATCAATCAAAATATTTTACAAAAATAAAAAAATGTTAGACATAGGTTGCCTCCCATGGAGCGCTTTTCTTTAACGTCTTTGGCTAGACGTAACGGAGCTCATTTGTACTCGGGACTTCCCAAACTGATTTCTTCAATATTGGTCACTGAAAACCTTCATAAAAAGGTTTCAAGCGATGACCGTTTACTTTGAAAACTCTTACCAGTTTGCTCGCTCTTGATCTCAATTGCACCAGTGAACACATTGGTGACAATAAAAGGCCCTATCCACCTAGATCTCAATTTACCAGGAAATAATTTTAATCGAGAATGATAAAGCAAAACTTTTTGACCGATTGAAAAGTTTTTTCTTGAAATCATTTGATCATGAAAAGCTTTTGTTTTTTCCTTGTAAATTTTTGAGTTTTCATAGGCATCAAGGCGAATCTCTTCAAGTTCTTGCAACTGAAGCTTTCTGTGTTCACCTGCTTCATCCAATCTCAAATTGCATTGCTTCACAGCCCAATAAGCCCTATGTTCCAACTCAACAGGAAGGTGGCAAGGTTTGCCAAACACTAGACGATATGGAGACATTCCAATGGGGGTTTTATAAGCCGTTCTATAGGCCCACAACGCATCATCAAGTCTAGTGCTCCAATCTTTCCTGTTCACATTGACAGTCTTTTCAAGATGGATTTAATCTCTCTATTGGATACTTCAGCCAATCCATTTGTCTGTGGATGATATGCCGTAGAAGTGCGATGAGTGACATTGTACTTCTTAAATAGAGTTTCAACAACTCTATTACAAAAATGTGTTCCACGGTCACTGATGAATGCTCTTGGTGTCCCGAACCTAGCAAAAATGTGAGATTGACAAA
Organism: Combretum micranthum; assembly: GCA_024138025.1. Taxonomy (NCBI): domain Eukaryota; kingdom Viridiplantae; phylum Streptophyta; class Magnoliopsida; order Myrtales; family Combretaceae; genus Combretum; species Combretum micranthum. Next base: position 1,455,408 of record JAMXBD010000143.1, on the reverse strand, counting down.
ATCTACAACAACTTTAGCATTGTTAGTTCGGGTAGCCTTTGCTTCTACCCACTTTGACACATAATCAACTGCAAGAAGAATATAACATTCCAAAAGAAGAAGGAAAAGGACCCATAAAATCTATACCCCATATATCAAAAATTTCACAGCAAGAATTGGGGTAAGTGGCATTTGATCTCTATGTCCTAAATTTCCAACTTTTTGACATCTATCACAGATTTGCAGAACATAAGCATCACGAAACAAAGTAGGCCAATATAAACCACATTCTAGCACTTTACGAGCTGTTCTTTTAGGTCCAAAGTGTCCTCCACAGCATATGAATGACAAAATTGCAAAACAGAAAGTTTCAACTTGAGAAATACACCTTCTAATAATTTGGTCAGAACAGTGTTTCCATAGATAAGGGTCGTCCCAAACATAATATTTAGCATCACTTTTAATCTTTTCCTTTTGAGCTAGACAATTCACTTGGCAAAGTCCTAGTAACTAGATAGTTAACAATATCAGCATACCAGGGAGTTGTCTTTTGTATAGAAAAGAGATGTTCATCTGGAAAATCATCTTGCAACGGGACGGACTCTTCACTATTGGGTATTCTACTGAGATGATCCGCAACCAAATTTTCTGTGCCTTTTCTATCCGTATCTCCAAGTCAAACTCTTGTAATAAGAGTATCCATCTGATGAGCCTCGGTTTTGCTCTTTCTTTGAGAGCAAGTACTTCAAAGCTGCATGATCTGTAAACACAATCACTTTAGTACCAAGTAAGTATGAACGGAATTTTTCTAAAGCAAAAACAACAGCTAAAAGTTCTTTTTCCGTTGTTGAATAATTGGATTGTGCACTGTCAAGTGTCTTGAAGCATAACAAATGACATGAGGAGCTCTTCCAATTCTTTGTCCAAGTATAGCACCAACTGCATAGTTGCTCGCATCACACATAATCTCAAATGGAAGACTCCAATCAGGTGGTTTGATAATTGGAGCAGAAGTTAACTTCTCCTTTAGCTTGTTGAAAGCATGCTTGCAGGCTTCATCAAAATCAAACTCCACATCTTTTTGCAATAATTTGCATAAAGGTTGAGTAATCTTGGAAAAATCCTTGATGAAACGCCTATAAAAACCTGCACTGCCAAGAAAAGAACGAACTTCCCGTACACTCACGGGGTAAGGCAAAGATTTAATCACTTCAATTTTAGCCTTATCAACTTCAAGTCCCCTAGAAGATACAATGTGCCTAAAATAAGACCTTGATCAACCATAAAATGGCATTTTTCATAATTAAGTACAAGATTTGTGTCTATACATCTTTTGAGCACTTTTGTAAGGTTAGTTAAACATGAATCAAATGTGTCACCATAGACAGTAAAATCATCCATGAAAACTTCTATGATATTCTCCACATAATCTGAAAATATACTAACCATACATCTTTGGAATGTCGCAGGGGCATTGCATAATCCAAATGGCATCCTTCGATAAGCAAAAGTTCCAAATGGACATGTGAAGGTGGTTTTTTTTGGTCTTCAGGTGCAACTGGAATTTGATGAAAACCTGAGTAACCATCAAGACAACAGTAATGAGAGTCCAGCCAATCTTTCAAGCATTTGATCAATAAAAGGAAGCGGAAAATGATCTTTTCTTGTAGACTTATTTAGCTTCCTATAATCAATACAGACCCTCCATCCATTTTGTACACGAGTGGATACCAACTCACCTTTCGAATTTTCAATCACAGTTAAGCCCGTTTTCTTAGGAACAACTTGAATTGGACTTACCCATTTGCTATCAGAAATTGGATAGATCATACCTGCATCTAGAAGTTTCAAAATCTCTTTCTTTACCACTTCCATCATAGGAGGATTCAGTCGTTGAACTTCCCTTGAAGGTTTGCAATTGTCTTCAAGCATGATCTTGTGCATACATGTGGAAGGGCTCAGTCCTTTGATATCAGCAATAGTCCATCCAATGGCTTCCTTATACTCCTTAACACCCGAATTAGCTTTTCCTCTTCCAGAGTACTCAATTTAGAGATGATTACCGCAAGAGTATCTTGTTCTCCCAAATATATGTACTTTAAATGCTCTGGTAAAGGCTTCAACTCCAATTTTGGTGCCTGCACAATAGAAGGGAGAAGTTTTGGATTAGTAGAAGGTAAATCAATGTAAGAAATACCATACCTTAAGGGCAGCAATGATTCCAGTTCTTGAACAGTGTCTTCCAAGTCAGAATGAATCACAAACTTCTTACCAATTTTCTTCAATTTCTCAGTCGTAAGAGCTCTTTTCAAGTGCAATTTTCAGCCTATTTTCATCACTGAACTCAAATGATTTCTGTGCTAATGGGTCAACAACATCAATCACAAAAACAGAAGAGACATCACTAGGATACTTCATGGCTTCATAAATATTAAATTTAATAATTTCACCATCAAACTCCATAGTGAGTGTACCATCATGAACATCAATTTTTGTTCTAGATGTTTTAAGAAATGGTCTTCCTAACAAAATTAATGATGAATTAGCAGAATCATCATTTTCCATGTCAAGAACATAAAAGTCTGCAGGAAAAACCAACCCATTCACTTGCACTAAAACATCCTCTAACACACCATCAGGATACACATTGGATCTATCAGCAAGTTGAACAATCACCCCAGTCTCTTTTAATGGTCCCATATTCAACGATTGGTAAACTGACAGAGGCATAACATTAATTGAAGCGCCCAAATCACACATTGCCTTGGCAATTCCAACATTTCCTATTTTACAAGGAATGGTAAACATACCTGGATCCTTGCATTTAGGAGGAAGTTTCCTTTGAAGTATAGCAGAGATATTTTCTCCTACACTAATCTTCTCATTTCCTTTCAGCTTTTTCTTGTTAGTGCACAATTCTTTAAGAAATTTCGCATATCGAGGTACTTGTTTGATTGCATCGAGCAAAGGAATATTTACCTCTACCTTGCGAAATGTATCAAAAATCTCCTTTTCTTCTTCCAGTTTCTTAGATTTTGCCAATCTAGAAGGAAATGGAGGTGTTGGCACCATAATCTTAGATGGTTCAGCTGATGTTCCTCCCATTTGATTATCTTGAATGTGTGATTTTGTCACCTCTTTTTCAGTTTCTTGATCCAACTTATTCTGCTTGCTTTTCATCGGATTGCTGCAATTCCTTACCAGATCTCAAAGTGATAGCATTAGCACTTTGCTTAGGATTAGTAACGGTCTGAGAGGGTAACTTACCTTGAGATTCTAACTTACTCATTGATGTGGCAAGTTGACTCATCTGTTCTCAAGTTTTGGATACTTTGCTTTGTCTCATGCTGAAATTGCTTCGTGTCATCCTGAATTTTTTGTTAACAGCAAGAGATTTAACAATGTCTTCTAGAGACATCCCTGAACTCGAAGATGAAGAAGGTTGTGGTGCTTGGTTTTGTGGCCTTGGACGGTACTGTGATTGGAAATTTTGTGGTCTAGATCCGTAACTGAAGTTTGGATGATCCCTCCATCCAGGATTATAAGTATTAGCATAGGGATCATACTTCCTTTGTGGTAGACCTGGAAATCCTCCAATCGCATTTGCTTGCTCATGTGAATCTTCTTGAAGAGTAGGACACATGTCCGTGGGATGATTGATAGCAGCACAAATCCCACAAGCTTTAACCTGCTGTTGATTCCCTAAAGCTATTTGTTGCACGAGAGAAGTGAGGTTAGAAATTTGATTCTCAAGATGAGGGACATTTACCTCATTAACTCTTCTTGTGATAGGATCATGACGGTATTCAAACTGTTGTGAATTCGCAGCCATCAAAGATATCAAATCCCGAGCCTGAGCAGGGGTTTTGTCTACTATAGCTCCTCCGCTTGCTGCATTCATCATTTTCCTTTCTATTGGCAGCAAACCTTCATAGAAATATTGGATCAAAAGCTGTTCTGAAATACCATGTTGTGGACAACTGGCAACAATTGCTTGAATCGCTCCCAATATTCGTGAAGATTTTCTGTGTCCCTTTGTCTTATCCCACTAATTTCCCGTCTAATATTTGCAGCTCTTGTAGCAGGGAAAAATTTGTCCAGAAAAGCTTTAACCATATCAGTCCAAGTAGCAATAGATCCAGGAGGTAGATAAAATAACCAATCCTTTGCCTTGTCTTTCAATGAGAATGGGAAAGCTCTTAACTTGATTTGATCTTCAGGAATCCCTTGAGGTCTCATGCTGGAACAGACAATGTGGAATTCCTTCAAGTGTTTATGAGGATCCTCGTTTTCCAGACCATGAAAACTTGGCAACAGATGAATAAGACCTGACTTCAATTCCAATGCTACATTCAACTCCGGATATTGAATACAAAGCGGTTGTTGATTCACATCCGGTTCAGCCAACTGTCGTAAAGTCCTATCCTGATTTTCCATCTGTCCTGTTCTTGTAATATATCTTCCCTTTCAGATTCACTGGATGATTCACAGTTCCAGTGCTTGGTTCAAACCAGGAGATGAAGATGATGTAGTGGCTGCTTGAGCACGCAATTTGGCTTGTTTTCACAGTCTCCTAGCGGTCTTCTCAATTTCTTGATCAAACTCTAAATCACCTGTATGAGAAGAACGAGTCATAAAAGAATAGAGACAAATCTTTGACACCAATCCCCAGCAGCGTCGCCAAAATTTGGTGGGTGTCGAATCCAACAAATTAAAAACCTACTTTAAGATTTGTGTATAACAGTGAGTAGGTTCGTCTCCACAGGGATCGGGAAAATTTATTTCTATTCAAGAAAGAATGTAGATGAAAGAAGATTGGGGGGTTTGTTTAATCAAAAGCAATTAAGTTTATTATCTCTAAAGCTAGCAATCGCAAATAAGAGTTGAATTCAATAATAAGAAATCTCTAATCAAGGTGGTACTACAGTTCAATTCCTAGATTCGATCATTGATGCAAAGATCTTATTCTTTTTCTGACTAGATTGGTTATGGATTACAATACGCTCTGAAACCCTATCTCTCCTTACTGAATTGATAACCAAGATAAGATCTTTAGTTATTTCCCTTATTGATTAGATAACCCTAAACAAGCTCTTAGGATTTAACCTATCAATAGCAATAAATTAGAGAGACTACCAATCCTAATTAATAATCCATAGAGCATGAATCATTTAAATTAGATTATATATCATCACAACATAAATTAACTATCTGATTATAATCAACCACGTTGTTGTGTTACTCCTATTAGAATAGATGAACAATTACGGATTCAGTATTCTAATTAACAATATATTGTTTTGTCAATTGAACAACAGGCCTAAATTGTAACAATCAAACACAACAATAATAACAAGACAATTAGAGATGATATATAGATAATCAGAAGAAAAGAACAATTGATTAAATCGAATTAGATCTCACAAATCTTTGTAGAATTGAATCTGTAGCAATTCCCCTTGATTAGAATAGATGTTTAGCCACTCATGTCTCTTGAATTTCTCTCTCTAGGGTTTGTAAGAAAAGAATAAATGATATCTAATGAAAACCCTAAAAGATATATATACACAAGTGGGCAAATGAAAGGTCATCATTCAATATAGGCTGGCAGTTATAAGAAACGCCGGCGGCTTTCTATATCTTAGCCGGCGTATGTCTTCGAACACTGGCAAAACCCAGGAAGGCCGGCAAGAAGCCCAGATACGCCGGCGGCTTAAATCTTCATTCATGCGTCCAGTGTAGTAATGGCCGCGGCGTTGATAGATAAGCTGGCGGCCTTCATATAATGTTCAGCATCCAGAGACGAGATGGCCAGCGGCCTAAATATATATGCTGCCGGCGTTTCTTCTTCAATTTGTTCACTGGCGAAATTCAAGATACGCTGGCAGCCTTCTTCAATTCTTCTTCAGCCTTTGTATGTTTTATATTAAACGCCGATGAAATCCAACAAAGGTCGGCTGCTTAATTCCATGAATGGACGGCCTATCTTGCTGATTTTTGCTCCTTGTATATATTTTACTCCAATCTTGTATTATTTGCTTCTTTTGAATTCAAAGACCTGATATTCATATAAATCACGATTAAGTACCGATTCCATATAATTTCTACAAAATTAATAACAATTAATCCAAATTAAACCAATGAATTATTGAGTAATATTCATCTTAACACAAACCAGTTAATTGATACATGGAATGGATTTTGTAATGCTCTTAGACATAGATTTGGACCATCACCTTTTGAAGATCATCAAGGGAAATTATCCAAATTAGTTCAAAAAGGATCGGTGATTCAGTATCAACATGAATTGGAATTATTGTCCAACAAGATTTAAGGTCTTTCAAAGGATTTTTGAAGAGTTGCTTTAATTAGGGCTCAAACCTCTGATTCAATAGGAGTGGTGTTGTATCTCAACCAATAAGTTTGCTACATGCTATTAATCTAGCGAAGTTGCATGAGTGTAAACTTGAGAATATTATTTCACATTGTTGAGTACTCGGTCTAAGAATGCGACAATGAATCCATGGAAGTCATATAAAAAGCCTTTATTACCCACCCGAGCAACAATAGAGTAAAGTGGTAAATCGAACGATCATAAGGAAATTTAGGAGAAATCGATTCTATAAAGAAATTACCAACTGCTCAATTATTGGAAAGGAAGGAGAAAGGTCTTTATTACAATTGTGATGACAAGTTCAACAAAAATCATGTTTCTAAAGCCAAAATTTTGATGTTGGTAAATTCAAAAGAAGGGCTAGAGGAGCAGCATTCAATCATTATAAAAAAATGAGTTGGCAACAACTATACAACAAGAGAAAGATTTTGACATCGAGATTAGCTATCAGGCTATGATAGGGATCATGGATCCTAAAACTTTTTGCATGAATGGACAAATGAAATCTCATTTCTCATCTACACTACTAGACTTGAGTAGCACTCATAATTTTTTGCAGGTGAGTATAGCTAAGCAACTGAGGTTACCAATTTTGGTTGTTAAACCATTTAAAGTAATGGTTGGTAATGGAGAGTACATGGAATGTGTAGGCTATTGTAAGCAAGTGAAAGCAATAATCTAAAACATTACTTTCCATTTTGATTATTATGTTCTGCCTTTAAAAGGAGTTGGCCTTGTATTGGGAGTAGAGTGGCTAAAGCTCTTAGATCCAGTAACTATAGACTATTCTAATTTGACTATGTCATTTCAGTTTAAGGAAAATAGTGTAACATTGAAGCAGATTAACCATCTTTCTGCTAAATCTATTAATTCATCCCAATTACAGAAGTTAGTAGAGGTAGATCAGATTGTGTATTTTTATCATTTGAAGCTTCAGATGAGTGATTCTTCATCGAATACCACTAGCAACGAAGCTTTACAAGCTTTGTTGGGCAGATTTCCTGAAGTTTTTGCAACTCCATCATCACTGCCTCCTTTAAGAGATGTCAAGCATCACATTCATCTAAAGGATGAAGCAACACCAGTTAATGCCCGACCTTATTATTATCCCTACTTTCAAAAAACTAAAATAGAAAAATTAGTATAGGAGATGCTTGATTTAAGGGTAATTCAGCGAAGTACAAGCCCATTTTCATCACCAGTTTTGTAGGTTAAAAAAAAAGATGGCACGTGTCGTTTATGTGTCAACTATAGAGCATTAAATCAAGCTATGGTTTTGGACAGATTTCTAATTTTGTTTTCAAAGTCAGATTTAAGAGTTAGCTAGCATCAGATCCATATGTTTCCATTAGATGTTCATAAGACTTCTTTTCATACTCATGAAGGTGTTATGAATTTTAGTCATGCCTTTCGGCTTATCGAATGCCCCTAACTTTTCAATCGATCATGAACAAGATTTTTTGACCATTCTTATGGAAATTTATGGTAGTTTCTCTTTTTTTTAAGGCATACTTGTTATAGCAAGACTGGGATGATCATGTGCAGCATTTGGAGCAAGTTTTGAGTTGCTTAAGAGAACAGACATTTTATGTGAAACAAAGTAAATGTTTGTTTGCACAAACCAACATTGATTATTTAGGGCATGTCATAGTTGTTGATGGAGTAAGACCTGATCAGGAGCATATCATAGCCTGATGGGTGTCGAATCTAATAAAGTTATGTTTCTACTCGAAAAATTTATATAAATAGCATATATTAGCAAGCAAGTCAAATCCACAGGATTAGTAAAATTTATTTCTATTAGAAGATAAATGAAGAAAAGAGGAGACTTTTATGAATTCAAGGAAAACTATTATCAAAAGCAAGTAATGAAATTTAAAGAGTAATTCAATATTGATATTTTCCTAACCAAAAGTATCATTACAGTTCAGTTTATAAAATTGTTCATTGATGCAAAGATTTCTTTTCTTTATCTTAGATAAATTGGTTATGGTTATTAACAAGCTCCAATAACCTATCTCTCCTTACTTTTTTATAATCAAAACAAGTTCTTTGATTATTTCTCTTATTGATTAAACAGCCTTAAACAAGCTCTTAAGGTTTAATTTACCAATAGCATAGAGAACAAGAGAGATCATCAATTCTAAGCAACAAATCACAAGTGCAATCTATTTAGACTAGAATATATCTTCATAACACAAATCAATTATCTTTCTTATAATCAATCATGTCATTATGCCAACAATCAAACAATTACATATTTAACTTTCTAATTGATAATATATTATTTTGCTAATTGAACAAAGGAGCCCTAAATCGATTTTGCATCAATCAAGCAAGATAATAATATCAAAACATCCAGAAGATATATAAATACCCAAAGATAAAGAACAAAACTATGATAAATCATTTGGATCTCATAATTCTTGAAAAACCAAACTTGTAATAATCCTTTGGCTATAATAGAATTAGCCACTCATGCCCATGAAATCGTCTCTCTTTCTATGGTTTTCCATACGTTTTTTAGATTGAAAGATGAAATTGGTTGGCCTTGCAATTAAAATTGATTTATGAACTAAGAAAGCTTATGGTGTTGATGTAGGCATTGATGTAGCTTTAAATGTATGCCGGCCAAAGCCGACGGTGTAAATCCCATATCTATTAGAGTTAAATGTTTTGCAATAATTTTAGACGAGATGACAGCTGACCTTGAAGCAGCATTGGAGGCGGCTTAAGTTTACACTAGCCAAAGGCCGGTAGCCTTTTTTGTTGAAGTTGTCGGTGTTAAAGTTTTTGAAACTGTGCATGGGCAAGGCCAGCTTAAAGCTGGCAGGGTTGGATCAAACATTTGTCAACGTACAAGGTTCTATTAAAGGCTAGTTCCACTTGTTATTAAAGGTCAGTTGTATTGATCTTGGTATAGGCTAGTGTTGATGAATTTTTTATGAAGACCAGTAGCTTTAATTCCTCAAAGGCCGGCATACATTTTCCATGTCTTCAATTTTGCATAAAACTTCTCTCAATTGGTTGTATTTGCATTATAAGTTCTTCAGGACCTGAAATATAACAAAAATCGCACTTAAGTACCATTTTCTTATAATTTCTATAAAATCAATAATAATTTAGCATGTTTTATTTGATAAGAAGTGAGTATAATATGTCTTTATCATAGCCATCAGAGATTAGCCTGCTCCGTGATCAACAAAACAATTATGGGGTTTCTTGTGACTGTCTGGGTATTATAGACACTTTATTAAAGGGCATGATATTTGTGCATCACCACTTACAAATTTGTTGAGAAAAGAGGCATTTGAGTGGAGTCAAGAAGCTGAAGTAGCAATTCTAAGCTTTAAAATAGGCCTTGATGTCAACTCCTATCTTGGCATTGCTAAATTTTCAAGAAACTTTTATCTTAGAAATAGATGCATCAAGATCAAAGATTAGGGATGTGTTACACTAGGGTCATCAAACTATAGCATTTTATAGTTATAATAGTAGTTGAATCGATCAAGAAATGGCATCATAACAACATTTTATTATTAGAACCGATCAAAAGAGCTTGAAAAAGATCATGATTCAGACAACACAAACCCTAAAACAACAATATTTAATAAAGTCAATGGGTTTCAGTTATGAGGTGCAATATAAGCCTAGTGTTGAAAATAAGGTAGTTGATGCACTTTCAAGAATACATACATCAGACCAAACTTTACTGGCTATTTTGTTCCATCCTTCAATTATATTACTGAGTTGAAGCACTTCACTAAAAATAATAGTGAGTACAAAAGTTTGAGTGAAGCTTGTGATAAGGGCCAAACACTTGAATGACCTTTAATAAGGAAGGATAGTCAATTATTTTTAGGCAATAGGATTTTCTTATTACCCAATATTCCTATTATTCGAGAACTATTATGGGAATTCCATTATTCTCCTATAACAACATACTTAGAAGTTTTGAAGACTTTTAAGGATCTCAATGCATCTTTCTTTTAGGAAGGAATGTGATCCACTGTGGAAAATTTTATCAAGCAATGCCATGTTTGCTAGCAAGTGAAATACTTAACTTCATCACCAGCTAGACTTTTGCAACCTTTGAATATTCCTCATAAAGTATTTGAGGAAGTTTCCATCGATTTTTTTTTATTAGTCTACCATGTTCAAAAGGGTATTTAGCCATTCTTGTAGTGGTTGACAGGCTTAGTACGTATGTGCATTTTGGATTGCTTTCAACCTCTTATATAGCAGTAAAAGTTGTTGAGCTTTTTTGTAGAAATAGTGATCAAACTACATGTAATTCTGGTTTCAATTGTTACAAATAGAGACTTAGTTTTCACTTGCAAGTTTTCAAAAGAAATTTTTCAATTAAGTGGAACCAAACTCAATTTTAGTTCAGCATACCATCCGCAATTAGATAGCTAAACTAAAGTGGTCAATCATTGTTTGGAACATTATCTGAGAGCATCTGTCATGGATTGCCTGGTTTTATAGCCCAAATATTTGCCTTGGCAGAATTCAATTTTAACACTAGCTTTCATACTAGTGCTAAAATGACTCCCTTTGAGGCATTATATGGAAGATAACCACCTAAAGTAGCTAATTATGTTAGGAATTCCAGTTCAGTGAAACAGTAGACGAAGGATTGCACAAAGGAATAACATTTTAAAACTTTGAAGGAGAATTTGAGTCAAGCCTAGTTAAGGGTGAAGAATATTTCGAATCAACACAAATCTGTAGGAGACTTGGTTTATGTAAGGCTACAACTTATAGACAGTCATCCTTGAGAGGGAGACCTGTGGTGTTTTTATGGACCATTTCCAATTTTAACTCGAGTAGGTCTTGTAGCTTATAGGCTAGAGTTGCTAGAAGGATGTAAAATTCATCTAGTTTTTCATGTATAGCTATTAAAACAAGCTTTTAAAGATGAGTGACACACAGTGGCATTACTATCAAATTCAGTGGCGAATCATCCTTTGGTACAACCATTAGCTATTTTGATTTACCGAGTAGTACTTAAATAGGGACAACAAGTGAAGCAACTATTGATCCAGTAGCAATCTTTACTACTTGAGAATGCTACCTGGATTGACTTAAAGGAATTTGTTCAAGCTTACCCACATTTTCACCTTGAAGACAAGGTGGATTTTTCGTCTAAGGAGCAACATGTTATATTGCAAAGAAACAAGAAATTTCCAACATATTTAAAGGACTACGTGGTGGGACTTAAGCATACAAACAAGGCAATTCAAGGAATCAAAGCTAACAGAAACAATATGCTATTTCAACAATTTAAACAAAAACAACGGATAATGGTCAAGTCCTGTTGATATCAGCAAAGGAGAGTTGCAATCATATAAATACATAAGAGCAATTAGAGGGTTTTACCCATAAAGATTTTTTTAGATCTCTAACCTAATTCTTCTCTGTTCTTGGAGCCATTCTGGAGCTCGAATTCCAACGGAGAATTGCAGATTGAGGAGGACAAAGATCATACATTCGCCTTTGCTTTCAGAAGTTCCTTTTGTATGATTGAGGAGAATATTTTTTAGCTATATACTTGTATTAAACATTGTATTAGGGTTTCTTTTTTTTTTTTTTTCCAATCACTTGTTTGGATTGGATTGTTTGGTTCTTGGACTATTTGCTTATTTGGGCGAATCTTATGTTGGGCTTTATTCTTTTAAAGTGAAATTTGTTGGCCTATTGAGTACACAAGAGTATCATATGGTCATTGAAACTTATAATGATAACTATATATGTGTGTGTATAATGTGTGAAAGGTGTTTTTTTTCTTTTTAACTAATGGTCCTGTAATCTAGTGGCATCCAATCATGGTCTTCATCCTTGAGGTACTTAGTTCGATATCCCACATTGTATTGATTCTTAGTGGCCACATTATTATAACCATGAAAAAATAATTTTTTTTTGTATAATGTAAATTTTAAGATAATAGATAAAGTAGATTCACCTAGCTTATTATTAGTAAAATATAGGAAAAAATATAAAGCTCGAGCGCATTAGCTCGGACAGCTAAACACAGACAGCTAAACAAGTATCAGACATACATATATATATATATATATATATATATACATACACATATATGAACAAGTCTCTCGTTTTCCTTTTTCTAATATTTTCCTGGAACAGCATCTACTTATTCTATAGGTGTGTTAGTTTGCTGGAAAAATATTTTTGGGATACAACTATCAAATATTAAAATTAATGATTGCAATGGCATCGCTAAACTAGCTAAGTGTAATATAAAAGCAAATATATGTATTTATTTCTAAAAACACATGTTAATTATTAATCTATTGATAAGTAGGACATCGTCGGAGATAAGTCAATTGGTAGAAGATTATAACAAAACATATCAGAAGTGTCTTGTGTTTGTATTAAAATTCAATTTTTTATTTGTTTAGTAAAATCAAGATCTTTGTGCCAAGAGAAAAGATTTCATGACAGGGTTAAATAATTAAAGCGAAGATAATTAATCAGTGAAGTAATATTTTCTTTAGAAAATGCACCCAATGCCCACGCCACAACTCACAAGGCCAAATACGACAAACTCTGCCTCAAATAGCCTCATCTAAAGATTCTTAGGCTGACACTTTTGATATAATGTCTAAAGAAATCAGAACTTTACTATCCAAATATGATGTCTTAATTTGTTTATCCATGCTATAAAAATCTTATCACATGATACAAAGATCTAATAAAGTTATATAGTATGGTTACCTTGCCTCATTGGAAACCAATTATAATCACGTTGAATGTTTCTTGTGTTAATACTACTTCTAAAATTAAGTTGTTTTAGTTTTGTAAATTGTAATAGCATGTCCAAGTCAAAAAGTAATTGGTATAATGTCATCTTCTTTAAAGACATGAAATTATAAAAAAAAAAAAAAAAAAAGAAAAGTTTATGATGCAAAGGCAACAGAGATGCTAAGGCCAACAGTGATCCACCAAGAAGATGAGGGAGAGAAAAATAAGTGTCTAACGGTGGTACCAAAATATAATTATTCATCTTACACCTTTTTCTTTACTTCTGTTCACGTTTTGCTAATTTAAATTCACAAACAGTCGTGAACAAATAGCAATTAGAAAACAAAAAATACCAACACAATATCACTGGTAAAAAACATAATATTGATTTTTATAGTGTGTTACATGTATAAAATACGATACTAATACTTTTCGACATATCACACTTGAATTATGAAATATTATTATAAAATCATGCATCGCATTTCGTGCATGTAATATAACGATAATCATTCATTATTATATCGCATTTACTATATGATATGTTAATATAAAATATATATATATATATATATAATATAGTATTGGTAGTTTTATAATTATTTTTATATAATTAAGATTTTAATAATTTTTTATAAAAATAATGGTAGATTTCAATTTTACTTGTTGAAGCCGGCTGTGAGTTATAAACTTATGAGACCATACTTAATGGCATAAAAAACAAAAACGCGCATTGAAAAATCTATAACTATAACGCATCACAAAATTAGCAATAAAATATCCTAGAATTCAGTCTAAAGCAAAAGCCAAAGGGGTACAGTGTAGATTTCCATCCTGATCTTCCTACATACACATATGCATTATCAAATCCAAAAATATAGAAACTCTAAGCTTTTGTCTTAATAAAATTGTATAATTATCACCTTATTCAAATAAAAATTACATTAAAAATAAATTAAACAAAAATAATTATTAAAATTCCGATGCAAGATGCAATTCATATTAATACATGAATTACATGTGACTAATGTACAAGCATGATTCGCATATTTATGTCAATACATGAATCGCATGTATTACATGTGGCTCATGTACATACACGAATCGCATTTAATACATGTGACTTATGCATCTTACACATGCAATCCTTATGGTTGAATTGTATCTTATATATGTGATTCATGAGCTAAATCAAGAATCATGTTTAACACATATAATTTTGCATTGGCATTTACATAATTAGAATTATCTAATTTGTATTTAGACAATTTTTTGTTATAAAGTTTGTAAACATGAGTTTTACCCTTTTTCTATTATTATTTAGGGGCTCTCTCTCTCTCTCTCTCCCCGCAACCCCACCCCATCCCCCAAACATGCCGATCCGAATCGGATAAACCCCATATCATCTCTATTTTTTTTTTTTATCTTTCTTCAATGGAAGGAAAAAGGAAATTCCATTGTAGATTGATGGGTTGTGTTTACTATAACTTGACGATAAGTCATTCTATCAATCGTGAATAGATAATTAACTATAAAGATCAATGGGTTTTAAGTCTAATTCTTATGATGCAATTAAAAAAGGGATTTTTGGGATTTCAATAAGAATAATAAGCAAATCAAATGTTTTTTTTTTCTTTTTTATTCTTTAATAAGACGAGTAAAAACCCTAATCGTATTCCTTTATTTGTGAAAGGAAATTGCTTTAGTATAAGAATTGTTTGGGATTCTTTTTTTATTATTATTATTTTGTTTGATCATTAAGTATTATATACACTACAATTTGTTTCTTTTCATCAAGTTAGGGCTATAAATAAGTTAAGTTTAGATAATACAGTACTAGGTTTAAGCTTAAACTCAACTCAAGCTCAACTAATATGTGCAGCAAAACCTACGAAAAGGATTAGAACGGGCCTCCATTAAACCAAAAAGACACCTTAAGAGAAGACTAGATCACACCCTAGAAAAATCTAAACTAGTTAATGTGGAACCTTATGTGACACCTTGGAAAATGTTGATTATGCCTAATTTTCCTCCTATTCAAACTTTAACCCCTAATTATTGCAATTCATAAATAAGATGCAACAACAACTAAACACAACAAATAAAGAGATAGGATTAGAAAAGATCACACTGAGATTTAACATAGAGTTCGATCTACCCGCTAGTCTCCACGATCCATACAATGCCTCTCTTAATGAAGGACTTCACATATTTATTTTCACAATCAAACAATGCTCCAAGAGGAGCTACAATACCTCACAAATACAAACACAACAATAAACTTAAGTTGTGTCTTTACAATAATCTCTCTAGCATAGTAAACGCAAATATTCCACAAATAAACCCTCAACAAGATTAGTGTAGTGCCTATACAAAAGATAGCAAATATAAGAACTAATGGCACTACACTTTTCTTTTACTCACAAAATAATAGTGTTTGTACAGGGATTAAATGCAATTTATGAGCTCTATCTACCCTCGGTAACTACCCAACAACTTATATTTATAGCCTTTCCAAGTCTTCTAGCTGTTGCACAAATTTCACCAAATTCCATCCTTGCATTATATGCTTAAATGACTAGTTTCTATCAACTACCATCCACAAACTAAAGGCTAACATTCGAAGTTACCTACAAATAATAAGCATAGAATGATATGGATACTGTTGGCATCCGAACACCACACGTTGGCGCTGGACGCTAGCCCACTAAACAATGACTCTAAACATTTAGGTCATGTGAAACATGCCTAGCATCCAAATATCAACCCTTAACATTTAGACACTAGTTGCATTTCACATGACTAGTCTCCAGGTCATGCTAATGATCGAATGTCATACCATCTAGCATCCAAGCACTAAGCCCCTAACATCTAGATGCTACCTGGATTTCACATGACTAGTCTCTAAGTCATGCTAACAATCAAATGCCATACCATCTGGCATTTAAACATTAGTTATAGTGCAATTAGGTCTTACAACAATGATAGCACATACGAAAGACAAGTTAAACAAGCACAAACATATTCAATTCAAATCAAATCACACACTTGTTTTACTAATTAACTATAACTAAACCTAATTAACTTATTAATTGTGCAAACTATTTTGTTATAAAAACATACCTTAAACACACATGTTCAATGGTTAAACCTTAAGTTGAAGAGAAGGTAGAACCCTAACTAACAATTGTTGACCACCCACATAATTATAGCTGATTAAACCTTAACCAAGATCAAATGCCCTCGGCAGCTTAGGATCAACTATCCTATGAAGCAAAATCGACCAAATGGCCCCTCAATAGTGTAATATGATTTACTAACTTAAAATCAAATCAATAACGGTAAATTTGATTATTATTATTATTATATTATTATTATTATTATTAGTATTATTATTATTATTATTATTATTATTATTATTATTAATTTAGCATGTGCAATCTAGATGTTGTATCTAAACATAGACTTTATTGAGACATTGGTTGATTATTAGGTATGTCTTATTATTATTTGTTATGCATGCTTATGGGTTTAAGAAGAAAATGGACAAATAACTATTTAATTATTGAATTAGTTGTGTTGCTTATGCTTATGCTTATTCTTGGCTGTGTTAATGGGGTTGAGATCTTATGAGTGAGTTTAGCTATCCAAGGGAGTGAGATAGCAAATTTGAGAAGAAGTGGGGATTAAGAGGTAGAATTTTGGAAGGTTCTATTTCCTGCAAAATTCTATAGACATATTAGGTTTGGAACTTTCTCAAATGGTCCCAACTATTTTTGTGAACAAAATATCTCCTAGTTGGAGCACACATTCTTGATCATTTACTTTTGGCATGATCAGACTTTTAATTTTCATATTATTTGCACCTTGTTATTTTCTTCCAAGAACATGTTCAATCAAGATATCCTCGACACAATTCCATGTGCTAAGGATTTGCCTTTTTAGGTTCTTCACAATTATGACCAAGTTCTTCAATTTCTTGGTGTCATCTATAAAATACTATGCTGTATTTTTTTTTTTTTTGACATATAAAATGGCTTAAAAGATATACATGGTTTCATAATTACTTTATTTATTTTTAAAATAATATATGGAAATTAAGTTTACGTGATGCCTATGGATACTAAAATAAATGACCTTAAATAAAGTGAAGAGGTCCTGTAGGAAGAGGAGTTGTTAAAGAGTTTGCATAACACCAAAAGCCTTAAATAATATTTTTAGTAATGAGCATACTCTAATTAACTTTGTTTTTTGATTTCTTCAATCATGGGTAGCATGTGTTAGAGCATTAATTTAATTTTAGCCTTAAAGAGAAAGAATCTTAGAATATGTTGCAATTAGGCATCTAAGTCATGTCTCGATATGAAGGAATTGTGGTTGGCCTTAATGGTTTGAAGCAAAAGAAGTTGCAATGAGGCAAACTGGAGGTCTGGGATGACAATTTGAGCCTTGTGGATAAGCTGTGCAACTCATGGCATGATACGACAGTGAACTCAAAATTAAACTATTTTCTATAGACTTAAATTGTTTCCCACATATATTCCAATCGCGAAAATACATACCATTTGTGATGTTATATCACTTTATGTTGGTTTATGTGTGATGGAAGTTATCAGTTATTACTAAAAATTCAATAATTTGAAATTATCTACTATATTAATTAACCTAATGAATCTTGTTTCATCCCTGTTTGTGAATTGGAATATGTGCATTAATTATTCAATTATGTATCCAGCTTTATAACTCAACCACTTGTATATTTTATTTTAAGTATGACAAACTGGAAATGCAATGGACATTGGAGAATGGTGGCAACTGGAAAGGAGAGTAAGATATATATATATATATATATGTGTGTGTGTATTATATATATAAGTCTGTTTGGATTGTCTATTTGTATGTATTTGTATCAATTTTGCATTTATAACTTATTCGTATTATCTCTGTATTATATTGATATCATATCTATTTGATTTTTATGAGTAAAACTATCAGTTTTTCATCGGTATTTATATTTTAACATATATATGTTTGAAAACAATAAAAACATGATGTCAAAATGATCAAAGTATGATGAAATAAATATATATATATATATATAAAGAATTATTTGCTCTATTAGAAGCTTTTTTTAGGACAAATCCTATATAGCGTGCTTAACATATGTATCAATATTATTCTTTTTATACATTTAAGATGATACGACGTTTTCTTGTTCAGCACATCCATGTGGTAGTGTCAAAATTTTCATACCTTTTAAATGGAAGTTGTTTCTTTCTGCATCATAATAGTATTGGACAGCTAATTATTTGTATGGAGACAAATATATAAAGAGCACAGAGTGGTGTAATTGAATTTTAATGCTTTTTGTTCTTTTGACCAAAAGTTAAATATATAATCTACGAACACATGACAACACTTTTAATTTCTTATATATATATATATATATATATAACTATTAAACCAATTATTCATCATTGTGTTAAAAGATATTAGTCTTATTTTATTTTTTTTTTAATTCTTATCTTATAACAGTTATAGGTGATAGTTAATCCTCCTTTCTACCTTTTCTCTAGATTAAAAACTATTCTCACTTTCTATATTTTTTTGTATTTATTTTCATTTTTTTTCTACATGTACTTTTTAATCGTTTTTTTTTTTTTTTTTTCCACATACAATACGGGTACATTATACACTGATGTATATATATAAAGAAAAGATAGCTTTGGGAATCATAGGCAAAAGCAAATAAGAGTATAAGACATAGTTGTTTTACATGTGCATTCCCACGCATTTATGCGAGGTGTCCATGTTGAGGTGAAACTTTATTCTCTACTTCCACCAAAACAAGGCTTTATTCGCACCTTTTGGCAAAATTTTAGTTCTTTCTATAGCCATCCACGTCCAAATCCACATTCCACAAAATTACACCACTAAAAAACTATACTGTTCAAACCTTCCTTCTTTTTTATTTTATTTTTTTATTGTTGGGTTGTCAGTACATTTCATAACGGACATGACACTCTACAACATAAACACTTTTCTCTCATTCTGGGTGTCTACCTATCTTTGTCTCTGTCTCCCTCTCTCTCTCTCCCCTCCCTCCCCCCTCACCTGTCTTTCTTTCTTCCCCATCAGCATCACACCATCCTTCCGTAGCCTCACTATTTTATTATTACGTTTTCACTTGAACGTACGTTGCTTAAGCGAAGTAAGGTATCTGTCATCAGATCTATTCATGTCTTACACACTTACTTAGATGACCCGTTTCTGGGTCACGCTCTTTAACTCCTAATGGACGGCTCTGTAAGGTAAGCTTTCACCATTCATATTCTCCATCGATTTTTTTCCCCCTTGTCGACGTACACTGATGGAGAAAAAAAAATTGAAGTCTTCTTCTTCTATATGGCTTTTTTAGATTGTTGGGTCTTTTTTTATAGCTTAATGATATTAAATTGTGTTTGAGTAGTTCATAGTATTCAGTTTAGTTGTTTGATCATGTCGTGTAAAGAGAAATCAATAAAAAAAGGTAGGCAGGGATGTTGTTGCTTAATTTAGAACGACCCATATGGAAAAGTAATGTAAAGATGTTATTATTATTATTATTTTAAGTGGATTGGATTTTTTTACAGGGTCGATGAAAGGGTTTTTCCCAATGGAGATGTTTATACTGGTGACTTCAAGGGGATCCTGCCCCATGGGAAAGGGAAATATGCGTGGTCTGATGGATCAGTTTATGAGGGTGAGTGGGAAAATGGAAATATGACTGGAAAAGGGATTGTTGTTTGGTCCTCGGGGGCTAAATATGAGGGTGATGTATCAGGGGGTTATCTCCATGGGTGCGGGACACTTATTGGAATAGATGGTTCTGTTTATACCGGAGCCTGGAGGATGAATGTTCGGCATGGTGTTGGGAAGAAAGATTATGCTAATTCAGATAATTATGAAGGTATGTGGAAGGAAGGTGTACCTGAAGGTAATGGCAGTTATAGTTGGAGTAATGGCAATATATATGTTGGAAAGTTCAGAGGAGGAAAGATGTGTGGTAGGGGTATAATGAGATGGGTAAATGGAGACCTTTATAGTGGTTCTTGGTTAAATGGATCAATACACGGGTCGGGGTTATATAGATTTGCGGATGGGAGTTATTATTTTGGTTCGTGGACTAAGGGTTTAAAGGATGGGAAGGGGACTTATTATCCTGTTGGAACCAAGCACCCATCTTTACAAAAATGGTGCAGCTTGACGTTTGAAGACGATGGGAAGAGCTTGTCGTCTCGTGGATCATCATTTGCCTTGGAGGATTTTAGGGCTGCAGGATCTAGCATTAGTCGTAGTCATTCTGAACATATTCCAATTGATGGATTTTCATTGAATTCAGGTGGGGTTACCCATAGGGCTGCGTCATCGGATGTTGACTCTGTCGTTTTTGGCTCTGGTAGAGAGTTTACTCATCAAAATTCATCGTGTGTACGTAGAGTTACGGGCATAGAAAATGAGAATAAACAGGAAAATAAGGACAGTAATTTATTAGTTTTTGAAAGGGAATATATGCAAGGAGTTCTAATCAAAGAGAAAATTAGGAAATATGCTGAACTATTGCATAAAAGTGACCAGAAAAAAAGTTCATGAGAATGGATTAAATATGAGAGTTAATGAGGATATATCAACAAACCAGCGGAGTTATGATTTAATGCTCAATCTGCAACTGGGTATCAGGTAAATTGAGGAGCTAAATAGTCTTTTAATTTTGGTCTTTATTTTTCCTTAAACTATTGATGATCTATACACTATAGACCAGCTGCTGCAGAGTTTGGTGGCTATCCTTTGCCTAAAGGAGCCGATCCTGCATGTTGCACCTTCCTTCTTTATTTCTTTTCTTGATCTTTATTGCCTGCTAAATTTCTGCATATGTTATTATTAAGATTAATCTTATTAAAACCCAGTAAAGTAGGAAAAAGGCAGGGTAACAGTTTGAAAGCAGGATATGGACTATTCTTGGTATCTTTTTTATTAATTTTAAATGTCATGATGATTACATGTCTTTGATGGCTTCATTATTCTAGTCAATTAAAAAAAAAATTTGGCCACTAATACTTCAATTTCCTATCCTCTCTACAAATTTAATTCCTCTCCATGCAGTAGTACTTTCTTATGCATATAGTTTCAATTGACAGGTACACTGTTGGAAAGATCACACCAGTCCCTGCACGGGAAGTTCGACTATCTGATTTTGGAGATCGGGCCAGAATAAGGATGTACTTTCCCAGAAAGGGCTCTCAGTTTACTCCCCCACACAATTCAGTTGATTTCTACTGGAAAGACTATTGTCCAATGGTTTTCAGGTGTGTGTCGTTATGCATGTAAGCACTTTAAGTTTTATTTTGTTATTGGCTCGAAGGTTAAGGTTACTGTGAGATTGAAGCATGGAGTGAAGGGCATTAATCTAGTGACAATCAGGGTGAAGCAGTCTGTCTTGGATTGTACCAAAGAAAGAAACCAAACTTTTGCCCACAACAGATACTTATTCATAGGTGTCTAAATTTTTGTACTTTTGTATATTCAAATATTCTCATAACAATTTTGAGTTAGCATCACTTGCAAAGAAGTTTGGACAATAAATTGCAAAAATGTGAAAGTTAGGCACTAATGCAACAATTGTTTCCATATATCTAAGTTGAAGCTTATTAATGACTTTCAGCATTAAATTGATACCCACTACCTTGAAAGAATTTGGCCTGTTCCATGCGGAGATTACATGAGTTCAACTGACCAAGATTTTATCCATTTATTATTTTTTTTATTTTTATTTTATTCTTTGTTTTTTCTGTTAATTGACCAATATTGAATGTGTCATTTTCTGGGTTTATTTTATTCATTTTATACTTGATATAAGTGACGGAGCTGTAAACTTTTACTTTTAATGGTAAGAAGATAATAGAGCAGTAGATTTACCTACTGATACTTGGTTAGATATTGAAGATGCTAGAGATGATAAAGCTCTTCCCTAGTTTTGCCTTACCGTCCCTTTTACTTGCTAGCGTGATATCATTTTCTTATTTTAAATAAGAAGTTTTCTCTTTTTGTTAATTATCAGTTGTATCTGCCACCATCTCACCTATACCTCGAAAAGCTAGCTGTTTTATAACTCCTCTTGATTTTTATGCTAATGCTTGAAAATAGTAAATATTGCACTATAACAAATATATTTTCATGAAAACAGTCTTACTCGTAAATAATATGCACCATGACAACATTTTCTTTCTCTATCACGTTGTTCACAACCTATCTGGCATTAAGAATAGGTGACATTTTAGAACCTTTCTAATTGTGTCATAAAATATGTGGTCTTTTTCTTCCTTGGTGGAAAGATGATGCTCTCACAAAGTATTTTTAGTGAGCCCATCTAAATTTTAATTACTGATATTTACAAGTCATGTGTTGGTTATCTACAGCAGAATCAAGACTTGCAACTTCACTGTGATTATTCATCTGGGTGTCTTCTTTTTCAGATAAATAAATTTGTTTATTCATCTGTTTGTCAACTTCATCTTATTTTAAGTATCTAGGACTGATTTGTGAGAATCACTTTCTCTTGGTTGGAATTGAGTGTTTGTTTAGTTACATTACCTATCTATTTCAGATGATCCAAATGCTCTATCTGTCCATGCTATCTCATGGCTGCCAGGACTAACTTCTTATCTCTTTTCAGGATTTTTATATCCTTCTGCTCATGCAACTGTGAATTATTTTTCAGAACTTTAATTATGCAACTGCAATGGTTTGATAGGCTTGTCAGTAACCTAGGATTTATCTCTCAGGAATTTGAGAGAGATGTTCAAGCTAGATGCTGCGGAGTTCATGATGTCTATTTGCGGTGATGATGGTCTAAAAGAGCTTTCTTCTCCTGGAAAAAGTGGCAGTATATTTTACCATTCTCAAGATCGGAAATTCGTCATCAAGACATTGAAAAAATATGAGCTAAAGGTTTGACAAAAGAATTTCAAATCCTTCGTATCTCAACTTTTGACTTTTTTTTGGGGTAAAAATCTCAACATTTGACTAGTCATGACAGAATTCAGTTAAATTTGTTCTTTTCCGGAGAGCATCAAAGAGACCCATTTGAGACAATAAAAATAGCTTGTGCATTTTGAGTTATTCTCTCAGAAACTGGATGAGAAAACACAGAAGGAAAAAGGCAATCTAAATGAATCTAGAAACCTACGTCTGCTTTAGACAATAAATCTATTAGGCACCAAGCTGCTTAAGTAGGTAAGATATGTAAAATAACAGATATGTGTCAGCAGGAAAAGAATCAAGAATGCAAAAAACATAACAAGGATTAACGAAAAATAAATACAGAATATGAATTGTCACTCTAATGAAGGATTTTGGAGCATTGCAACTTCCTGAAGAAATGCCCTGATCTTTTTGGTGGACTTTACTCAATATCTGCTTTGATATAATTGTTGATTTTCTTTTCCTGCATTAAGAAACGCATAATATTCGCTTTCATGCCATACACCGATTAGATATTTCTGCTACTTGAGGACCTGGTGGTCGCAAGGAGGTTTCCACAAACAATTTTATCGTAGAAGGATAAGGCTTTGTTGATTCATCTACTATAATGAATGAGTTGAGTCTTAAAGAAGCAGTAGATTCTGGTTGGGTGCGCCTCTTCTGTGGTGTTTTGGTTCTGCCAAAGACACAACCGTTAGCACAAGTTTTGATAAAATATCCCACCAATAAGTCCTAAAAGCTACTTGAGCCTTTAAACTTAAAAATTTGCCAAATTCTACATTGCCATTTAGTTCCTTGAGTGTTTGAAAAACCTTTCTTTCTTTGTTGTGTTTGCTGGACTTGCTCCAGCACCTATTCTCTTCATTAATAAAACTTCTTTCAGCTTCAAATATTTACTTTCCTAAAAAATTGCTAGTTATCTAGCTGACATTTGAACATCTTTATGATGTCCTCTTTAGTAAGAGTTGGGAATATGTTGAACATAAAAACAATGTAAATAACAAGCAAAATGTGTAAGAAACTAAATTTGTCAGAGATATTTAAATGAGGAGTTTCATACTTGAAGCTTCCATGCAGTAGCACCTTTTAGAAATGGGTTAAAATAAGTTCACCATTTAAAAATGTAAAATCATTAATGTAGCTTCGATCATGATGATGATAAATAGATCTTGAAAGAGCAATTATTTGAGGTCAGTTGTATTTTTTTCTTTTTCCCAACTATGTCAGCTCTATGACTTCCCTATGTTGCGGTTACTTGTGCTCAGGTTCTTCTCAAGATGCTACTGAACTATTACAATCATGTAAAAAAGCATGAGAATACTCTCATTACAAAATTCTTTGGTGTCCATCGGATAAAGTTGAAAGGTGGAAGAAAGGTATCTGCAATCTATTCTGAAGGTCCTGGTCTGACGATATATTGTCCTTTCTTCTCATTTAGGCTCTGTTTTCACCTTACTGCCTTCTTTTTCCAGGTGCGTTTTGTGGTTATGGGCAATATGTTTTGTACTGAGTTGCGTATACATCGGCAATATGATCTAAAGGGATCATCTCAAGGAAGATCCACAGAGAAGGAAAAATCACTGACGATACTACATTAAAAGATCTTGATCTGGCATATGAGTTTCAAATGGACAAATTATTACGAGAATCTCTCTTCAAGTAAGCTGCTTATTTGTTGGTGTCTTCACTATACCATAATATTCTATTCTGTTAATCATAAAGGAGTTGGAAGAGTGAAAATTATATGATTTTCAAATGCTTTGTTTATGGTCATTTTCCTCTGCATAGTTCAACTTTGTTGAAAGGTGGAAGAAAGGCATCTGCAAACTTATTGATACTGATGTTTGCTTCTATGTACAGGAGCTAAGTAGTAAAAAGATAACAAATAAACTTCGATAAAATTCAACTATCAGAAAATGACTTTCTTCTTGAAAGATGTTCCAAGTACTCCAAGTCAGAGATTCAGCACCAAACTCCTCTTATGGCAATCTTAATAAGCCCAACATGACAATAGAATAGTTGCTGGCTTAGGCATAGCAGTAGATGTGCCGGGGCACAAACCTGAAAGCTAACATTACCAGATAGTGCAGATGATGATCTCTTATTTGCTTTCCAAACTTTACATGAAATAGACCAACGGGCAACTGTAAATCATCCTTTCTTGAGATATACTATTAAAACAATGCTGTGTAGTGGTGTAGGCATGTTGCTTACAAACAACATTAAGCAGAGCTTGAGCCACAAGTTAATATCAAATAAAAAAGTTTCTAGTTACATCCTAGCAGGATCCTTATTAATCAGCTAACAAAAGAAATCCTTATTTTCCATTCTTGTAACTGTTATTGACTCCTTTGTCAATATTTGAGTAGGAATAAAATATAAGGGGTAGAGTTTTTTTCCATTCAATTACTGTTGTTGGGTCTTTATTCTAGAAAAGAGACACCTTGTCTTTATCCTGGAGTAGAAGACGTCTGTTTTAAGGTTTGTATAAATAACCTTTTTGAAAAACAATAAATAAGCAAACATGCACATCATGACTTTTCACCGTCAAGAGATTGAAGAGTTCTACTCTAATGAGCCCTCAAAAATGGAGGAACCCAAAAAAAACAAAACCTGATTTCCAATTTTACTGTTAAATCGCCTTTTGACTAGATATTGGACTCATACCAATAACAGTAACATGCAAAGGATAAGATTAAAGAGGAGAACAAAGAAGCTTTTAATGAGGGATTGACTTCTCTATATAGAAACGGTATATCTCACCTATAATTTGTTGCTACTAATCTCAACCCAAACCACTACCATCAACACCCATAGTAATGGATCTGGAAATTGACTTCTAGGTTGAGCATTTTTGCCTCTGTTTTAGGTGGAGCTTTTAAGTCTTATGGTGGAAACAGTCTCTCTAATTATCTTACATCAAATCTGGCACACCAAATAGAGAATCCCACTCATTCACAGCATATATAAGAATACCAACATATTATGTTGTTGCAGTAGATTAAGAGAGCAAGCAACTTCTTCGATCCAAATTTAATTTTCACCAAGTTTCATTGGCATTTTGCAGTAATGACTTGATATAATTTGGGAATCATATTTATTCAAATAAATAAATAAAATTTGGGAATGGTTCCATTTGCACAAAAACATTGGCATGATCCCTATGTCAAACCTATCCACCAAATGCGAAGTTTTAGTATTACCCGATTTCACATTAGAGCAAGATTAGGTGGAGAAAAGGCATGAGAGTTCTCTTAATCTCTAAAATATAGAGTGATAGAGAGCCAAAAATATGATGTAATATGGCTTTATGCATGTTACCAATATGTCCTTGCATCTGGACTTAAGAATTCTGACCCAAGAAAATTGATGTTGTTTCTTCAGTTCATACTTTCTTCTAATACTAAAAAATGAAGTTTAAATTTTAAGATAAAATTTGCAGTTCAAAAAACATGTCCGTAGGGCCTTAGAATATACAGTAGACACATTTTTAATCAGCCATGTTCACACCTTCCTTCTTGCCCTAAATTCATCGGTTGCTATTCCCAAAAAGAAACTTCCAGTTTTATGTCTTGACCATCTGCAGAAATGATTCCAGCTCATTTGCAGGCAACTTGATGTAGATTGCAGATTCTTGGAGTCTCAACAAATCATTGATTACAGCCTTCTGTTGGGATTGCATTTCAGAGCTCCAGAGCCTTTGAAAGCTCATATTCATCCACCTGATACAAGGCACAATGACAGCAAAGGTTGGCATCAATTTCTGTTGTGTCTATATAGTTAATAGTCTAAGCTGCTTGCAGTGGAAATCATTTTTGCTTGTGGAAATCCTGGTCTTTGATATAACATTTTACTTACTTGCCTGTTGCTTTGACTAAATTTATTATAGTGAGATGAGATATCTAGCATACATCCGTATCTCCACAAAGCTGGAAATTCTAGTGATTTCCCTGCGAAACAATTAAATCAGCCTCATGGCTGTATGATGCAATGAAAATTTTATTAGATTATCTCATACATGAAGCTTCTTAATGAAAATCTTTTGATATCTTCTTCTGATAAGCACCAACAGTAGGTCTTAAAATCTGTGTGTTTGCATAAAATGTATGCATTTTATGAAGACGATAAAAAGTAAGCTCTAGACAATTCAAACAGTTAGGTGGAGCGGTTGTATTATTCTAAATGTATCATTTCATGTAATATATTTTTCTCTGCGTCTTTGTAGGTATTCTCTACCTCCATTTTATGTGAGTTGCATCTAAAAGTTTCCGAATTAACATTTCTTTCCAGATGGCTACACCTGATCAACTGTGCATCCCTTTTTTTTTTTTTCACTCATAACTAGTTGCTACCCTAATTTTCTCTTTACCATATTCATCTCATTTTTCATGTGGCTACAAAAATTAATGGCAGATTTAAGAATACTCTTTGAAAGTCCTAGTCGATCATTTAGTGATAGTAAATCTGCTATTAGTATTGTAAACAATCCTTTGCAACATGATAGAATGAAACATGCAAAAATTAGTTGACACATTATTCAAGTTGAAATTGATAAGGGGGACATCAATTTACAATATGTCCTTTCTCAAGTTTTCAAGAAGCCAATCTCTTTACAAAGACTATTTATGGACCAAGATTTGAGTTTTTGTTAAAAATGTTTGGAATGATTGTCATCTATTTTTTTGCTTGAGGGGTAGTATTGAAAAAGTAGTTAGTATTTTTACTTTCAAATTTTCATATTTTTGTCTAAAAGTATAAGACAAGGTAAGGTTTAGCCTGTTATGTTTATGGACTTTAGGTTAGCTTTGGTTTGAAATTTTGAAGATTTGGTTTCTGCCTATTTTCTAAGGATTTATGGGTATTTAATCCCATGACTTCCAATGAAATAAGTTGAGTTTTTCGCATTAACTTTCCTCACATTTTCCAGTCAAAGATGTAATTATTTGGCCAAGTGAAACATGGTAGCATTATGTCATTTTTGCAAGTCACAATTGTCTTGTCTCTCTCTTAGCCTATTTTTAGGCATAACTATTGTAACCACCCAAAACTAAATGCTATCTAGAAGTTTTTAGATGTTTCTATACATGTACCTGCATATGACAATTCATAAGGAAAACACTAAAGCTATATTAAGGCTAAATTAAGCTGCTGCAGCCACTGCTCTCTGATTTTGCCTCTGGTATACATGTAGTATCAGGTGTTGTAAACATAGGACTATTATCATATCCACTTTTCATATTTGGCATAAAGCATCCATCAATGTAGAGCGTATCAAGGAAGTTATGTAGTGTTAAAGTGATGTCTTTTTCTTTTTCTTTCTTTTTTCTTTTTAACCAATTTTTCACTTTTGGCAATCCTGGCATTCCCAGCTCCAATAGAGTTACCTTTTCTACAATCTTAGCAGCTAATTTATGCATTTTGTCATTTGTCCTTCATAATTGTCGTGCCCAGCATTTCCCCCACTAGCAGCAGACCACAGAATAATAAAGTTGTCTCGGTAAATGATATTTCAAACGTATCATCTGTTATGATGTATAAGTTGCTTTCTCCTCCTCTCTTTTCCCACTGGAGGGAGATAATCAGCTAACCTTTATTTCTAATTTACTTAAGATTTGATTCATGATAATTGATCAGAGGTAAGCTGCAATGGCATATGCTCTGTTAGCTCTGCATTCGCTAGCCAGGGAGTCATCTTCCCAGAAATATATCCATCACATTATTTATGCAATTTGGACCGACACCAGTGTATGTTATCTTGAAAGATCTTAGAAAATGGTGATTTTTATAATATCAAAGCATACTATATGTGAAAATGGATGCCCCTTCATTTTGGGAGTTGCATATGAAGTCTGTGTGCATTTAACACATGGCTATTTTACTACAACCTTGCAAAATTTTCAATCAGTTTGCAGCTAATTTCTTCATCTTCCATGTGTAAACTCGCAAGGAGAACTTCCAATTCCTCCAAAAGGCCTTATTTTAGTGACACATGAACCCTCGGCTAGCACCACACCAGGTACTCACATCAGAGGAAATCCACTCAGAGCATTTTCAGTAGGCGACAAGGAAGTGGATCTTTTGCTGCCTGGTACTGGAAGGTGAGCTTCAAGCCAACTGACTTTCTTATTCAGTTCAAATAAAATAATAAATGAGATTTTGTGGCCCATTAATCTGATCACCCATTTGTAATTGTTAAACACACTGGTTTTATGTTCATCACGTTTAAATGACATCTGGCTAGTAATTAGATTTCTTGAAAATGCTACTCCTTGTATCGCAGAGTCCTCAGACTTCAGTAGCTAATCTGACTTTCCCTCATCAGTGTCATATACATGTGAATATTGTGACATGATTGATATTTATTTCCTCAATCAGTAGTGTCTCTAAGTCAACTGCTGTTACCATCGTAAGCTTCAGTTATGTTAGAAAGTATTATGGCTTGGCTGACCCTGGCAGAAGAAGGAAATCATGCTTATATTTCATCATCAAGGCTTTTAGTTACCATGTTTCAGTTTTCTTTGTCACTGTACATGCACCTTCATGGGGTGGCATTTATGAATGTCATATCCAAATTTTGGCGAAGATGACTGCAGTTATTAATTACAAACTTCCTATATATAATCTGATATAGGTTACGGGTGCAGCTGGGAGTGAACATGCCAGCTCAAGCCAAACGTGAGGTCAAGCAAGATGAAACCGATTCAACAGAGATCGAACTCTTTGAGGTGTATGATGTTGTTCTCTACATGGGAGTAATAGATATATTGCAGGAATACAATCTAAAGAAGAAAGTAGAGCATGCTTACAAGTCCTTAAAGTTTGATCCTCTTAAAATATCTGTTGTTGAGCCGAAACTCTACGCTAGACGCTTCGTCAATTTCTTGGAGGAGAAAGTTTTTCCACCCCCAACCAATAAGGACGGTGCTGCCTAGTTCTCTTTGTTGCATCGTAAATTTGTAATTTATTTTTTGAAGTATAGCTTTTTCTTTTTTTTTTTTTCTTTTTTTGTTAACCCCTTCATGTTTTGTCAATATAAAAGATTGTGCGTGATTCTTTTAATTATCATATTTAAATGAGCCCACCAGATAAGTTGTGTCCTTTCAATTGGCTGACAAAGTGTATATTCTGTTCACTAAGACCGTCTTTATTAGTAAGTTGCTTAAAAGAGTTATTTAATATGCTATTTTAAGCAACACTCCTTTTAAGCAACTCTTCATTTTATTTGTTAGATATTTAGCAAGTTTTTTCATAATTTTTAATACTTTTTATGGGTCACATATTATACTGTCATTTTTAGATTAAAAATATTTTTCTCTATGAAAATAAATTCTAAATATATTAAAATTACAATTATTTCAATTTATTTATTTAAAAACAGAAGTATCAAAATATTAATTATTTTAAGATAAATTAGAAACATGATAATTTCATTTAAAATTAATAAAAGAAACATACTATTTTAAATAGTACAAAATCAACATTTAAGGGAGAAAAAAATGAATGGAAAACCAATATACAATTTAAAATAGTCAACTATAACAATTGAATGTTAATTAGTAGGTTCAAATCGTTCTCACACATGTTCAATCAAGTCGGTTTGTAACTAACGATGTTAAACCCTATCACAGAGTCAAATATTGTTTGCTATATATGTTACATATTCTACAATATAATTGTGAGAAATATGAGATGTTGGTTCACTATCGTCTCTCAATTCGTAATCTGGAACATGAAAGTTTAAATTATAGCCGTCTCGTTCATCTTCGACAATCATATTATCCAAATTACGCATGCTCTCATAATTTTCCCTAAAACCTCTTGATCCCAAAAACACAAAGGTCCACAAACTATAGCAAAATGAGATAGTAACACTCCAAAAGCTCGTTCAACATCTTTCCTACATCCTTTTTGGTGCTTAGCAAATAATTGTTCCTTTGAACCACATGGATATGAAATAGATTTGACAAATGTTGACCACTCTGGGTATATGTCATCGATGGGATAATATCCAATGTCATAGTTCTCACCATTCACGGTATAATGTGCCATTGGAGTTTGTCCTTCTAGGACATCATCAAATAAATGTGACTGCTCCAGTACATTAATATCATTGTTTGAACCCGGATTGCTAAAAAATGCATGCCATATCCAAGTATCATATGAAGCGATAGCTTCAAGCATGATTATCGGAGATCCATGATCTCATCTAATATACATGCATTGCCATGCAACCAGACAATTTTTTCACTCTCAATGCATATAATCAGTGCTTCCTAACATACAAGAAAATCCACATTGCTCGGCCACATTAAGTAAGCGTTCAATATTAACTTGATTTGGCCTGTGTAAATACTCATCACCAAAACAAGCAATGACCCCTTGGACAAATTTTTTGACACATTGTATGATTGTGCCTTCATCCATTCGCAAGTAGTCGTCTAAAGCATCACCTGCTACTCCATATACTAACATTTGAATAGCTGCAGTACACTTCTCTTGTGGTGAAGTATTAGATTTGCCAGCAGCATCCCTCTTTTATGTAAAATAGGATGAGTAATCCTATAGTGCTTGTACAATGTAGAGGAACACATTTTTTCTCATTCGAAATCTACATCTGGAATGTTCATCAGTATACATTGGGTTATCCAAGAAGTAGTCATTATAAAAACGATTGTGGCCTTCCAAACGACCTCTATTTATATACTTTCTCTTACGTCTTCTGGTAGAATTGCAACTATCGCATATCTCCAAGATCATTTGATATAAACAAGCAATTAGCTCAGATCACGAACTGCTCATCTCTAATAAAATAAATTCATCAATTGCTTTGTGTATAGCCATTGTTTTACTCAGAATCAGAGCTACTTGAGCTACTAGTAGACATTTGGTTTTGATAAGATGAGGAATATAATAGTGTACACTTGGAAATAAGAAAATTAAAGAATGCATTTTATGAAGATATACTTGTTTTCCATTTATTGAATTTCAACTTCAACAGCTAGTTTTACAACGACTAGTCTATCATGAAATGAAAAAAGAAATCAAATATAAAAAAAATAATTAAAATGCCAGTTTGAGGCCCTAAAAGATATTCTTTTTGGCCTCAAATTCGCAATTACGAGGTAAACTCGTAGTTAATGTAGATCTCTAAATGTGCTTCATCTGAACATATTATAACAAGGATTCTGAATTATATATTAAAAATTATGACTAATCAAAGTTTCGACAACACGATCCAAAATTATGATCACAGCCTAGGTTGAGGCCTCGACTATGGCCTCGACACAAGCCACGACATAATATCATAGCCACAAAGTCATAATTTTGACCACGATATTGGGTCATGGCCTGGGTCAAGGGAAGATTGAGGCCTTGATGTAGGTTGCGACCTAATATCGCGGCCAAAATTATGACTCTGTGGCTACGATATTAGGTCATGACCTACATTGAAGCATCGACCTTGCCTTCGACACAGGCCGCAACCTAAAATCACAGCCAAAATTCTAACTCTATAGCTATGATATTGGGTCGCGGCCTAGATCAAGGGCAAGGTCGAGGCCTTGACGTAGGCCACGACCGAATATTGCGGCCTCAAAGTCATAATTTTGGCTTCGATTTTGAGTCGCCGACTACGTCGACGCTTCGACCTTGCCCTTTACCTGAGCCTCGACCGAGTCTATAGTCATAATTTGGGGTCACATTTTTTAGAACTAACGATTCCTTCTTATTTTAATGATCTCTCTACTCGTCTCTTCTATCCATTCCTTCTGTACATCATCCATTGCCGATGTATTGACCATCATTATTGATTTCTGTAATTCGATTTGTTTTTTATGTTCTTTTTCTTGTTTGTGATGTTCCCTATCCTTTTTCGTTTTAATATCTTTATTTTTTAATTTATTGATTTTACGTAACAACTCCACTTTATCACGATCTACCGTGCTCAAGTCTTGTATCTTGTGAATAAGTTCATCCACTTTCTCATTACCTTTATCCTTTTCTTTTACATTTTCTCTTTGTTGCCGCTCTACCAGGTAGATAAATGTCTACCTCACTTGCCTCATTATTTGTTGATATATCATTGTTTGATGATGAGTTGGTATATGCTCCAGAGCTATTGACCTTGGAGCATTTACTTGTATTTTTTTTTCGGCATTTTTGAATTTAGATCTCCATTTGGGCTCATTATGCAATATGACCCAACAATGCTCGATAGTGCATAATTTATTCTCATTTTGTCTAAATAAATTATGAGCATCTTTTATATAATCATGCTCACTTTTTCCACTTTGTCTATGTCGTATTATTTTATTGTAATAAGCCCCAAATTTCATGACATCTGACATTTTTTGAGATTTTTGACCACCGAGCTTTCCATTGTTGTCATGTTCCACTCAATGGATTTTTCTCCTTCTCATACAATTGTCCCTTCTCAAATTCTTTATGAATCCGTTGTCAAAATGTTTGTAATGATTGATTGTTTCCAACAAGTGGATCTTCACTAACCCTCAACCATGCGTAAATTAAAAGCTTATCATTATTTAACTCCCATTTTTCCCTACGAGCTTGATCACCCCCATTTTCATTATCATCGTCATCTTCTAAATTTTTTTTAGTAGAATATTGTGGGTATTGTAAGCTTGAACTAATTGGTGTTTGTGGCGATTAATCTAAATTCAATTGTTAAAAGTTTTCAAATAAAAACTGAGGAATATATGGAAAAAAATAGTGTTACCATACTTCTTGCATTATGACTAAAATTTTGAGGATTTTAGCTCATAATCAGAAATTTTGGAGAACATTGCAAATTAGAGATACCTTAGAAAAATACACTAAACCAAATGAAAGGTATGATCCACTTTGTGAAATATGTGGCATTTGAAAATTTTGTAAGTTTGGTGATTCATCATATGACAAATTTTGAGAATTATTTGGGTCTATGTACAAGAAATTGTGGATGAAGAGATTTTTAAGAGTTATAAGCACAAATTGAGAATTAAGAGAGATTTTTCAAATGATAAGAAAGCGTGGTGAATTTTAAGAATTGAGAGAGAGATTTTACACATTTTTATATATTTATAGATAAAGAAATTTAAAAAAAAAATTACAAGTGCAGATGCAAGTGCATTGACTAAAACGACCAAATTTTATTTTGGCCACAACGAATATAATTTTTTATTATTGCCACAAGATCATTTTTATTTTGAATGCATTTTATGGGTCTCATATTCTGAAAAAATTCAAAAAAAGTTAAACAAAAATGAGTTGCTCCACAGAGCAACGGTCTTCATCAACGACCTCACTTTATCAGTAAACAACGACAATTAATAATATTTCGTATAAATATTCGAACTAAGTATTTCTGATAAAAGTGATCTAATATGAGCAGTGAGCCTTGACTGGATTCGTGGTAGAATCAGAAGTGAACCGAAACGTGAATGTGCGAAGGTGTCATCCTTATTGCTTATAATGCAACATTGAAGAGACCTCACCATTTAAAACTAATGAAAAGTTTTCGCAATTTCCCATATAAAACTAACAAAAAGATTTCCCTATTGTATTGCTAAGAGCCTTTCCATATGATTGATCCTTAAGAGCATGCTTAAGAATTCCGTTTAAAATTCGTAGATATCACGTTAATATTTTACGAACCTCAAGTAATCCTTAATATTTATTTATATTATTTAGAAGACCTACATAATAAAATTTATACACTTAACATGATTTAAAAATTAAAAATAATAATAATAATAAATTAAAACATTAGTTTTATATAAAATCACACTTTTTGCCAGGAACATTGTTTAATGCCAAATGACCAAAATTGAGGTACTTGCCCTATGAATTAACGCTAAAAACCTAGCTTTGGTAATACCCTAAGAAACACAAACTCTGTAGCTTAGAATTGAATTCCATTTGGATCGATTATTTAACTTATTTGCATTTGTTTTACACCTTTTATCTCATCTATACCTAATCTGAGTAATCTTTTATATGAGTAAAAAAGTTTATTTTTCATCTATATCTATTTCTTCATAAACAACTATTCAAAAACATTAAAATAAAATAACCCAAAAATAATGAAACAAAAAGATTCTGCAACACAATATAAATGCGGTCCAAGCAGACCTTTAGGAAACAGCATGACTTTACCGACATGCTCAAACTCAATTTCTTCCATTTCCAACGCTAATCTGAACAGTAAGTCCAACATAACAATTTTATTAAAACTTTATTTGTCATGAAAAACTATCACGAAAATAACAATTCCAAAAAATATTCTATTACAAAAAAATACTAAATAAGAATAGCAATTCAATGTTACAATTCTCTCTCTCCAAAAATGCTTTCATTTAATTAAAAAAAATTAAATAAAAATCCTATTAGAGTTGTCGTCCATTATTCGGTAATAGCAATTGCATTATTCTTATTAATATATCAAAGTCAGAAGACAAATCCATTAGTCTTAACAAAATTAAAACAGCAACGATTTTTAAGCTCGTTCCACTTAGAAGACTAAATGATATCTTAATTCATGTTCTTGCACCGAAATCCATAGATATAATTCCAACGAGCATAGATTGAGAAACACATTCACCTCATAGCATAACTACGCTCACCTAAAGAGAGCTAGCCAACGTACAATCAATGAATGCAATAATTACATTTTTTCCCTCCCATAATCGGCACAGCAGTCGATTTTTTCCGCTTTACCAATAAGACAGCAGAAACTCAGTTGCGAAATGCAAGTGACCAGCTCCTTTAGGTCAAACCGGAATTAATGGGTCGCACCAGACACTATGCTCACAGGCATAGCAAAATCCACAGATAAAAAAATAAAAGCACATAAATAATATAAAATAATAGAAAACTGGATAGCGCTCAAATCACCCACATCTCTGATTAATTCCTTCAATCAAGTATTCTAACCTTCGCCACTGGGGAGCCCAGCCACAAGTAGGTCTAGTGCAAACAGTCATTCTGACATCCATGTATAACCACCAATTACCACCTAAATATAAAAAGGAAAAAAAAAAAAAAAAGAGGGCACACGTACACTAATGCAAGTAGTAGCTACATAAAACAAATTAGTCTTTCACTAATTTGAGCCTGCAGAAGAACCAAGATTCAAAAAGTATCTTTCATAACTAGCAGCAAAACTAACGGGCAGCTCAGGCTGCTAAACCCAAGAGAACTATAGCCCTAACATAGGAATTAAATCTATCAAACACAAAAACAGATACCATGTATCCTGCAATCAGCTTAATGTTACAGTCGTTTAAGCAACTCCAATGTCAGATCTAAATAAAGCTAACATGAGGATTTCACTCAAGGCTCAATTTTACGACTACTCTTTTTCAATGGTGAGGTCAAAAGAAGTGCAACGCTCATCCGCAGCCAATAATTCGACTTCTTCAAGATCAAAGAACATACACTCCTCAGCACATCAGCTTCAAGACATTGTACTCTAAGATGGCACTGCACAGGAGAAATCCATATGTAAGTGCAATCCAACAAAAATGAGAATTTTTTTCAGCAGGAAACACATTTAAAAAATAGTGCAAAAGAAAGTAGACATGGAAATGCAGCACAGAATCCTCCTCCAACATCCAACAGTCAAGATGATGATACCATAAAAAAGTAAAGGAATATATGTACTGCTAGTTAAGACAGGAGAAACATACTGTAAGTGGATGTATCAATCTGCTCGGGAAGCTCCTTTATGTCCACCTCAAATCTTGCTTGAACCTGCACCCACAAGATCACAGTTAGAAACCTCATAAAATAAAAGACAATGGTATACCAACACCTAGATATATTACCTGATTAAGAATGTCTGAATCAGATGCAGATGAAACAAATGTGATGGCAAGTCCCTTTGTCCCAAACCTTCCTGCTCTGCCAACCTGTAAACGAGACAGAAACATTAGAAACAATACATGCAGTACAAGGGCCAGCAAGGATCCATATATCAAACTGGTACTTACTCTATGTAAATATGTGTCAGCAGAATCTGGCATATCGTAGTTGATGACAATATTGACACGCTCAATATCAATTCCTCTACCAACTAAATCAGTGGCAACAAGAATCCTTTTATGCCCTTCCTTGAAACCTTTGTAGCGGGTCAACCTATAAAGGCCACTTGGGTCAGCAAAAATATTTTTACATCCAAAATAAAAATTTAGCACCTAACGAAGGCAGTAAAAAAAGGAAATACAAGAAAGGAATAGCCAGCCACCACCACAGAAAAATAGGAAACTAACACTGAACCAAGCAAATGAATAACACCAAACATTATAACTATCTTTTTTTCCTTGATAAATAACATGGATTAATTCACTGTAAGAGACATCTTCAGGGCTTCTTTGATGTAAAGCTCGCATTTGCAAGTAGAATTAACCACATGTTTTGTTTCAACACACACAGAGTGATTTTATATATATAGAGGCGACCTATGTAGAAGACTAGGTCCAAGTGACTAGTTTTGTACAAATACAATGATTCACCTTCCAGAATTATCTAATCAATGAATTCAAAAGTGTGTTTCTATGATGAATGCTTTTTAACTCCCAAATCAGAACTGTAGATCAATGTTCTCTCCCTTTTTTTTTTTAGGTGGTGGTGTTATTGGTGTGTTTGTTTTTGTTGTGGGTTTTTTTTTTTTTTTTTTTTTTTGGTTTTTTTTGGTAGGGGATGGAGGGGGTGTGGTGGGGTGGTGTTTTGGGTTTGGTAAATACTTCTTTTTGTATTTCATTTGAAAGGAATGTCCCATCTAAAGTTCATTTGTTAGCAAACAATTCCAGAATCTAACCAATGAATTCAAAAGTAATTTCTACAATGTATGCTTTAACTCCCAAATCCACCTGTAGAGCCATGTTCAAGGGAGGGTGGTATATACTTCTTCACTTGAAAGGAATGGACCATCTAGAGTTCATCCATTAGCAAAATATTCCAACTTGGTGAAGCTCAGTAGCCAGTGATTTTTAGTAAGTTTGCTAGTCCACATCAGGAATTTAGCCACCAACAGATTGTTGTGTTTTAAAGAAAGGGTACAATGTGTGCTACTTCCAACCTTTCACAGTTGTAGAAGAAATCCAACACAATGATAAAGGACATATGCAAATCAAAGCAAACATGAGTCATTAGAATGAGTGATGGCAGGCATCTCCACTGAAAGGGCAGGCACTGTGAAAAACAACATAAATACCCAAAAATTGGCCTTTGTTTTAGGTAATTGAAAATTCAGCATTGCTTAGGACATACAGAATGCTATATTTAGATGGATCTCAACATAAGAGATAATTTCTAAGTAAAGCAAGAACAACTACAGTAAAGGTAAAAACATAAGTAGCCAAATCTTTGGCTGTGTTTGGACTTTACACTTTCACTTGCAACAACCTGTGTCGAACTTTTTCCAATCAGGGGAATGCGAAGGTCCAATAGAGGTACGACATAGGGAAAGCAAGATTCAAGCAAATAACAATAAACATTCAGCATTAAGAGGCAAACACAATATAGAAGCAAAGGCAATATATGGGAAAATGGACAAAAAGCAAATTTAATTCATAGCCTGACCTCTCTTCCTGTGACATGCCAGAATGTATGCATATAGAGGGAAAATTGCAGTCCACGAGTAATTTGTTCAGCTCCGCAGCTCTGTTCACACTTTTCACAAAGATAACAACTTGATTGAAGTCCAGCGCATCAAGAAGGTCATTCAACTTGCGATTTTTCTCTCCCTCACTTAGTTTGATGTAGTGCTGCCAATAATCTTCGGAGTTAGTTAACAGAACCAACTTGTGAAACACAATTAATTATAACATGTTTACACTTCCTCAACAACCACCCCGACCACCCCCCAAAAAACAAACAAAAGAAAAAAAAATTCAACAATAGGGTAATAACATGTTACCTGTACAAGACCATGCAGGGTCAACTTGGCCTCGTCCACATATATTTCCATTGGCTGAAAGTAACAAATGTCATAGCAAATCAATTAGGTGCCTTCTTCAAGCTCATGGAATCCATTATGAAATTGAATATAGATGTAGTTCCATGGAATCGAAGATTCTGGGGCAGCTGATATCTCCTTGCTTGAAAATTAATATTTGCAACAATGCCTATCCCAAGTCACCACCCACCAAAGACCAGCAACTCAAACCCACCCCCTCTAAAAATGAGAAAAGAGATACAAAACTTTTATATGACATATCTATTACGACCCGTTGCTCGTATTGGAGATACATTAACTTCAAACATCTGGCCACGTTTTCTAAGCAAATCTTGCCCATTCCAAGCAAACTAGGACAACCCTAGCTCCTCTAACAAGTGATATACTGGAAAAACAGACTAATGTCTCCTTGCAGGAACTTCAAATAATTGCACTGAAATTTTTATGCAAAAGTAGGTTGTTCCCAGCAAAGCCCTTTCATGGAAAAGTAGGTCATCCCCAGCAAAGCCCTCCAGAGACAACCCTAACTCCTCTAGATAAGACAATTATTAACGAAACTGACTTATTACAGAACCAAAGGCTAGCTGAAAGGATCAAACACAGCAGCGTATTGATCTCAGACAAAATTTTAGAAGCAGTTGATGTGAACGCAAACAGCGTAGTCTCCTTTCAAGCAGCAAGTCAAACCAAATTGCTGAATGGAAACACAAGAGTGATGACGCCAAATAGTGATAAGGAAGCAGTGAATTCTAATACTACATTTTTTAAAAACCAATGTATAAAACTAGGAAAAATTCTAAATGAAGAGATATTGGTGACAGTAATTACATCTTGCATAAACTTCTTGCAAACTGGACGTATCTCTTTGCTGAGAGTGGCTGAGAACATCATAACTTGTTTGTCATGTGGAGTCATTTTGAATATCTCCTGCACATCTCTTCTCATGTCTACAAATGCACATAAAACGAGGTTAATCAGTAAAGGTGATAGAGCATATAATCAAAAACAGGTAAGTGGCACAATGTTTCTTTCACTTTTTCACTAGCGATAGAAGAATCCAGTCTAAAGTAGAGGTACAAGAAGAGGAATTGCAGAAAGGTATACCTAGAGACTCAAGCATCTTGTCACACTCATCAAGGATGAAATGCCT
This sequence comes from Combretum micranthum, assembly GCA_024138025.1. Lineage (NCBI taxonomy): Eukaryota > Viridiplantae > Streptophyta > Magnoliopsida > Myrtales > Combretaceae > Combretum > Combretum micranthum. The sequence continues at coordinate 1,415,145 of JAMXBD010000143.1, read as the reverse complement.
CACATTCTTTAATGAGAGGTCCTTATCTCTCGCCAAAGCCAGAATCCTTCCAGGAGTTCCAACAACAATATGAGGACATTCATTTTTCAAGAGGTCCTTATGGATCTTGATATTAACCCCACCATAAAAGACAGCAACCTTGATATCAGGCAAGTACACACTGAATCTCTCAAACTCATGGCATATCTACGAAAGCATAAAAAACCAGTCAACATTCCTTGCATTAAAAAAAAAAACCATCTCACATGAATTCATACTTATTAAATTATACCCTAAAAGAAAAAAGAAGGGCCACACTAAGAGAAGAATCCAGAAAACACATCTTGAACCAACCTGATATGCTAGTTCCCTTGTATGGCAGAGTACCAGAGCAGCAACTTGACCTGCAACAGGCTCAATTTGCTGCAGAGTTGACAGGACGAAAACAGCAGTCTTACCCATCCCAGATTTAGCTTGGCAAATGACATCCATGCCTAAAATGGCTTGAGGAATACATTCGTGTTGCACTGATGAACCACAGAAATTTGACCGAAGGAACAGTGGTAAGTAAAATTAACCTCCCAGATCCATTCAAATGAAAGGTTACCAAACCAATAAGTTCTCCAAAATCAAGAATGTGATACTAGTATGTTACCTGCAGACAAATGAATCAATATCTTAGAAAAAGCAATGAAATTAAACCAAAGCACAAAATATAAAGCCATTTACAGCACAAAAGAACAAGAGCATTCTCCTAACAAAAAACATTATTCAAAGGTGCTCGGGAACTTTTCTGAAAGAACTAGAAAATGAAGATTACCTCTTTTATAACAAAATAATCATGGAGTGGCACTCATCAGGCAATGACAAGAACATAATTGAAAATGCACCAAACAAGTCTAAAACAATCAAAGACAGCTGAAATCCCCTCTCAACCTAAAGGAATTCTACTAAGAATCCATCTTAATGTGAATCGTATTTGCGTATAGGTCTGTCTGTTTCATCTGTTAAGTTACATATATTTGCTATGCACTATTCTCCATCTGTCATGACGATTCATTCTCTTATTCATCCTCAATATATTGCCCAGATGATGAGCCAAAAAGCCCTAAAGAGATAATCATCATCAAGCATTAAAGCTTCAAAACATGGTACTGAACTGAACTATGTTCAATTGTTTGAAAGAGAGACACAAAAGTACACCCCTCAAGTTGTCGGTCAACTGGTGTAATTTACATATGACACAACTAATATGCACATAGCAACATAAGAATTGGAGTCCCTGAATTACAGAAGTTTCATATACAGAGATTGCACCCTTCTCGATGAGCTTAAACCTAAGAACCATATCTGACTTACGGTAAATTGGTGTACAGGTCCCTTAATCCAGATTCCAAGTCGAACTCCATCCAGAAATACATGGGATGTAAAATAAATTACCTTCAGAAGGGTGCTCAAATCCTGAGTCAACTATGGCACGAAGAAGTTCTGGCTTCAAAAGGAAGTCTCTGAATCCCGAACTGTGAATTCCTACATAGCCCCTGTCCCAAAATTTTTAAAAATCCAAAAACCGTTAGAAGAAGTTTCAATGTATCATGCAGTCTAACCTCTTTCAAAAAAAACCAAAAAACGAACCCCCTAAACAACTTCTCTTCAAATAATCAATTCCTACTGTAATTATAACATCCCCCCAAATAAATAAATGATAAACATATTAAGCAATAATTTTGATCCACTACCATTAACCTGAAGCACTTCAATTATGTATTAATCTCTCTCTTCCTATTTTTCTCTCTTTTTCTCCGTAACTTCACATCAAAAGGAGCACAGGCTTACTTTTTGGCGGCTTCGCCATTGACTTTGGCATTAACGGAATCGGGGGCTTTGTCTTCTTCTTCCTCATAGTCGAGAAGCTCTTCCTCGTACTCGTTGTCCCTTGCATCTCCCATTTCTGCAATACAAAACCGACAAAAGTTAGGGTTTAAACTACTCAACACAAGAAATACTTAATTGAGTTTCATAAGCAACAAACTTTAGATACAAATCACTTAGATAGAGAGAAACAGAACGATGTGCAAGTGCAAAATTAGGGTTTTGAGAAATCGTATACCTTGTATGATAGTGAGAAAGAGGAATTAGGTTTAGGGTTTTACGAGAGAGCAAATAGATAATGAAAGATTAAGGTGTCTGCAAATTAAAAACGTTAGCGAAGGAACAAGCCTCCGTGGAGCGAAGCAACAGGGAGGGAGAGAGAGAGAGAGAGAGAGAAAGCGCGTCAAAGCAAAATTTCTTAGAGGAAGAAGAAGAGGAGGAGCAAAGACTGCGATAGGGTTTCGTTTCTAGATCTGGTGAGCTGCTTATGTACTGTATGCTATCTACCAGTGAGCCCGATATTTTTATCTTATTTCCCCTTTTGCCCCCTCAAACTTCAGTGTAATTACGGGGTTGTCCCATGTATGCTCCTTGTGTTTTTATCCAGGGAAGTTCGTTTTACATCATCACAAATTTTTTCTCTTTCTTTTTCTTTTTTCTTTAACCCAAATTTTTCTTTCTTTGTGATAGAAGTATAGCAGGGCTTGAAAATTTGGTAATTTTATGATTGAATAACTTTAGCAATCATATTTTTATCCATATTAAAAATAGTAATCAAGTAGATAGTCACACAATTTATATGGTGGGATTACTGCAACTGACTGATCACGTGCAATAGCGTGCAACAGTCGATTCGAAAGAGGTCCTAAACTGACGACACGTATAGAATGTCGTATAGAGAGGCGTGTGAAGAGAAACAAACAAACCCGATTTCTTGAGTGCGCAAGTGTGACAGAAAATCAAATCAAGTAAACTCGATCGTTGTTGACTCGTTCTTGATAGAATAGATGCTTTGATCTTTCTTGGAAATATTTCAGCAGAGTATCTGCGTTGCTCTCAATCTTAACAATCTACAGAATGCCCCCCAAATGAGAGGAGGAGCATCCGATTTATAGATGTTAGAGACTAGTAGTAGTCGTTGGATTAATCTGGATAGATGGACGGGATGAAGCATTACTTGCAACCATTGGATCTCTTTCATGAATCCGACGGCCAAAATCCATCCCTTCTTTTATGTATGTGACCCTGGGCTTTAGATATAAGCTTGAAATAAAATGAGGGCTTTTGCAATAAAAATGGAGCCCATTTTCTTATTAAATATACCTATCTTTAATAAAAATAGAAATAGCTCATTTTATTCCAATAAGCCTATATTAGCCAAACAAAACCCAAATTAACCCATGAAGATATTTTTGGAGTCTACTTTTCAAGCACGAAAAATCCAAATAAGGCCGAGAGTAGAATAAACCGGTCTGACGATCCCTGTTCCAAGCCTACCAAGTCAAATCTCCCTACGACATCCCTTATTGGACTCAATTTTCTAAGCCCTGTCACTAGCCTAAAAGACTAGCCCGTGGCATTAAATTGGGCCAAAAGCCCAATTATCGAAATGACCATCTACACAATTATTTACACATATATTTAAAAAAATGAGATATACTCAATGTATATATTATAAATAGATGATTCTATAACAAATAAAAACCTTTTTTATTTGCATGATATGATTTGTTTTGACTTAGTCTGTTTTTTTATTGTTATTCACTTTATTGGATTAAGTAAAAATGTAACTGCATTCTTAATTATTAGAAACTGAATAAAACTATATTAGCTCAATACATCCTTCATTTGATTTCAAAGAGTTATGTATATGATTCAAATGCCTAAGAGTCATAATCAATATCATTAAAAACTGATTCTATATTATCATCTTTTATTATTTTCAATAATTGATATATGAAATAACACAGGAAAACAATCATAAAAAGCAGCCAAAAATCATAAAAGGTTATGTTTAAAAACTTTCACAAAAGAAAATAAGATAAAGAAAAGACCAAAATTTTTATTGAAAAAAAAAAAGAGAGAAGACAAAAAATTATATAGTAATATATTAATATTCACAATAATTCTATGAAAATAAATTTACATGATGAAGAGAATAATAACAAGTGAGGAAAGATCTTTCTAATTATGAGTCTTGAAAATGATATATTTTGCATTTCAATTATGTAATATGTATGTATGGAGAGGGGGGAAGGGGGAGAAAAAATAATAAAAGTTTGTTTTTCTTATGTTAAACTATAATTCATTTTAAAATTAGATTTTCATTTATTTAAACAAGAAATATTATTTGTTTTCATTAATAAAAAGAGAAATTAGCACATCATAAAATTATTTAGTATAACTATAAATATTTTAAATTTTAAATCTTATTGGAAAGTCTATTTGTTAGATGATGATAATAATACATCATGGGATGGATACAAACAGAAAAAAAAATTAGTGAACATCATAAGTTTAAAATTGAGACAAATAGAATAGAAACTAAATAATTTGCTTAATGTAGCAGCTTAAATTATATTATTACTTGCCCATCTGATATCGGAATTTAATGTTTATAGAATTTAAAAAATTAAAAAAAGGCTTATTATTATTAATACTAGTGAACGACACACCCACGTTTCGTGTGAAAAAAAAAGGAAAAAGTTATACCTGTGTGCAAAAAAAAAAAGAGCGGGAATAGTTATTAAAAAAAGTTAGAAAGTGAGAAGGTTTTAAATTTAAAGAGAGGGAAAGAGAGAAAGCACCTGTAACCACCATAAGATAAGAATAAAAGAAAATAAGATAACACTAATTTTTTTGACACTAGTGTTCAAGTATTGGTTTAATAGTAATAGATGATTAATGTACTACAACCAAATATATATCATGGAAAATAAAGCAAGAAGGTAATACAACTATAGCACTTTTAAAGAAAAGATATTTATCGTATTAATCTATTTGGATTTTAAAATGAAAATATAACAGAATAAATTGGGTAGTTTAAACATTTTATATTAGGCTTTTTGGGTTAGAGACAAGTCACTATCAGCCAATACCTGTTTAGTTTAAAAGAAGTTCACAAATAAACAGGTAATATGTTTAAAAGAACACTATCCTTGTATTTTATTAAACCCCAACCTCAATTGTAATAAAAATTAAAATCACGAAATGACCGAGAAGAAAGAATACAAACATGACTATAATGAAAAATAATGAAAGCGGCGTGGAGAAGATGAAGCATCTTAAACATGCATTATGGAGAAGGTGGTTGGAGTAAACAATGCGAATTGCAAAAGATAACATGTGGAGTAAATCATAACACCTCACATCTTTTAAATAAGTCAAATATACAGAATCATAAGTTATTTAAAATTCAAATTGTCATGCCTCAAGGGATACCCTAGACGTGGTCGTTCACCGTACACAATATTAAAGCCTACAAATAACTATCTTAGTTACGCAAAAGCTTCCATATTATGCACAAGGCGTGCTTCACAAAAAAGGAAACACATTAAAGTAGCACAACTTATGATGGTAATAATTAATTAGCAAGTCAAGAGAACCATGTATTAGTAAGTTTAAACAAAGTAAATTACATTTCTTAGGGATATACTCCCGCTAATGTCCACAAATGATTCTAATAGTATAGCAAATGATAATAATCTCTAAAGTAAAAACATATTACATATCTATTATAAAGGTTTCCAAAAGGAGCTTGGTCCCAAGCTTCTAGATCTTTCATTGTAATTTCAAAATCCACTAGTGATTTCTGTGTCTTCTTATTCCTTGAGTAAAGTCTCAAGTATTCCTCTTTCAATCAAGATCTAAGGGGATGTAAGCTTACAATATGCTTAGTGAGATACTTCTCATCATTCATACCTACAATCATAACAAACAAGTTATATTAATTTAAATAATATGTTATGCAACACATAAATATGTATGATCATCTAGAAACGTATATAAAATGGATTTACTTCTTTGTAAGAGTTAAGGAATTCAAATTGAGGCTCTACATCCTCTATTGCTAGTCCCCGAGTACTTGCTCATAGCGATTGGTCAACATGACTCCGTCCCATGACTCCTTCCCGAGACGTATTCCCCAAACTTTTGTAATTTCCTCAAGAGGAATAAATCTATGCTTGTGGCAGGATTCATAGGTCTTCCAGCTCTTCGCGAAAGAAAGGTAACAACATTTAATTTATGATTCCATGATGAACTATGCATACTCAATTTAGTATTAATTTCCGATCAAGTTATTTTCCATTTAAGGGTGATCAACCAACAAAATATCCACATCACAACAACATGATAATTGAACATATTGCATTTATCGACCATCTTAAGATCCCAATAAAACTTATCATTCATTGAGTAAGCAATCATGAATCACAAGCATATCCCCATGACAACTCACATACATATCCATTTTTTTTTTTATCTTTTCCATATGTTATGGTGCTCTACTTTACAAGCACATACTGTAAGCCCCAGAAAATTTCAGTAAATAATTCCAAAATAAATATTTAAAATAAATTTTAAAAATGACTCCCAATTAAAACCGAACTTCAACTAATCCGAATTCTTGAACAAATCAAGAAATTTCTTAATCTTGAAGAAAAGAAATTTAAAAGTAAAATAAGAACTTAATAGTTTTCAAATCCAAAACCACTACGTATAAAAATTTATGCTTAACCCTAACTTGTAAATCGAGTAATATAGAACCTAAAAACAAATTATTAAACAGTAAGTAACGATAAATCTTTAGGTATAAAACCTAATTTCAGAATTCCGAAAACGTTAAGAGATAATAAATACTTACAAAAATAAAATTTAAAAATAAATATTCTCAAATTAAATATGTTGTATAGGTATAAAACATCATATTCCAAATTGGCAGGGTTCTAAACCGCAAAGTCAGCTGAAAAACCTAAGTCAACAATTCCCAAGGAACCCTAGTAGTTTAAATCCGGCAATCCGTATTCCTAAGCCAAGGAGTCGGAATATGAGTAAAGGCTGTAGTTTAGGTCGTGATAATATTAGGATGTTTTAAAAGATAAGATTAGCGGATTTTCGATCTATTTCGAACCCGATCGGGTATAGGCTTCGAAAAGCGTACCCTAGGATTCAAAATATTAAATATATGATATTAGTACCAATAGATTCGTAATTTCGTAAGATTTCCAAATATATCAATTATATAATTTTTCAGGTTATATGTAAACCCGGTTTTTCTAGTAATCGAGTAAACCCTGGAAATCCGAAACCATAACCCTAAATCGGATTAGTTTAGCTTGAAGGGGAAACCTAGGAATCATGGATCCGGCTTTTCTTCGATTTCAACTAAAAGATTTTTTGTAAAATAATTTAATGTGGAATATTGTTCTAAAGTATATTTCAAACCATGAAAGTTCCGATTTTGAAAAAATTTTCTATTCCGGGCCTTTCCGAGCTTTATTACGGAAAAGCGAGCCCCTGAACTAGGAATTCAGAAAAATATTTCGGAATACTCTTTAGAACTAGAATTTGATAAGGATTTCAAAAATATACATTTTATAATTTTCGAGTTATAAAAATTACAGTTATGGCCTTTTTTCTGTATTTTCTTTACTACTGGTAAAGTAATTGTCTTATATACTATTTATCACTATTCACAAGTACAACCTAATACACACACAACCCATACCTTAGTCTTACATCCTCACAAATACTCCATTATATTTTCTTTTCCAAGAAAAATTTGTCTCTTAACAAATTATTACTTTTAATACTTTTGTCACATAAATTACAAATCAAAACAATTTCAATCTCTCCCTCTCTCCTCCTCACACTCAAACCGGTGCCCCTCCCCTCCCCTCTTAAGCCCTCTCTTGAATTTTTTTATCTAATTTATTAAGCAAATAACCTAATTTACTCCATATATATACTCATTTACACTCTCTCTCTTCATTTCGACTCTTTCAAAATTTCACTCAAAGTAAAATCCTCTCTTTTCTCTCTCCCTTTGCCTTGAGCTTTCCCTCCCATTACCCACACACACACTTTGTTTTTCCTTCAAATTTCTTACTCCACACAACAAATAGGTAATATATCTATACTTTAGGATCTTGAAACATGTAATGGCAAGTTCATTCATGTGTGATTCCACACAAAATCCCCATGAGCTTCAAGCTAGGGAAGTGAAAACACTTGAACATGAGATTCTTACCATCACAATGTTATAGATCTTGTTATTTGAAGTTATTTTACTATTATCTTGTTTTATTATTAAGCTACGTTATTATTATTGATGATTTGTGCATATATTCATCATCTATTCATGTTCACATAACCATCATAGTGTTTATGCACTTATAACTAGTTTAGTAGACTAGATCTAGTTGTTTTAAGTTCCTACATGCATTAGGCTTTTGTTTTATGTTCTTAAATAGCTTATAATAGCTTGATGGAAGTAGGAAAGTATTAGAAAACTCAAGATCTATATTAGTTTCAACAAAAATAACTTTTGAAAATTCGGATAAAAAAGGAACCCTATTTAGAAGACCTATTTTTCAACTTCAAAACAAGATTTTTATTAAAAAAATGGAAGCCTTAGTGGGTAGGTTTGATTAGGAAATAGTTTTTAAAAGACTAAATGAGTTTTATAAAGAAAACAAAATCAAATAAATTTTTCAAAATTCGGATTTGAAAATAACTATTATTTAAACACTATTTCCAAATGAAAATAATAATTTTTATAGGAAAACGAAAGTCCTAGGGGATACATGTAATAAGACTCAATTTTGACAAGAATAAGAGGGGTTTAACAAATTATAATCTTAGAACAATAGATGGTTTCCAAGAATAGGTGAAACAATGTTTTCATTCCATAAAATTTTGTAAAATTCGTACTTAAGCAAACCACCTATTTAAACATCTATTTTTTATACCCAAAATGAAGGTTTTTATTAAAATAATGAAGGTGATGGCTATATAGGTCATCAAGGTTAAGTTTAATGAAAGCAAATGGGATTTTCAAGAAAGAAAACCACTTTTCTTAAGCTTAGTAAGTTTTTGAAAGTTTTACAAAGTAAAAAGCTTTTCAAAAGAATTATTGACACCATAACATTAAGGGTATTCATAAAGATAGTTCACTCCGTGACCTTTACGATAATAGCTTGTAGGGAATGCATATATATATGGATCACTTGTAGAAACAATGTTAGAAAAGTAGGGTTACATACTTCTCAATTGGTAGTATCCAAGGCATAAGGAATTAGAATTTCAACATTCATGAATCATGCATTACATCGAGTTATATATATGTGTAATAGAGTCTTACAAGATATATTGATAGTTAAGTATCTATTAAAGCTTTCTTATGATGTTTGTTTTGAGGATAGAGGTTAAATTGTGGGATGGGAAATTCGTGTAGTAATCTGTACCCTATTGTTCAAGGACCAATGACCTCAATTGTGGAAAATAACTCTAGAAATAGATAGCTCTCATCGAATAGGTAGAAATCGGTATATAATATGCGAAATTCCAAGTTAAAATGACCAAGTTATTGCCGTTTTAAGTTAGAATTCCCTCTTAGACGAATTTTGACAAACTTGATAGAATAGAATTTATAAGTTCATTCAAACTTATAAAAATACTCATCGGCGTTATTTCTTTTGATTAGGAATCTTGGGAGATGGACTAGACCTTTCCGAAGGCAATTATAATTAAGCGGATTTCCGCGCCATGGCAAAGTGAGTTCATTTCTTAAGTGGTTGTGCTCATGTATGTGTTTGTAAACGTAATGGCATTAGAATTAGGGAAAGATAAAATGGAGATGAGTTGTGATCTAATCTTAGGTAAATGAATGATAAGCATATCAGAACGAAACTTGTGGTAAATATTGTATGAGTTAGTATAGACTTGAAATGTCTGAAATTCTTTATGATCGCTCTTAATTTACCTAATTCACATACCATTATTATATGAATATACTGTACATGCATATCACGTAGTGAGTCACATTGCATTAGTTAATATACCTTTAGTGGGACAAAAGTATATTAGCGAAAGGCGAGGGGGCCTATGTTAACATTAAGGATGCAAGATCGCTTAAGTTAACGGATGTGGAGTAGGCACATAAAACTACTACAATAAAACAACAGAGTTTGGATAACTAAGAGAAAGAGATCGAGATTATGGTTGCAAGACTTATGGACCACCCTACTCAAAATTGGAACTTATGGTTGCATGACTTATGGACCATCCTAATCCCAAATGGAGGGCGTAAATCCATTCACATATGACTCCCGGAAAGTCATATGCTTGTATGCTCATTTGCTTGTGCATTTCATATGGATGTTAATAATTTGTTTGTTATATACTGTAGTCGAGTACTAATCATTGGAAATGAAATCTCACTAAGATCGTAAGCTTATACCCCAATAGTTTCCTGTTGTAGTATGAATATTTATGGCTATCTTCGAGGAGCCACTATCATCAGGTACAGCTCTTGGACACTAAGGAACTTTTTTAAGAGGCTGAGACCTAGACGTAGGCATGGACTTCTAATTGAGTCTCCTAAATTGGTATTTGAAGGATACTATAAGAGACTTTGAGAGTCTGAGAACTCTTAATGTTTTTGACGGGGTTATACCCCTTAGATCATGTAATAGAATAAATTTAAATGTAACTGTTATGATTTACATTCTTATTGCTACGTATGTCTCCTTAAACTATTTCGAAGCAAAGTATGGTCCCTATATGTTAAACGTGAGCCTTACACCCGATGTTCAAACTCATGGAGAGACTAAGGTTGCCTTACTTGAGTTTAAATATCGAATGTAGCGGACTATCACGTTTAGGGTACCCTTTGGGTCGTAACACATACAAGGTAACAAAATTAAAAGAAAAACTCACTCGTCCATTAGAGTAATTTCTAGTCGAAATAATCTTTCGAAAATGGTATGTCAAGTCCTTTGTCACTTAAACAAAAGAAATACCCATAATGAGTATTTTATAGAGGTTTCACTTAAATTTCTAACTCTATTTATTTTATTCGCATCATTTTTTCTTGTTACGAAAGTTCCAACTTAAAATGATCATATCTTACTTATTTTAACTTAGAATTTCGCATATGAGTAGTCGTTTTTTACTTACTTCAAATGCTCTATCTATTTCTAAAGTTAAAGTCATATGGGTCTCAAAATCATACTATATAAAAGGCATCCAGTATGCTCCAACACTTCTTTTTGTTACACTTTGTCATTTTACCTCTTTTAGACCTTCTTAGCTAAGCATACATACATCCATACATTAACTCTTATTCTTAAAAGGTAATAATAGATCACAATACATGCATGATCTTCGTGATATTGCTCAAATAAAATCTTTAGTAAAACCATTTTATGAAAAACCGAAAGTTCAAGTTCACGGGAAATGGTCTTTGAGTAATAATAGAACTTTGTTTGTAAAAACTTTTAAGAACGGAAAATGGTCTTTGAGTAATAATAGAACTTTGTTTGTAAAAACTTTTAAGAAATGTAAGATTTAACTAAAAATGTGGTCTTATAATTTATCTTATTTGATTTGGGAACTTATGTCTTCGTGATCAAAATTTATTTGCTAAGTTTTATTTCTAAAATATGAAGCTTTAGATTTAAATTCAAGTTGTAAAAATCTCTTTAAAACAATATTTGTTATAAAATCTAGATGATGATCTTGTTTTAAAATTTCATTTTTTACGATGATATCCCTTATGCTTGAAATTAAGTTTTGGATGAAAACATAATATAAAATTGCTAAGTTTTTAAAATTCAAAATTTCATTCATAACAACATCATTGTGAATGTTTCTTATGTATATGATTATAAATAAAAGCAATTCTAAAAAAGTTATGAAGACAATAATCATAAAGATAAGAAATTAAAGCATTAGAGTCTTAGCTTATAATCAATACTCCCTAGGATTTGGAATGATCCAGTCGCCATATAAAAAAAATAAAAGCGAAACAAGATAAAATAAAATGAAAGTCTTAGAATTTTGACAAGGCTTCCCTAACCTTGAATCATTCCAGTCACCATGTAAAATAAACAAAAATAAATAAGATGAAATAAAATGGAAGCCTTAGAATTTTTGGACAAGGCTTCCCAAAACTTAGAAAATGGACAAGTCTCGCTTGTTTTGACTTGATTAAGGACAAGTGTGAGACTTAGATTATGGACAAGTCTCAAAAAAGCAAGTAATAAATAGATTGTATGAAATAATATAATTGCAAGAAATAAATGTTAGGTTAGTGAGCAATATGTTTGTATGGATATAACTATATACATTAAAATATTTATACATATAAATGGTTAGATTAGTTAAGCAAAATATAGCAACATGAATGTAAACTTAACATGATCATGAACATAACATGATATAGATTTCATGTTGGCATTATCATCCCTAACTTTAATGCATCATGGAGAGATTTTATTCCATAGATAACACATGAAACTTAATAGATGCTTTGTAATAACAACAAAGGAGGTATTTTTAGAAGTGTTTACTAAATGAAACACAAGGGAATGGGTGTGTGTTAGATGAGGAGAGAGAACCAAGAGGGAGATTTAAGGGAGGGAGAGAACTTTGAGAGGAAAAGAAAAGAGAGAATTCAGTAGTAAAGAGTAAAGTAAAAATTAATGGAGGTATGGGGTATTTATAGAGGAAAAGTGGATGAATTAATGCATGAAAATAAATGGAAAAATAAAATGAGAGGGGGATTGATGCAGCGTGCAAGCGAATGGATATCTCAAACCATTGAATCACGTACGATTACTGGTTTGAGATCTTCAAAAGCCTATCTATTCAAAGAATACGTGGGCAATTAGCATCAAATACCAAGATCTAAATCAAAAGATTTGAAATTTGGGATAAAGAACAAAGAGACTATGTGAAAATTTCATTTAAAGAAGGAAAACTAATATGTTTTTCCCTAAGGCTCACATTATAAAGGAAACAAGGAAAAACTTAAAAACTGAAAAAAAAAAAAATGAAAAGTCCGAGCAAAAAGGCTGGCAACCTATAATGCAAAGTTGGAGGCTTTGGATAATAAAAGCTGGCAACCCTAATGGCAACATTCAAATATTTGAATCTGTGAATGTTGTGCACTAGTTGAAGGCCAACAATGTAAGGATGAAGGCCGGCAGCCTAAGTACCGGCATACAAGCTTTTTTACGCTTATTCCTCCTTTTCCTTCTCATCTCAGGCCACTTCTCCAAGAACTTAAGTGTTATTTCTTCTACTGCATCATCCTCCCCAGGGTGAGCAAAATTCGCCTTCATATTGTCTTCATCAGAATTATCATCCGTGTCTGGGATGAGATGCTTCACATTAAACACATCTTTTGTTAAGTTATCATGAACTGTTCCATAAACCTCTTGCAGGCTGTGCACAAAGTCTATGGCTTTCCCATGAATCTTGGTCCTGTCTGGTAAATACAACTCCACTTCTTCCTTAATCTCCTTACTCACTAGAGTGAACACCACTTATGAATCCTACAGTTCCTCCTTAAACTTAGCCAGAGTTAACATGGTAACATTGGTATTTTGCTTCTCAGGCTTAGGTTCATCAGTTGTTTTATTCGGTACAAGCAAATTTTAACACCCTTAAAAGTGAAGTTGTATGTATTGGCTCTACCATCATGGGTCACTTTTCTATCAAATTGCAAGATTTTCTCAATAACAAGTGCATGCATCCATACAACTACATCACACTACACATCATCCTTGTATTTAGAGCCAATAGAGAAAGTAATCAAAGCACGTTTGGAGACACTCACCTTATCAACTTTCTTTAATCATGCCAATTTGTAAGGCTTGGAATGTTGTTTCTGTTGAACCCCTAAAGTTTTGTGATCATTTAAGCTTAAACCCTAATTAGAAAGTCAACCGGAATCCTAAAGTGAACAAAACCCTAGTCAATTGCAACCGTTCAAGTCCGACATTCCCGTTTAAGCAACCCTAGGAAAGTTAGTAAGAGATTAGTATGTAGAATAGTTTGTAATAACCTGAGAAAGCTTAATAATATCAGATTAGTTAAACCGCGATTCGTTTTGAGCATAACCGGACACGGTTTTCGAAAAACGTGTCCCGGGGCTCAGATTAATAAAAATATTCCGAATATACCGATGGACTCGAAAAATATAAAGTTTTCAAAAAACCAATTTCATAATTTTTCGGTAACTAAAAATATCAGATATCGTAATTATACGCATATTTTCTTACTACCGGTACTTAAATTGTCATGTCTACTTTATATTATACTATTTACTACTATTCTACACTATTTATCTATCTCTACTTTTTCTTACAACCTATTCTTACAAACCATACCTCTATTTTTTACAATTATCATTTCCAATACAACTTCACATCTTTCATATCTTACTTTTCATTAACAAAAATACAAAAAAAAAAAATTTCTCTCCCTTCCCTACATGATTTGCGCCAACCCCTCTCCATCTCCTTAATTTTGTTTTGTTTTTTAATTATTTAATTAACACAATTTTTCCTCCCATATTTTCCTATAAGTACCCCTATTCTTTCCACTTCTTTCACACATTCCATACACAAAAATTGCTCTCTCAAAATCTCTACAAGAATTCTCTCCCAAAGTTCTCCCAAGTTTAGTTTTCTTAGGTAATATTTCTTCAAGTTTCCTTTATGTTCATTTACTTAGTATGAGCTTAGTGTGTGTTTTCTAAACCATGAAGGTTAAAGAAAGCAACAATAAGTTCATACTTTGTTTTTGTTCATGAATCTAAATTCTTTTATGTTGCTTATATATATATATATATATATATTTAACTAAATATATCTATGTAGTTATATATATCTTTTAGAGCATGTAAGCTCCTTTGTTTTGTAATTTATTTACTTTCCTTGCAATTTATTTACTTTCATATTGTTTTAAAACTAGTCTTTCTAGTCTTAGACTTGTCCTCATCAAGTCAAAACATTTTATTCTTCTTTTTGGACTAGTCTTTTTTTAGTCTTGTGATACCTTGATGAAGCTATGGTTCCAATGCTTGATTTATTTCTTTATTAGCTTATTTCTTTAATTATTATGTTTTCATAATTTTATGATTCATAATCATGCATGAACATATTGATTTTGTCTTAACAAGATAAATAAGGAAAAGTTTTCTTAAAATAGAAATTCTTCTCTAAAAATAAAAGTAGGAAGTACTTTTTCTTAACAACTTAGAAATTTGTCTTAACAAACTTTTCTAAGAAATGTAGAGGACTTCATAGGAACTTTTGCAATACATACATGGAAAGAAATTCTTGAGCAAACAAAAAGTTTTACTAAACTCCACTTTTTCATCAAATACTAGTTGACAACCACAAAGAGTTTCTTTTCATAAAAATGGAATGATCTTGAGAAACAAGGAAATTTTTTTACAAATATAAAGTTGTTATTATTAAAAACTAAGCTTAGAAAATAAAATCATTCCTTGGGAATTTAAAAAGACTAATGAAATGAAATTAAGGAAAAGAAAAATACTCATTTAAAATAACTTAAGATATTCTCTAGCAAAAATGAAAGGAATTTTCAAAAGTTCCACTTTTCCAAAACTTTTAGAAAACTTTACCATTCCAAAAATTTTATGATGTGAGACAACTTTATTAGTTTCATACACTTGTTATGAGTCAATAAATATATGTATATACATTTCAAAGGTTTTACAAACTATTATAATATCTATCTCTTTAAAATGAGTTTTTGTTAAAAGAAGGAATTCAAGTTTTCTGAAAATTCATGGTGAATCTGATCCCCACTATTTCAAAACTCAAACGACTTAGTTTGATGAAAATAGTTTTAGAAATAGATAGATCTTTTCGAGTAGGTAGAAAACGGTATATAATATGCGAAATTCCGACTTAAAATGAGCAAGTTATGACTATTTTAAGTTGGAATTTCCTCCAATTCGATTTTACCGCGATTTTAAGATAGATTTAGGATTTTCAAAAATAGAAATTCTATGAAAGGCTCATTTTAGGTATTGCATCTTGTTTAAGTGAAGAAGGAATCGAGATCACTTTCCCAGAAGACTACTTCGATTAGGAGCGATCAACATGGAGTGAGTTAATCCCTTACTAGTTACATTTCCTTGGTTGTTCTTGTAAGTAATGGCACTAGAAAATAAGGAAAAGATCATTGAACAAATGTTGTGTGACTTGGATTCATGACTAATTGAATAAAATTTAAGAATATTGAAAGATGAGTTGATGAATAATTTATGTTCTCTTGTATTGATATGATGAATATTGTTTTGATCGCCTTTAACTTGAACTCAACATTATTTGGTTAAACCTATATTGAAATTAATTCATGCATATCATATTTATGAGTCACATTTATTGCACTACTATTCTTCGTGTGGGGAAACGAAGAGTTGTAGTGGTGGCTAGTAGAAGCCAAGAAGTCTACATGGGCAAATAAGAGCCGGAAAGTCTATAGGGCAAGTAGGAGCCAGTAAATCTGCAAATATTGATGGTCGTATGGGCCTGTAACCTCCCAACCCCAACATGGAGAGCATAAAATCCATGCTACACATGGTTTCTGGTTAATCTTGTGTATTTTGTTTGCTCATGTGATTGGTGCATGTTCATATGATTGTTTAAATATTTGTTTGTTATACGGAAATGATTTGCTTATACCCCTATAGCTTTTTGTTACAGTATGATTACCTATGGTTAGCATCGAGGAGCCCCGTATGCTAGGTATGAGCCAAAGCTACTAGGAGTTTTTGGGAGAAGTTATATGTGTTTAGTTTTAAGCATAGACTTCTAGGAAAATCTCTATAGTAGGCTTATATTATAGTTATGTATACCTTGTTAATGGTTTAGTTAAACAAGACGATTTAAGGCGGGGGAATGCCCCTAAGAAGTTGTAAGAGATTATTATCCAAATGAATATTTCATGTTTATTTATATAAGTTCTTGCATGCTTTTATTATCTACTTAAATGTGATACCCTTATGAGTCTCCTACTATCTCGGAAGCACGCCTTGCATGCGATATCGAAGCTCCTACATGACTAAGATTGTCATTCATTAGCTTTAATATTATATGTGGTGGACTGCCACGTTTAGGATACCCTCCGAGGCGTGACAGTTTTCGTCTGTACCCTCAATTTCTGCACTACTTTTATAGAGATGATATTCTCACAACTGCCTGAATCAATCATAAATCCACACACCTTCCTCATAATGGCATACTAGACTAGAAAATGCTGGTTCTTAACCAATCTTCATCAGCAGCTTTAGGAGTCATACATGACCTTCTCACGACTAAAGTCTTTCTTCTATCCCCTTCCAAAAATCTTTCCTCCTCATATTCCTCATAAAAAATTGGTTCTCCATTCCCTTAGCCTCAAACATATCATCTTCCTCCTTGACTAATTTAGGAGTCATATACAACCTTCTAACCAACAAATTTACATTGCTTTCTTTCGTCACAATTTCTTCTTCAACATGTTCATTGTCATAAACGGGATCACCATCACCTCCTGCTACAAAAACTTCCTTGTTCTCTTCTTCATCATCATTTTCAATAAAAAGTGCTTTCTTCCCCTCCTTTCTACGATTTGGCTATCTATGACCAACTTTACCACATTCAAAGCACTTAATCTTATTAGTACTTGGTCCACCAGTATTAGGCTTATTGAATTTTTCAGCACTACTATTACCAACAATTTTATTATTTGAAGTCCCATTACCTGCATGATTTCCCTCACTACCATAGCTTGCAGTTACACCACCACTCAACAACCCACTACTAGGTTGGCTCTGTTGTTTTTCTAGTATTAACGCCCGTTGGTGTGTAGCAAAAACACTAACTGGATCAAATAAATTCAACGTTTCCTGAATCTGCTATCTCAAACCACCAATATATCTAGCCACTAGTTAATCTTCAATCTCATGAATCTCATTCCTAGGAACCAATTGATGAAATTCAGATGTACATTCAGACACTGACCTGTTACTTTGTTTCAGGTTTTGCAACCTTTGATACATGATTTGTTGGAAATTATAGGGCAGGAATTCTAATCTTATGCGATTCTTCATCTTTTCTCATGAAATGATTTTTGATTTGCCCAATCTGAGTAGGGTCAATTTTGTTTGTTGCCACTATGCTGTGGCTCTATTACGAAGCCTGGTTGCTACCAGTGGCACTCGTTTGTCCTTAGGGACATTCTTAAATCAAGGATCTCTTCTACAATGGCTAACCAATCTAGAAATTCTTCCTGTTGCAGACTTCCATGGAATTTAGGAATTTTGGTTCTCATACCTATCTCCCATCGTCTTTGATCCTCTTCCACAACATGAACCCTACCACGCTTGCGTAACAATTCTACAAACAACTTTTCTTCATCAATAGAAGGCAGATCATCCTCTACCCCACCTACCTCTGGTATTGGATTAAGGTTTCTTTCATGCTCGAGGTTAGCATTACGATGATCTCCCATCATCACAGCCATGCTCTCAATGAGTTGATCCATCATCCCATTAAATTGGCATTCCATTGCACCCATCCGTTCATCAACGATCTGTTCGATCCATCGATTGAGATCATCATCTACTGTAGTATGACGTTGATTGCCTTGTCTTTTAGGAGACATCTTTGACAGAGCGAACTTGACTCTTATATCAATTGACGTAGCGTACAAGTGAATGGATATCGCAAACCGTTGAACCACGTACTATTACTGGTTTGAGATCTTCAAAAACTTATTGATTCAAAGAATACTTAGGCATTTAGCATCAAATATCAAGATCTAAATCAAAAGATTTGAAATTTGGGATAAAGAGCAAAGCAGTTATGTGAAAATTTCATTCAAAAGATAAAAAACTAATATGTTTTGCCCTAGGGCTTACATTATAAAGGAAACAAGGAAAAAACTCAAAAACTAAAAAAAATTGAAAAGTTCGAATAAGAAGGCCGACAGCCTATAATGCAAAGCTGTAACAAAAGCTGGCAGCCTTGATGGTAGCTTTCAAATATTCGAATCTGTGAATGTTGTGCACCGATTGAAGGCCGACAGTATAAGGATGAAGGCCGATGGCATAGACTTCAAGGCTAGTGGCCTAAGTGCCACTGTATAGGCTTTTCAACGCTTGTTCCTCCTCTTCCTTCTCATCCCAAGCAACTTCTATAAGAATTTAAGTGGTTTTTTTCTACCACATCAGGGATGCCTTTTTTTTTTTTTTAGGCCGGGGGGGGGGGTGGGGATTGTGTGGTAGTCATGCCTTCTTGAGAGAGAAAGAGTAACGTAAAGTAGACTTGATTTAACATTTGTAAAAGGAGTGTTTTATGAAAAATATGGAAAGTAACATAAGTTATGGCATGTAAGACTAGGCATAAGAAATAAAGATAAAAGTGACTGAAATGAAAAATAATGAATAGTAAATAAGATAATTAAAATACTGATAGAGATAAAAATACGTGTTTATAGGCCATATCTAATGTTTTTATGAGCCATAAAAATTGTATCTAATATTATATGAGTTTATTAATATTTTATTAGTTTGGATTGTTTTTCGGAATATTTTGTCTCATTTTGCATGTTGTGTCCTGATTTGGAAACTGATCCTGTTCAGATTCAAAATGATTGAAATTTTGACAAATCTGATATTTTTACGGTATATATATTTATTCGGTTCATAATTTGAGTTTACTCTATTTTTATAATTCATTTAATATTTATGGTTCTTGGGGTTGTCTAATCAAGTCCAGGACTTCTAAGGTTAAATATTGACTCGATTTGACTTTAAGGTTCCAACTTTAGTTTTTGATTTTAAGATTTACTTATAAAACTACCGAAGAATCTAAGAGTTTATAATTTTTTCATTAATTATTATCTATTACTTGATTTGCATGCTAGCGACCGGGTATGGAAGCAGTTTGGTTTAACTAATGAAATTCTAACTTGATAAATTAATACCATATTATAGGAAATTATTTCATATTATTTTATTATTAAATACTATTTGGATATATTGTCTCAATTTATGTGTTAGAGATCGAATAGACAAATTGTTTAGCATAGGGATTCTAGGTCGAACGATTATTGGATTTTTATTTTGTTTTCAAAGGCACTCTTTACTTAGGATTTGGTATTTAGGGATTTCTAATCCCATCATGCTTATTAGAAATTAAGGGTTATCCAACTTATCTAATATTGTTTAAGGTTTTCCAGTCTTGTAATTGGTTAGGATCAATTCTCGAGTTTCTTGCTTTAAAGGTTTAACGTAGTTGGTTAGGTTGAAGTATATGAGATCGTTTTAATGATGATACATTTTTGTAAAGTTACATTCCTTTAGGGTTTTGGGCTTTGTTTGAATCATCTGATATCCTAAGGTTACTAATTCTTTATCTGATCCCGTTTAGGGTTTCTAAAGTTTGGTTTTAACTTGGGTCGATTTTAAGGTTCCATTTTCAATATTAGTTCTATGGTTATCATCTAAGAGTATTGAACAATCTAAGGGCTGGCGCAAGTTTTATTAAAAATGTCAACTTTTCCAAAAGTTTTAATTTATCCATACATTATGTTTAAAAATTTGAAAATTCTAAAAACATGTTTAAACATGAATAAACTTTTCGTAACCATTGTATTACCTCCATAGGAAAGTTCTAAATAAATTAGGTAATTAAACATTACTTTTGATATTTTCCTGTATGTTTTTCTCTCTCAACACTTACAAAACCCTAGTCTAATAAAAAGCTAAAGGAAGATGAGACAGCAAGAGAGAAGGGGGATAGGGAGGGCTTACTTTATTTTTGGTTCTCAAAATAAGATGAATGAAAATGCAAGAGGAGCTAGCTAAGATGGCAAAGATAGCAAGTCTTTGAGCATGTTTATAGCTTTGACGCCTCGTACTTGTCCTAATGACCATAGGCTTCTTCACACTTGAAAATGGGTAAGTTATAATAATGATAGATCTAAACTAGGCTGCCAAAATCTCTTGTCAACCTATCATCGGCCTCGATCTACATAAAGTTTAAAATCTTTTGTTTTTAAAACCAACTTAATGAATTTCAAAATAAGTTACAGAAAGTTTTCGCCTGCCCTCTCTTGAGATATTTGTGATTGACTCCATTAGTAGCCACAGATCTATTAAAAAGAATGACCTCTTAGCAAGTTCAGTTGAAATCAAACATGAATCTAACTCGTGCACCGCACAATTAGACCCATGTAATTAAAATCAAGCTACTAATTACAAACACCTAATCGATGTTGAATTGAAAGCGCATTTGAAATCACATGAATCGGGATTTAAATTCACAAATCCTAAGCTGTAGGAGATTATTTTTCAATGGATTTAAAAATTACGAACATGATATAAAGAAATAATATGAAATTAATTGAATAATATTACAATTCAGCACAAGGTCTTGTAGCAATTACAAACAATGGGCTAAAATGATTTTATCTAGAAAACTTTGAGATTTTCTAAAGTAAGAAGAAACAAAATTCTTTCATTTTAGAAATTTTCTCACTACACTATGTTAGTACTATTCTATTGTATGCATATTGTACATTGTACTTATTACAACACTGTGTAAGCTTATTTATAGGATGATGGTATAGAAATCATGAAGATTTTATTGTTGATGTGGTAGATTCTTTATAATGGAATGCAAATTCTTTATCCACACGCTCGTTTGTATCACATGCTCAAACAATTGCTCATCGAGGGGTAAGTCGAGTGCTTGAGTGCTGCATTAAAAATAGGGCTCGTTTGTAACTAATAAGACACTGTCGTTTTTTTCCATTCTTCCATCAAAGGCTAAATTGAGTGCTTCGAAGGCTTGATGCTCTGATGATTTGAGGTGCAGCATAAGTCAGTCGAAGGTCTATACTTCACTTCAACAACTATTGTAGGTCAGATTTAGGGCTTGATATTGAGATCGCGATAGAAGCTTTCTTCAAGTTTGGCTTGACCTCCTTAGAAAAAATGTTGACAGTTATGTCAATGGCTAAATTTAAGGCATGACAGACCGGTTTTTGCTTGTTTTGCCTTACATTTTTGCCTTGATTAGTATTTTTCAGGGCATGACAATTACGTTCTTCACTTTTACTGCTGTTTTGCTCTAAATCTAATTAAAAATACTTTGATTCTTCTTCTTTTGATTGAAGGAGTTGAAAAACAATAATTTAACGTTAAAAGTACCAGATTCATAGGAATTTAATAAAAACTCATCAAAATAAGCCCGAATTCCTATGAAAAGAATATAGTAAAATTAACTTATCAGGTTCATAGGAATAAGGATGGGTCTGCAAAAAGATGAGTAATGGCTGCTATTTATAAAAAATAGCGAAATATTTTTTTGCACAAGCATCCTCCATGGTTGTGCAGGATGGTTTACAGGATGTAAATTGGTGAAAATAGTTAGAATTTAAGGTCTGCATGACTACCTAGCACAGGCTGCTCAGGTGGTCTTGTATAATGAAAATTGCTTCTAATCTTCCCAACTTCTATGTAAGCATGTTGCAAGCTTGTGTATCTTTCTTGTGTACTTTGAAATTGCTTGCTGGTCACTTTTCACCTTCTACACGAGTATTCTGCACAACTTGTGCAAAAAAGCCATGTATGTTGTAAATCTTCACTTTGCCTATTTCTTCATTAAAATCTCTCTTAACTAATCCAAATATTTTCATTAGCCTTGATATCTTCCTTTTTCTTGAAATTGACAATTTAACCAAATAAATGTCATTTTCTTTAATAATTCACATAATATCTATGATTTCGCTACTTTACCTCTATATGTTATGAGCAATCCTCTTCAATAGCTTATATTTATTCATTAAAATGGCCTCTTGATCTATTTTAATGAAATCATACATGAATTCATATCATGTATTATATAAATTCAAGATCTATAAAGTTCAAGCTATTGAAATTAAATAATCAACACCGATTCATTCTAAGCACAATGAGTTACATGAATTAAACCTAAGGATCCACAAGACCTAAGCTAGATCAACTACCCCTCCATATATAATGGTGCAAATCAGTAATTAAGAGAAGTGATTAGAGAATATAATGAGATAAAACACTACAACTGTAATCATTCAGTGAATTGGAAGTAAGGAAGTCCAAATGCAACTGTGAGGCCCACAAAATCTGTAAAAACCCACTAAAGTACTTTTTAAATTCTCTATTTTTTACAATTTAACAATTCTTAGTTTATTCTCTAAGTATTTTCGTAAAGTATCTGTCTTTGGGGTTTCATGAAAAGCGAATATGTACTTTTCCTTTTCATGACATACATTTATTATGTTCTCTTTTTCTATCTCCTTCCTCTTTTTAAACTTTTTTCTTTTACAATAACTGATAGAATTAAATTTACTCATCATTAAATTATAATTAACTAAATAAATTCTTGTAAACAACTATTTTTTATTTGTAGTACAACATAAATAATAATTATATTGTTTACATTACAAATGTTTTGATTTTATCACATAAAGCTTTAATTCACAATAAATTATGGAATTAAATTAATTTATTATAAAATTATATTTAAATAAATTAATTGTTGTAAACAAGTATTTATTTATAGTACATCACAATAATAGTTATATTATTCATATTATAAATATTTTTATTTTATTGCATAAAGCATTTTTATATAACACTAATTATGTCATATATTAACTCTATTTTTTATAATTAATTTTCAAAGGACCATCAAGTTCTACCTTCGCATTACCAATACTTCTGGTCCATTGAGCCCAGCTAAGCACAAGTAGCAAAACAATTATTAAAGTCAAATAATCACTTACAGGGGCAAGCGAAAGATGATATGATTGGAGGGATCAGATGTTAATTAAGTTGAAATTAGAATTATCTATATGTATCTGCTTACTATTGCAATTATATCGTATCTTATATATGTATAAGAATTTCACCAATAATTTCACTATCATATTTTATAAATTGATAAGTATGAAAAGAATCATTCAAGAAATAACTAAGGGTATTTAGTAACTCTTCAAAATTTTATTAATCTTCTCACTAAGCACAACCATGTTCTTAACCGTGAGCATTTATTCCCATCTTCGGCTGCTTTTATAGCAGTGTCTCTGGTTCATCATCAATTTATTGATCTTTTTAGTATCTCTTTTTATTTCATGCTTTGTGGACCTAAGATCAACAAATAAAGATAACAAGTGTTAAATTATAGGATTATTAACAAAATATTTATTAATCTAACCTCAAATAATCCCCAAATGAATAGGGTAATTTAGACCTATCAAACTTCTCGCATTTAAGCTTTGCTTGTCCTCAAACAAATAGCTAAAGAGAGTAGAATGAAAATTAAGGCATAGACTTAAGAAGAACAAATCCTCAATGGCACCCATCATCAAGTGAAGAAATTTCAACTTTCAATTCCCCACAACTATCTACAACAAAAATGTTATAGTAGGAGTAAAGTGTCGACTTGATTTGAAATTACCAGCCTTCAACAAATAGTAGCAATATGGTTTACTTACTTCTAATATCGAAATCGAGCTGCAATTTGCAACAGTTTGATTTTGACTAGATTTACGCAACTAGCTTGAAAAGGTACCCAGGCTCAAGTTTGAGTTAAAAGTCATTCTGTTAGACTTTGTTTGACCAAACAAATATTGCAAACTTGAGAAGTGTAATTTGAGCTTCCTGTGTTGAGCCCTGAGTTGTCTATGTTGAGCGGAATTCTAAGCTTAACACATCCAAGCTCTATGATGATGAAATATAAGCACTTGCAAAGTTGAATGGCTAAGCTCAACTCAACTAGCTTAGTAGTCGACCTAACTATGCACATTACCGAGTGAACCACACACATAAGTTTGAGCTATTGCTAGCTTAACTAAAGCATCTACTGCAATTTCACCGAGTTGGTTACGGTCAATTCTAGACCAAAACTCCAAGCATGTATATGTTGAACTATTAGACAAATGGACAACAACACATTGAACTCCTTCACAAATGTCAGATTGACTAGTAGTTCTTAAGCACCATAATTGTTTTGACCACAATGTGAACTATTGTGAGAAGATAAAGGCTAAACTAAATATGTTCGAGCAAGTGAAATTGCAATTGCAACTGCAGTAGAGGTGAGAATCAATTGAACTACAATGAAAAAAAATAGTAATTCTATTTATTTTGCCTGTACGAAATGAAGCTGAGAATTTTGTTTGTAGAAGCTATATAGCTTTGGCGTATTGGGCTTCAACTCAACCTTTTTTTATCCTTTTTTAAGAATAGGTGAGGAGCCTACAGTGTTGACTTAATCTAGATATAATATCTATATAAACTATGGGGATGACGATAGTGGACCGCACTACCCAATAGATTAGTGATCATTAGACTTATTGGATGTTTGACCGCTGATGTTTATGAAAAAATGTTTTGTGTTCTAATTTATGCAACATACTAGGTTTAAATTTCTCAATTAGGTTAGGTATGAGCTGGCTTTCAGTTATGCAAACTTCAATACGAAGTACTTATTTTACATTTATGACTATTGACGAGATTATCTGTTTAATGTGAATTTGGAGTTATTAAATATTTTTGAGGATATTAGTAAGTTTCTAAGTATTGGCATGTCCCCTTCTCATTATGAGACATGCCTGTTTGTTAACGCACTAAGTTAGGGTGTTACAATTATTATATATAAATAATTTTTTTATTTCTAAAATAATATCAATTAAACATCTATGATTAATTCTCAATAAATTAATAAATAACTTTCATTTATATTTTAAGATAATAATCAATTAAGAAAATAAAATATTAATTTTTAATGAATTAATGAATAAACAGACACTAAAATGCATCAAAATTGAAGCATAGGCACTTGAATACAATCAAAGTTAAAATACAAATACTAAAAGGTAAAAACTATAATAGTCTTTAAATTTTCTGTTAACAGAGACACTTCTAGTGCTTTTATCCTATTAAATTTTTGTGCAAAATTCAAGTACCAAATTTGACATTTACACTTATTATTATTTTGAATTCTTAAATTTAGTAATTTAATTAATTTAATTGTTTCAAAATTCTAGAATCCACATAAGAGCTTGACTTATTGGCCTAAAAATATACTTCTTTCTCTATACATCCTAGATTTGAATCTCAATCAAGTAGAGTAGGTTTTATTATATTTATATTTATTTTCTTTATTAAATTGGTACATACATGTTGATACATATGCAAGGTTATCCCATATCTCCAAACTCCATGAATAAGCATAAAGGAAGATTAAGGAAGTAAATGAATGCCCATTTTTGCAATCATTTTGATGTGTTTGATGTTAATAAGGAAGCTTTCCTAGCATCGAGATTCAATAAATTGTGGAAAAAGTAGAATTTTAAGCCATGAACATACTTATACTACATGTGAAAAGGCTCAAAATTTTGATGCCTTTGTGTTATAAAACATAAATGAAGATCATGTGTGTGTGTGTGTGTGTGTGTGTATGCTCATGGGAAGTTATTTGCATTGAGAAGTGATTTTGGTTATATCCACGATATTTCACAATCATAAAATGTCAAATGGTGGCATATATTAAAACTTATTCAAAATATTTTTTACAAAGTAAATAACTTTAAATTAATAAACTTTTAAACGCTTTTGATTTAGAAGATACAAGTCATTCTTAAAATATAAATTCATTGGTAATTGATCATCCTTGTTGTATTGACTACATTTAATTGCAAAACTTCATCAAGAAGATTAGAGATTAGGAGAGAAGTAGTTTAAGCATCAGCTATATACCCCAACAATATGTACTTGATTATGAAAGAAGGTTTTTGCTCTTTTCATTTTGTCATAAATAGTATAACACTTTTTGGTAATAATTTTTATATCAAATCATCTTGATCAAATAAGATCATGACAAATGTGAGCTTCATTATCACTTGAAATAATTGTTTTAGTTGAATTTTTGTGGGTTTTTATTTTCAATAACCATAGGCTAAAATTAAGCGTTACAAATTTAAAAATCCTATATGTAAATTTTCTCTTGACCTTCATTTGATTGTCCTTCTAAGTTAGGAACAATGAGCATTTATGAAGTTACTCATTTGCCCTTGAAGGTGGCGACTATCCTCTGATTTTGGATGATACAAATGATATACATGTTCTCCTTCAGCTTCAACCAGTTCAACATCCTTAACTCCTTGACTTTTTAAATACTTCACATACATCGATCCTCTTTCTTTTAAGAAGTCTTGGTTAGCCACAAAAACTACTACAGAAGGAAACTGTTTCCATTTTTCTCTTGGAAAATTTATCTTCTCAACATTGCATCCATAGTAATCTCTATCATAACCTTTAGGATACTTAGACCCCAGAACATGTCATTCATTGCCACACAATTAGCTTCTTTAATGTCTAATTCTTTCTTAGTCCTCTCTTGACTTCCAAAAAAGGGGTGTACTAGTAGTAATCCCTTAATTTTTGTATGAAAACTTTTATCTAGTGTTGCCATAATAGCAACATTATGAGCTATGTTCCCTCCAGCACTATCCAGAAAGAAATAAATAAGAAAGGTTTGCTTGTTTAAGCCATGGTTCAAAGTTCTTGTTATCATCAATCCATTTTAATGAACTATAACAATCTTCATAGGCGATAGGAAGACAATTTTCTGGTGCCAAACGGTAGTCGATTGAAAGAACAATGCAGTTTGACTTAGCGCAAAAGTCTCCTAGGAAATGGTGGTAACCAAACCATGTGGTGGATCCAATACAAAATCCTCCGCCATGAAAGTAGGCTAGAATAGGAAATAGAGTTGATGATTCTAAAGTTTTAGGTAAAAACAACCTTGCGGTTATATGCTTTGATATATCAATAGTAATGTCTTTGAACAAATACATAATGTTAGATGATTGGGTATGGGTTGAGACAATTTCAGGTGTGAAACGCTTTACATTTCCATTTGAGAACACTTGAAGAAAACCAGGTGCTTCTGCGACAATTGTCATTTTTGGTAAATGTAATATCGCAAGGAATGAAGCATGTAAATAAAAAGATTTTGTTATGTTGGAATAAGGCAATATTTTGATTCTTATAACAAACATAATAGTTATCACTTGATGTTAGGTAGATCATGTAATAAGCACTAATATGTTCCATAAGCTTGAACATGATTAATTAAAAAGGTATGGCCAATCCTTCAAGATTGTGATAACCAACACCTCTTGTTATTGATTTGATGTTTAGTAAACCATGTCATAAGCATGGTTTTTTCTTTCTTTTTTCCTTTTTTTTTGGTTTTTGCTAGTTACTATAAACATAACCATTACAGTTGGAAAAGGGAATTGAACCCGCTTAATTTGATTGGAAAATCAATGTTCATATCACTAAATTATAATAGTATTAGCTATCACAAGTGTTAGGTCAAAAATTTTATTTGACATAGCGTAAAGAGAATTACATGTTAATTTTTTATTAATTTTTTGGATAAAGGTCAAATTTAATACTTGAACCTTCCATAAAAATTCAATTTAGTGCTTGAACTTTGAAGTGATAAATTTAATACCTAATCAATCCTTTTTGTAACTATTTTGAATATCTCCTTATTACTGTTTGCTTTGTTTACAAACGCAGAAGAGATAACATATGATTGAATTTTTATTGATAAATTGCTTGCTAACGATGCAACAAAAATAGTCATGAAAACTTTAATTGAATATTAGATTGACCATTTCAAAGTTTAGGCTTCAAATTTACTTTTTTAGAAAAGTTATAGTACCAGAACATTTTCCCTAATCTTTTTTAATCTAGCATGTATACTTTGGTAATAATTTTTTCAAAGGCTAATAATTACTCATGGGCAATAAAGACCCCTTACTTAATGTTTTACAAGAATCTTGAGATTGAAACTAGGTTTAGCAATTTTTTTCACTATTTAAATGAAGTTTTCTACACCATATAATTCTTAAGAAAGGGAAAAAGGGTGAATTGAACTCGTATAATCCTCACAAGAAAAATGTTAATATTGATAGGCCTATAAAAGTAAAACTAAGTAAATGTTTTTTTCTTCTTCTTTTATTTTCTTTTCTAGCCTACTACATATATGATTTAATAAAATAAATAGGAAATTGCACGTCCCCCTAAACTTTTACCTGAGTGCATATTTATCCCTTAAACTTTCAAAGTGAGCCTTTTAATCCTTTAAAAGTTTAAAAATTTACACAGTTAATGACATTAAATATTTTCTGTTAAAACAAAATAGTGGGAGCTACAAAATATTCTCTCAAGCTTTCATTATGTACAGACTCACCCATTCATCTATTTGTAGATTTACTCCCCGTCCACCCATATTCATTAAGAAATGTTAAATATCTTTACTGGTGCCAATTTTTAAAAGTTTAAAGGGTCAAAAAGCTCATTTTGAAAATTGAAAGGGTGAATCCATAGCATGGTAAAAGTTTATGGGGGTAATTTGCAAATTTCCCTAAAATAAAATAGTATATAACACTAGTCAAATTGATTCTAACTAATATATATGGTTAATGTCGCAAATAACACTTAAATTTTGACAAAATATGCAATTAGATACTTGATCTTTAAAATTGATTAAATTAGTACCTAGAAAAACTTTTTGTGTATGCCAATAGTATCTCCATTTAATTAGCTAACACTGTCATCCAACAATGTGTTTTTAACCAATATGATGGACGTACTGTTAACATGCATGACAAGTTTTTTAAAATACTAAATTGATTAATTTCAAAATTTGGTACTAAATTGATCAATTTCAAAGTTTAGGTACCTAATCACACATATTGACAAAATTCATATACTATTCGTGATATTTACATCTTATATGTAAACCAAATTTTTTTTAAACTTTTCCTTTTCTCCTAATATACTTCATATTGTCTTTTACTCTTTTATAAACAAATCAATATAAAGACAAACTCTCTTTATGACAGTTCTTTATTATATTTTGATTCCTTTTAATATTCTCGATGTTTTTGGATAAAGATTATTTTATTTAATAAATATATTTGAATGACACAAGCTTTGCCATTTCACATATTTCATTTATAGTAATTTTGATTTATTTACATGAAATGCCTCATACAAAAATAAAAAGTGATAAATAAAAAAAAACTTATAATAGATGATTAG
Organism: Combretum micranthum; assembly: GCA_024138025.1. NCBI lineage: Eukaryota > Viridiplantae > Streptophyta > Magnoliopsida > Myrtales > Combretaceae > Combretum > Combretum micranthum. The sequence goes on along the minus strand of JAMXBD010000143.1, from coordinate 1,385,093 downwards.
TTAACTATAATACAATAACAAATAAGTACCTAAGAAACAAAATTAGCCTGATTACTGTCATAAAAAATATAGTAGATATGTAAATAATGTATATCTCAACTAAAAAGAAAATAAACATAAGATACGAAAGGAAACTAATATGAAACTTTTTATTAGATAGATATTCCTAAATTCTAGCTATACTCCTATCAACGGAACCATAAGGTGGTCCTTTCTTACAGTTTACTCTAATAAGAAAAACTCTTCTGGCTATGATTAGAGAGAAAGAACGGATTAGGAGGCAGACTATAATATGTAAATCCTCTTATTCCTTGAACATATAAATTATAATATAATAGATATGATTATACACAAAATTAATAGGATTACATATTAAAACACAAAGATAACAAAACTTTGATACTTTACATAATCAAAACTTTAGAATTTATAATTAGTTATTGACACTAATCATAAACTTAGTAGGATTGAATTAAAAGAATGAGATAAAAATAAGATATATTTTTTAATATGATTTATCTTTGTTACCATACAATTAACAGGCTATGGGAAAAATGGTTTTAGGGAGGAAAGAGATAAAACTGATATATTAAAATATTGGAAAGATTTAAATATGACGAATTTAATAAGTAGAAGATGGTAATTTGGAGAAAAATATATGCAAGTATGAGTAAGGATATAAAAAGTCAACCGGGTAATACCTATAGTTGCCTAAAATTTATAGTTAAGAAGTACAATAATATAATTAGGGGAAATCATGTGTCATGCCTCGAGTGGTACCCTAAACATAGTTGTAAGCCCCTAGATTTTGTGCTACGTTTCATGCTTAAACCATAGAACCGGAATTTAACTGGAAACCATAAATCAATAAATCTATCATAAATTATAGTGAATCTAAATCAAGCAATCCCGTGCTCTTAACCCTTGAATAATAAAAACTAAGTTAATCGTAGATTATAGTATACAATAATATATTGAAGCCTAAAAATATCAGATTCGTCAAAATTTAGATTGTTTTAGATCCGAACGAGATTAGATTTCGAAAATTATACCTCGGTGCACTAAATGGTAAAAATATTCCGATAACGCTGTTAAACTCGTAATAATATAAAGATTCTAAAAATATAAGTTTTAGAATTTTTCAGCATCTGAAAATATCAAATACAGCTTATTTACGCGTATTTTCTTTACTACTGGTATTAATTTGTCTTGTCTTCTATTCAAGTCACTATTCTACACTATTCACTACTATTCCTCTATCTCTACTTTTTCTTACTACCTATTCTTACACTCTATCATACCTATTTTTTACAATTTATCTTTCCATAAAACTTTATTCACATCATAGCTTACACATTATTATTTTTCGTTAAAAAAAATACAAAACAAACCAACTCTCCCTCTATCACACTCCAAATTGGCGCCTCCACACCCCCCACCCAACACAACCCACACACACACACACACACACACATCTAATTTTTTTCTTTTTCATTTTATTTAATTCAACTAATTTCCCTCCTCATTTATCAATAAATACCTTATCTCCCTCCATTTCTTTTATACACTTCTTCACCATAAGAAAACTCTCTCAAAATCACTTCTAAAATTTCCTCTCTAAAATTTCTTCCCATCTTTCCATATTCTTACTATCTCCTTACAACATCAACCTCTCCTTTTCTACCACGTATTTCTCGACATTAGGTAAATATTCTTTCAATTATTCTTATATTCATGTAACTTAACATGACCATAGTGTATGTTTTCTAGACTCGTGGGGGTTAAGAAAGCAATAATATGTTCATGTTTTGTTCTTGTTTATGCAAAAAAATTTATTATTGTATTGTTGTTATGTTATATTATGTTTTATTATTCATGCTTCTAATGTAACTCCTACATGTTAGTAAATATATTCATATATATATATATATATATTTCTTAAAGCATATAAGCTCACTAACATAGCTTTTATTTATGCTCATGCAACTCATTTATTTCTTTCTTGTAATTTACTTATTCATTTCATGCTTTTATATTAAGACTAGTCTTTTTAATCTTAGTCTTGTCCTCATCAAGTTAAAACAATTTTCTTATTTTTCTCTTTAGACTTACCCATGCAGAAGTTCGGAAAGCCTTGATACAAGCTAATACTTCACAATACTTGATATTTATTATGTGCTTATTTCATTTTTATATCTTCCATCTTTCATAATAATTATTTTTGTCATGTTACTTAACTGTAAATTCATGTTCATACGTGATCATGTTGTTGTTTTCTCAATAAAAATAAAAGAAGTTCTTTCTTTGATAAAGAAAATAAGTAAAGCTCACTGTAAAAATATAATTTTATCACTCAGGAAAAGTTCTATTAAAATTTAGAATTTTGTTCCAACAAAATGCTTTAAAAAAATTCTAGACAAGTTCATCATAGATTTTAGTGTTGTTGTTATGCAAAGACTTTTTCAAAATGTAACTAGGTAATTCTTTACTCTCTTTTCAAACTACCAAAATAAAATTATTTTAAAACCTTAAGGTTATTAATTCTTTGTTATATAAATTCCTCTTAAAAACTTATTTATAATATCCATACTAACATTTTAATAAATACAAAGATCAAGACAAGCTTTTCAAATCAAATTAAAAACAACTCATCAAATGGAAGTCTACTTAAAGAATAAAATTGGTAGATAACTCAAATTTCCTCTCTAAAATTTCTTCCCATATTTCTATATTCTTACTATCTCCTTACAACTCAACCTCTCCTTTTTTACCACCCATTTCTCTACATTGGTAAATATTCCTACAATTATTCTTATATTCATGTAACTTAACATGACCATAGTGTATGTTTTCTAGACTCATAGGAGTTAAGCAACAATATGTTCATGTTTTGTTCTTGTTCATGTAAAAAATTTTATTATTGTATTGTTGTTATGTTATATATATGATTTATTATTCATGCTTCTAATATAGCTCCTATATGTTAGTAAATATATTCACACACACACACACAATATATTCTTAAAGCATATAAGCTCACTAACGTAACTTTTATTTATGCTCATGCAACTCATTTATTTCTTTCTTGCAATTTATTTATTTATTTCATGCTTTTATATTAAGACTAATCTTTCTAATCTAGTCTTGTCCTCATCAGTTAAAACAGTTTTCTTATTTTTCTTTTTAGACTTATCCATGCTGAAGTCTAGAAAGCCTTGATAAAAGCTAAGACTTCCCAATACTAAATATTTATTATGTGCTTATTTCATTTTTATATCTTCTATCTTTCATATAATTATTTTCTCATGTTACTTAACTGTAAATTCATGTTCATACGTGATCATGTGTTGTTTTCTTAATAAAAAAAAAGAAGTTCTTTCTTTGATAAAGAAAATAAGTAAAGCTCACTGTAAAAAATAATTTTATCACTTAGGAAAAGTTCTATTAAAATTTAGAATTTTGTTTCAACAAATGCTTTAAAAAAATTTTAGACACACATAATAGATTTTAGTGTTGTTCTTATGCAAAGACTTTTTCAAAATGTCACTAAGTAATTTTTTACTCTCTTTTCAAACAACCAAAATAAAATTATCGTTTAAAACCTTAAGATTATTAATTCTTTGTTATATAAATTCCTCTTAAAAACTTATTTATAAGATCTAGACTAACATTTTAATGAATACAAAGATCAAGACAAGCTTTTAAATCAAGTTAAAAACAACTCATCAAGTGGAAGTCTACTTAAAGAATAAAATTGGTAGATAACTCGAAATGACTAAAATTTTGGAACTTCAATTATCTTTTAAGAGTTAAGGAAATAATTATAATTTAAAAATCACCCACTTAATAACTCAAAAGCTTGTTTTCTTCCCAACAACTTAAAATAAATTAAGTCAAGTTTCATTTTTTTTTACAAACTACTAAGACAGGTTGTTTTATGAAAAATCATCGCTAAGACAATATCATTAGAATCATATATATAATATGAGTTTACATATGTATTAAAAGGATTTTTCTACTATATAAATACCTATATGATTGCTATGAGAATTTTGGTTGATACAAAGTTTAAAAATTCATTTTTAAGGGCTGGAAAATTCGTGACTATTATGTACCGTACCATTTTGAAACTCAAAGACCTTTTATAATAAACATAACCTTAGAAATAAATAGATCTTTTTAGGTAGGTAGAAAATGACTATTATATGCAAAATTTCAAGTTAAAATGAGCAAGTTATGGCCATTTTAAGTTGGAATTGCACCTCATACAAATTTTGATGAACTTAGTAAAATAGAATTGACAAGTTTAAGTAGAACTTCCAAAAAATATTCATTTTGGGTATTTCTTTTGTTTAGGTGACGTGGATGGAGACTTTTCCTACTCGGAAGATTACTTGACTAGTGGAGTACTGTAATGGCCGAGTGAGTTTATTTCTTATATTTTGCACTTGTGTATTTGATTGTACAATAACGGCATTAGAATTAGGAAAAGATAAAATGGGAAAGTGCATGCGCTTTACATATATGGGTGAATTTATATTAAGTATATCGAGGCGGGAATTATCTATAATCAATGTTTGATTTAGTATAGAAATGATATATCTACAAATTCTATGATTACCCTTAAAATATCTAATATTATGCTATTAATAATTAATTAAATTGATTTATGTATATCACGTAGTGAGTCACATTGCATTCATTACAATACACTTGGTGGGATAAGAGCATAGTAGTGATGTCCGTGGAGCCTAAAACTCTACATAACGGTGAATGGTCACCTGGATTAATTTAATGGTGAGTAAACACCTGAATGAACTACATTTTAGCGGCTAGTAGTGACTTGTATAAAACTACAAAAATATTATTTGCCAATAGCAGTCTAAATGGCCTAAAACACCTAACCTCGAATGGAGGTCGTAAATCCATTCAACATATGATTCCTGGAAAATTATATGTATTGTATGCTCACGTGCTTATTTCATTCAATATGCTTGTTTAAATAACTTATTTGATTATTGGTTGTTCAAGTACTTTATTGAGGAAATAATTCTCACTAAGTAAGTAAGCTTATCTCCTCTTAGATACACTTTTGCAACACCCGTACTTATGGTTGAAGCCTTGAAGTTATTTCTCCCAGGTACTTCCCTTTTGAATTTTGGAGCTTTTAGATTAAGTCAAGGGCTATAAGTAGACTTAGACTTCTAAGTAAATCTCCAACGAAATTATTTTGATTAGACTATGATAGACTTAATATATTTTGATAGGGGAATGCCCCTTTGATATTTGTAAGACTCCCTATATTTTGTTTAAGATGCTTTTGTTTTTATTTCCATTCTTAATTGCTATTATGAAGATCTTCTTAAACAACTTATTTCAAAGTTGGTCCTCTATGGTCGTGAAAATACGCCTTACACCGATATCAAAGCTTTTGGGATGGTTAAGGTTGTCATACTTAAGCTTTAATATTAAGTGTAGCGGACTATTGATTTAAGGTACCTTATGAGGCGTGACAATAGCAGTCCGCCTTACATAATATTAAAGCCAAGGAATGACTTCCTTAGTCAAGCAAAGGCTTCTATATTATGCATAAGACATACATCATAACAAACGAACGCATTGAAGTAGCACAGTTTTATGGTAATAACAATTAAGTAGCAAGACAAGAGAAATATATATCTCTAAACATATAAAAAGTCAATTACATTTCTAGGGCCTAGGGGCATACCCTTGGTAATCTCTCGCAAGTGGATTAGAACATTAGTGTTTCTCAGTAATCTCCAAAATAATAACATATCACATATTTCTCATAAAAAATTTTCAAAATGAAAGTTCATCCTATGCTCACAATTCTTCCATTAAGGCTCAAAAGTCCACTAATGATTTCCTTAATGTCCCATTCCTTGAATGGAGTCTTGAATATACTTGTTTCAACAAAGATCTATAGGGGTGTAAGCTTACAACGTGCTTAGTAAGATATTTCCTTTATCCATACCATACATCATAAATCAAACAAGTTTATTAATTTTAAGCATATGCTATGTATGCTATATAACAAACACATGTTACAACAAATATGTATAGGTATCCAAAAACTATACATAGAACGGATTTATGCCCTCGGTATCGAGGGTTAGAGCATTAGAATTGAAGGTCTCCGCAATCTTCACTGTTAGTCCCTAAGCACCTGCTTATAGCGATTGATCGGCACGGCTCATTCTTGGGTCATAGGCCTGTATGATTTAGTTCCCCTAAGAACGAGCTGGGCTATCCAAACCCTTCTGGTTCCTCATGTAGGAGTAGCAGTCTTCAATATGTGACTTGATGGATGCAATGCGTGTCCATTTCATTTATATCAAGGTTAAGTAAAATTAAAGTATACTTAAAGATGATCAAACAAGTATCATACACACATTAGCAACATGTAATATTGATAATGTACTTAAAAAACCATTCATTGGTTTTGATATAGCCACATGTAATATTGATAATATATTTAAAAACCATTCATTGGTTTGATATGCTTAGCATCTCTTGTCACACATTCATAGAAGCACATTCACATGTATCCATAACCCCATACATATTCATTTTATATTGTATTTACAAATTTAGTGCAGCTATTTATAAGCACAAGTAAGGTAATGAAATCATGAGGGAAAAATCACGTGTTCATATTATAATTCGCTTAGTTAAAATAATCTTCGAGAAAAGAGGGTCTCGTAATCCTCATCACCTAGACAAAAGAATACCTTGAATGAGTATTTCATATATGTTTTACTTAAATGTGTGTGTGTGTGTGTGTGTGTGTGGTGTATAGCTACAAGACACCAAAGGAAAGAGAAAAGTCGGGCAAGTGGGTTTTGGCTCACTACGCCCCTCACCACACCCCATGCCAGGGGGCGTGGTGGCTTCGGTCTCAATTCTTTCTGTGGGCACGCCTCTTTGCCATGGGGCGTGGTGGATTATGTTTTTATTTCTTCTTGTTTTCCTCGTTACTTTGGCTTGTTTTCATCATATTTGAATTTGTAGAACCTGAAAGCAACATATTGATAAATTAAGTAACAGTTCTAGATGATTTCCCATCAATAACAATTAAAAGACTCCACAAATCATTCTAGAATTAAAGATGTTATGACGATTATCAAACCACTAATAGAGATGGAATGTAATCGTCATTCCACCTTTAAGAAGATAAAATCTAGAAGCCGGAATCATTGATTTTAAGTAATCATGATTCCAGCTTCTAAAAATACTTTCAAACATTGGAAAATGGAATGGAAGTCGGAATCGTGATTCCATTCCGGCCCATTCTTGTGTACCAAACGTGCCATAAGAGAAACGGAAAATACAAATTCTTGATAAGATCTTTTATGTATTTGTCCAGGAAATAATGGAAACATTTTTTTGCCTTTTAATTTTGTATATGTTTTTCTTTTGTTTTCCGATTTTCTATATTTTTTCTTTCCCTTTTTTTTTATTTAGTCTATTTGTCATGCCTCGAAGGATATCCTAAACGTGATAGTCAGCCGTACATGATATTAAAGCTTATGAATAACTACATTAGTTATGCAAAGGCTTTCATATTATGCACAAGGCATACATCACAACAAAAGGAATGCATTGGAGTGTTGCAAGTTATATTGATAATGATCAAGTAGCACAGCAAGGGAAATATAAAAAATTAATCATAAATAAGGTCAATTACAATTCTTAGGGGCATACTCCTGCTAAAATATTCAAATCTACATATATACATTCCCAAGGAATCTCCAAAATATAAACATATCATATATTATTCATAGATAAATTTTTAAGGATGTAAATTCTTTATGTGCCCCCACTTCTTCTATAAAAGCCAAAAATCCACCAATGATTCCATTAATGTCTCGTTCCTTGAATGGAGCATCAAGCATACCTGTTTTAATAAAAATCTATGGGATGGTAAGCTTACAACATACTTAATGAGATATTCCCTTTATTCATATCGTAGTTCAAACAAGTTCATTAATTTTCATGCATATGATATGCAACAAACACATGTCACAAGTAAATATGATGGGTACTCAAAACAATATATAGAATAGATTTATGCCCTTCGTATCGAAGGTTAGGGAATTAGAATTTAAAGGTCCACATGACTCTTCACTACCAGTCCTCAAGCACTTTTCTTACAACGATCGATTGGCGTGGCTCATCCTTAGGATGTATCCCTGGTACGCCTTAGTTCCTTAAGAATGAGCATGGCCATGGGCGGCCTTTCTAATGGTATGAATGAACTTGACCTCGGACCCTTCTAATTCTCTACATGGGAATAGCAGTCTTCGATATGTGACTCATCGAATGCAATGCGTGCTCATTTAATTTATATTAAAGCCGAGTAAAATTAAAGTCTACTTAATGGGTGATTAGACAAACATCATACACACTTAACATGTACTATTGATGATATACTTCAACAATCATTTGTTGGTTTCAATATGCTTAGCATCCATTGTCACACATTAATAGAAGCACATACATAAATACCTATAACCCCATACATGTTCATTTTATCTTATACTTATAGGTCTAGTGCAACTATCTACAAGTACAAACAAAGTAATATAATCATGAGGGAAAACTCACTCATTTTTTAGAGCAATTCTTAATCAAAATAATCCTTCAAAAATGACACATCAAACTCCTTGTCACCTAAATAAAAGAAATACCCATAATAAGTATTTCATAGAGGCTCTACTTAATATTCTAACTCTATTTATTGTATTTGCATTATTTTTCCTAGTTACGAAAATTCTAATTTAAAATGGTTATAACTTGCTCATTTTAACTCGGAATTTCACATGTTAGTTATTGAAAAAGGATGGTGCAAATTCATCCTACAATTCCTAGCCCTTAATTTTTGTATTTTTCAAAATTTTACTTCACTTAGACACTTTATAGCAAACATATAAATATTTCTACCTTTGAAAATTATTTAGAATTAACATGAACTCATATTATATGCATGACCTTAATAATATTGTCTCAAAAGTAATTTTGTATAGCATTCTTGGTAGATAGTAACAAGGTTGAGTTTTATAGGAAATCATTTTCTTGACTTGTGATAAAATATGTCATCTCAAATTTTATAAATATGTGACTTGAAAAAATTTATGGTTCAATATATACATTGAAACCTTAAGAGTCTTGAATAAAAAATCCCTATATTTTATATGAGTTTTATTTTACTTATTATGACATAATATTCTAAGTGTAATTTCCTTTAAAGTTTTAATACTTAGGCCTTCTGAGTGTGAAGCTTAACTACAAAAATTCATGATTTTACACTTATTTTGAATTCATAAATATTTTGTTTTCATATTAATCTCCTTTAACTAATTATTTTTCGAAGCATGTATTTCCATGTGTTAGTAGCTAAAATTTATTTTGGGTGAGAATTTCTTAAAAATTGTTTTTAGTTTTGGATAGAAAGAATTATATGATAGACTTGTTTTAAGCTTTTGTTTTTGATAAAAAGAGTTTGTTTATATTTTAAGAGTAAACTTATGGACAATATAACATAACAATGAATTATCAAAATTTAAATTTTTAAAAAGAATTTATAATTTCTAATTTATTGTAAGAGAATTACTTCATCATTGTTTTTACACTCAATTAACTTTATGAAAGTAAATTTATTTTCTAAACTTGATTCTTTATGTTGGTTACAAATTTTACTCTAAGTTGATTTGAACTACAGAATAATTTTAAGTTTGTTATATGGGAGAAAATTTGACTTGTTCTTGTTCTTTTTTTTTTTTTTCTATTTAAATAAAATATTGATATATATACTTTAGGTAAAATTTTAAGGAAATTTTCATAATCAAAGATTATTATATTTTTATTTTAAACAATTTTTAAAGAAAGTGTGGTTGATCAACTACTCTTATTTTTAAAGAAAAATTTCCTAAGAGTTGAAAATTAATTATCTTGAAAGATAATTCTCATTTTATGAGATAAGAAATTATTTATATTTTAATTTTAAAATCTTTATTAAGACAACAATATCACTTCATGACCATGTATGCATATGAATCTAACAGCTATAATAAGGCCCCATTTGTTTCAAGACAAATATTTTCTGAAAAACAATTTCTTTTGTTTTTCTTTGTTTTTTTTAGTGGAAAAGAACACTTTAAGTAGAAAAAATTTCCCTGATAAGGAAAAATAATTTCCATTAGAGAGTAAATCCTATTCATTTTAAAGAAAACGACTTACTCTTTTTAAAATGGAAAGTCATTTTTCGAATTAGCCTTCGTAAGTATTCAAACTCTAGCAGTGCGATATTTATTTCTTTTTTATCATAATTAACCAATAAATTATATTTTAAACATTATAATAATTTAATGCAAAAAAGAAAAATAAAAAATCATTCAAAAATTATAAATATGAATTGATGGTTTGTAAATAAATAATATATATTTTATACTTTAAACTTTAAATAAAATTATTTGGCATAATGTACGCATATAGTAACATGCTAATAATAAATTATTTGCATAAGACAATGTGTTACATAATATTGGTTAGTCAAACACTGAAAAATTTTTTCGACATATTTCTATAAATGCAACCAAACACGTGAAAAACATATTATTTTCAAGAAAACATTTTTATGTAAAATACCTTTCCAAATACAAGATATTTTCCTTGAAATAAATGGAGCCTAAGAAATAATTTGTTGGCACAAGCTTATCTAGTAATGGATGATAGAAAATCAAATAAGCAAATATAGAGAAAATAGAGATATGGAAGTCTTAACTTAATATCAAGACTTCTCGAGACTTGAATAAATTCCATTCACTATGAAAATAAAAGAAATTAAAATTGAGAAAAGCATAAATGAAGAAAAGACATAGAAGTCTAAGATCTATTTCAAGGCTTCCCGGGACTTAGAGTGGACAAGTCTCATATATAAAATAAGAAAAGTAAGAAAATAATTATGGGAGTCTTAGACTTTAACAAAGCTTCTCGAGACATGAATATAGCCAGTCTCATAAATAAGCAAGCAAAGCAAATAAATAAGAAAATTATGAGATTCTTAGATTAATTTCCAAGGATCCTCGGGACTTAGATTATGAACAAGTCCCCTTTGTTTTGACTTGATTTAGGACAAGTCCAAGACTAAAATTTGACTAGTCTTATTTTTAGCAAGAAATAAGTAATAAGCAATGAAATATGAGTAATAAATAAAAGTTAGATTAGTGAGCTTGTAGGCTTTAAACACACACACACACACACACACACACATACTTAGTAACATATAAAAAGCTAAGGTTAGAAACAACAACATAACATAACATAGATGAAATTGTAGAGTTAAACAAGACATAAACAATATATTGTTTCTACATTTCTAGTCCCTAGCATAAGCTCATGGGGATTTCTAGAAACCAAACACACATATTTTTTATACTATATTAGCATGAACTAAGGAGGAGGTTTTAGTGTTTTATCTAAAGTTGAAGATGGATGAAGGAAGAAAGTTGAAACAACAAATGGAGAGAGAGAGTGTGTGTGTGTAAATGGCGTGAAAGAGAGAGGAAGAAGAGGAGAGAGTGTTTGAGTTTTTAATTTGCAAGAGTTTGACTATGTGAAGAGAACAGTGTGTAAAATGAGAAGGAGGGAGAGGGTATTTATAGAGTTTTAAGATAGAATTTTGGAGTTAATAATAAATGAAAAATAAAAAAGAAATGATAAATAAGAGAGGGGGGGGGGGGGGGGGGTGGGTGGGGAGGGGGGGGGGGGGGAGGAAGAGAGAGAGAGAGATTAAGATTTTTTTAGTAAAAGAAAAGTAAGTAAAATATAAGAGAAGTCAAGTGAAAAGTAATATTGAAAAAGAATATGAAATAGGTTTATAAGTTAAGAAAAAATAGGGATAGATGCATAGTAATGAATAGTAAACAAAACAAATAAATTACGATAATAAAAAAATACGCGTAAATAAGCTTATTTGATTTTTAGAAGCTGAAAAATTTTGTAACTGATATTTTACGATTCCTTATCTCATATGAATCTAGATTGATTTTCAACATATTTTTATTATTTTACGTACGAGGATCCTAATTTCGAAAACTAATCTGTTTTGGTTCAAAAACTAGCGAATTTTTAGGAAATATGATCTTTTTAGGTTATATGACATTTTTTCGAGTTATAATCTAGGATTAATCATTATATTATCTTAGGGTTTCTAGCACGATTTGTGGATCTAAATCTCTAGATCTTAAGATTGACCTAGGAAGGCTTTAGGGATCCAGTTTTTAATTTCGGCTTTACTTGTGAGATTATGAAATCTAGGGTTTATGTTTATATTGTATATTTGGTTCATATTTTTTTTTCTATTTTTATGATTTATTAATATTTTACAGTTCTCGAAATTAATTAATCGGGTTTATGGCTTTGAAGGTTAAATATTGACTTTGTTTGACTTTTTATATTAATTTTAAATTTTTTATTCTAAAATTTACCAAAGGGTCTAAGGTTTTATAATTTTGTCATTAGATATTATGTATAATATGTCTTGATTTCGTGTTAGAGATCAGATAGATGAATTGTTCAGCGTAAAGATTTTGAGTCGAACGATTATTGAATTTTCATTTTGTTTTTGAAGGTGCTCTTTTTCTTAAGGTTATGAATTTTGTATTTGTTTTATTTAGAGTTTAGAGTTCAATTTTATCTTGGGTCGGTTCTTGGGTTTCGGTTTTTTTTTAGCTCTATGATTATTTTCTGAGAGTTTCGAAAAATTTAGGATTTTACACTATTACCTTTTTTAGACAGTCAAAACGTGGCATATATCCCTTTTATAATTAACAAAAATCGAGTCATGTGTTGGTTCAAAAATCTAACTCTGCTCATTTTTGGTAAACAATAAAATGCATATTATATTTATGTAATTAAATTTTTAATTAATTAACAATTTTATGTATTAATTTTTATATTAATCTTTCTCACTTTTTTAATGTTATTGTTAGTAATGGAATCAAGCAAAATATTACCTTAACACAAAAGCAAGAGCTAGCTTTGCTTTTTAATAATACAAGTAGATGATATACCTATGATGTGTGTGCCATAAAAAATGACAATAATATGTATCTATTAGTGATAATTACATTGCACTCAAATTGAATCATACTGTAAACCTTAAATTTTCGGAATCAGTTTAGCATAAAAACCCTAACCGGAAGTCAACGAAGCCCTAAAGGTCAACGAAACCCTAGTTTACCGTGTCAATCTAAATCCGGCATTGCCGTTTTCTTTGGGGAAAAACGAAGTTGGGTTAATTAGCTCAAATAGTCCGTAATAACCATAGGTTTTATAAAAGTTTCAGTTTCGTGAATTTCGGATGTCCTTCGAACCGATCGGACACAGTTCTCGAAAACGTGTCCGGAAGCCCGGATAATAAAAATATTCCGAATATACCGTTAGACTCGTAAAAATTAAGTTTTCCAAAAAATATCAATTTCATATTTTTTCGGTAAGTAAAAATAACAGATATAACTATTATACGCGTACTTTCTTACTACCGGTACTTTAATTGTCATATCTATTTACATTACACTATGCATTACTATTCTACACTATTCTTTTATCTCTTTTTTTACACCTACTCTACACTCTACATAACCTATAATCTTAACTTTTTACCTTCCATAACTTTATTTCACATCTACCTTACATATTACATCTTTTATTTAACAAAAAATCAAAAAAATAATTTCTCTTCCCCCTCTCCAAGCACATGGCCGGCGCCCCCTCTCTCTCTTCCATCCTCTTGTTGTTTCAATTTTTATTATTTTATTCATCCAAAATCACTCCCCATTTTCTATAAATACCCCCCTCCTCTTTCACTTCCTTCACACCACTTCTATACTAAAGTTACTCTCTCAAAATCTCTCTCAAATTTCTCTCAAGAAGTTCCTTCAAGAAGTTCATCTCCTTTAGGTAAAAGTTCTTCAAGAAGTCTCCATGTTCATTTACTTAGTATGAGCTTAGTGTATGTTTTCTTAAACCATGAAGGTTAAGAAAGCAACATTAGATTCATACTTTGTTTTTGTTCATAACCACAATTCCTTTATGTTCATGTTTCCTTTAATATTCTTCATGCTCCTCTTATGTTCATTTATGATTCTTTTATGTTCATACCTATCTATTATATCTATATAGCTATATATACTATTTAGGCATATAAGCTCATAATCTTACAATTTATTTACCTTTCATGCAATTTATTTACTTCAATGCAATTTATTTATTTCAAGTTGTTTATAAGACTAGTCTCTAGTCTTAGACTTGTCCTAATCAAGTCAAAACAAGTTTTTCTTCTTTCATCTTATTTCTTTATGGGACTAGTTATTTCTTAGTCCGGGAGCCTTGAAAAAGCTAAGACTCCAATACTTGATTTTATTATTTATGCTTTATGTTACTTTGTTTATTATTATTCTTATAACCATGTTCATGTAAGAATGTTGTCCAAAAGTTTTATTTTCTAAAGATAATGAAATAAAAGAAGACTTTTTGTCACTTAGGAATAAGTTTATGTAAAGTATAAAATCAACACAAAACAAACTCATTTCTTTTCATGTTATCAAAAAGAGAACTCACAATAATTTTATAAACCACTTTTGCTTTACAAAGATACTTATTATTTCCACCTTGTTTTTCAAAAGGAGATGTTTTTGTTAAAGTGGTTCTTTTCATAAGAAAGAAAATAAGATGGATGACTTAGGAAATTTCTAAGTAAAGACCTTTACAAACTAAATAGGCAAAGAAAATTTATGGTTTGAAAATAATAAAGTTATTTCTTTTCAAGTTACAAGAAAAAGTTAATAAGATTATGGAAATTAGTTTTTCTACAAAAAGTCCTTAATTGTCCCACCTTGTTTTTATAAGGAAACCAAATTTTCATGCATGAGTAATTGTTTTTGGAAATGGAGACATGAGAAAAAGAATGAGAAATATCAAGTAAAGATTTTTGCCAAAATAAGTAAACAAAAGAATTTACACAAGAAAATAAGGAAAAGCATATTTTCTAGAAAAACTTCAAAAATATTATTAGTGTAACTTAGGAAGTAGAAAATTTTATTTCCAAAAAGTCACTTAGAAAAAGACAAATAAAACCAACATGAAACATTTTTAGAAAACAAAATAAACAAGGTGTTCATTTCAAAGAAATTCACAAAAACAATTTCCGAAAAGCTTCAAACCAACATTGTTTTACTTAAGAAAAATAATTTGGACAACAAGACACTTGAGCATGCTTAAATATGAGTTATATAGCTATAAAAAGAGAATTTTTTCAACTATATAGATAACTAAGTATTTATCAAAACAAATTTTGATCTCTTGAACCAAAGTTGTTTTTGCTTGAAAATCCGTGGTGAATTTTGTCACCAGTTTTTCGGAGCCTATATGGCTTTGTTTGTGGGAAATAATTTTAGAAATGGGTAGATCTTTTCGAGTAGATAGAAATCGGTATATTATATGCGCGATTCCGAGTTTAAAATGACCAAGTTATGGCCATTTTAAGTTGGAACTTCCATACGAACTTTAACGTTCTTTGACATTGTTTTGTCAAAATTCAAGAAGATCTTCAAGAAAAACTCATGGTGGGTATTTTCTTTGGTTAGGTGACCCCGAGGAAGGATTTCTTCACCCCGAGAACTATTACGATTTAGTGGAGTGTGTGAACGACTCATCCGCTTAGAGGAATAGACGACAATGGCATCGTGAGTTTATTTCCATTAAATGCTACACTTGTTGTGCTTGTAAATTAGTTGCACTAGAGTTAGGAAAAGATAAACCGATATGCATGAAAGATAATTCCTTGAAAGAATTCTAAGAATATCGAAGCCCGAATTGTTCTAAGTGATTGTTTTAGTATAATATTGATTTGTGTGAAATTCCTTGATCACCACAAAGTTGAAATAATTATGTTATGACTTTATAAATTAATGAACTCATGCATACCACGAAGTGAGTCACATTACATGCTGGGATATTATCCTTGGGTGAGAAGGATAGTAGGCTCATGTCGAAAGCAACACTTGGCGGAAGATCCGAAAGCGATTGCTTGGCGGCTTAATGGAATATGCTTGGCGGTTGATCCGAAAGCAAGGTCAAATCAAGTAGGTTCGGAATACTTGGCGATGAGTGCTCGCAAGTATAAAAGTTTTTATTGAATGCTTGGCGATGTGTGCTCGCAAGCTTAAATTTTCTATCATCAAATCTACTTGTTTTGAGTATCACCAAACCCCGAATGGAGGGCGTAAATCCATTCAACATATAGTTCCCGGAAAGCTATATGATTGTTTGCCCACGTGTTTGATGCATTACATATGTGTGATTAACCAACTTGTTTGAATCTTGTTACAAGAAGTTATTTATGGAAATAGTTCTCACTAAGCCTATTAGCTTATACCCCGATAGCTACCTTTTGCAGTTCCCGTACTTATGGCTAAGGCCACGTGGACCATGTGGGCAGGTAATCCCTCTTGAATATTAGAACTCTAGATAAAGTATATCATAGTATTAGCATGCAAATATTTACATAATAGCTTAGTAATTTAAGAAATTGTTCCTAAGTATGCATAGTTTATGCCATGGACAAATAATTATTGTGATTCTTCTTTTCTTAATATGTTTTTATATCTCCTTAAACTTCATTATTCCATATATGGTCCTCTAAAATTGTGAAAGTAAGCCTTATACTTAATATAAAAGCTTTTGGAAATGAATAAGGTTGTCATACTTAAGCTTTAATATTGAGTGTGGCGGACTGTCACGTTTAGGGTACCCGTTGGGGCGTGACACATACAATAAAAAAAAGTCACATTATCGAAGGAATATATATATATATACACACACATGCACATGAAAGAGAAATTTGTTAATGACATATAAAAGCAACAAATGAAAATACGTGAAAAAGAAGTTAAATATAAAAAATTATTAAAAAAACATATAAAAAAGTTCTCTGTATATTTTGTGTTTGTTAAAACATCATTAGTAGCAATGGTGATTACAGTTGGATTGCTCCATTTCAGATTAAGATTTTCCCATATACCTATAGTAATGAAAAAAAGAAAAAAAAGCAAAAAAAGATACTATTATTTAAGCATAATAGTTCCTTATGTAAAAGGACATTACATGCTAACATAAGAATGACATGTTACTTATCATACATTAGGTTGCTAGTGAATTGATAAGATGCAGTAAACTACCAATAGAAGAAATCTTTGATAAGGCAAACACGAATGAATGTATAGGTATCAATTTCATAAAATATTAATAAGAAAATAGGGTGTTTAAATTTGACAATACTTTGAGAGAAAAGTAATTGAACAATAGTAAAAAACATGATCAAAACATTTTTATTACATTGCTAAACATTGTTTGTGTTCATCCATTTAATCCATTATTTTCGTCATCGGAGTGAGTATATGTCATACGTGATAAAATATAATTGTAATAAAGAGAGAATAGATATAATTAATTTGTTGAACTAAGGGAAAAAAACATTATTATTTTTCTAAAAAATGCTACCCCATTGAAAAATAAAACTTCTCATGATCTATGTTTCTATTGTCATGTTTAATCATATTAGTGAGAATTCTATTGTCAAAATAGATAACAAATCCTTAATGAAAGTTGTAGATAGTAAGATCATTTTCCTTTAAGTGGAATGTTAAAATATGCTATAAATCAGCATCTTTTTTCCTATTTCTTTCTTTCCCTTTTTTTTTTCTTTTCGTAAAGCTTTAACTTCAAGTAAAGGTAGTAATAAAATAATTTATTCTATGTAGCTTCTTCGTGTCTTAAAATTATAGGATTTTTTTTGCCATTTAGCTTTATAGGATTCAAAAGTGCCACTTTACGTTAGACTAGATGAAATGAAAAAAAAAAAACTAACAAAGGAAACTAAAATGAACATTTAAATAAATGGAGAGAATGATAACTTTAAATTAAAGAAAAATATGGAAAGTTGAGAGTGTAAAAACACATTATTACAAATTATTTACAGAAAATTGATATCAATGTAATTTGAAATATATAATCAACAGTAAATGTGGTGGTACCAAAAATTAATGATTTAAAATCTATTTATGGAACAAATAAAGTTAGATTTAGTAATTTAACTAAAATAAATTATGAAGTAGCCAAAAGCTTTAATATTACATATTATTGGGTAAATTTGGTATTAAAGAAAATTAAAACATGTTCTTAATGATAAATGTAATGAAATTTTGAATTAATAATTTCAATGTTTGAAATATGAGAATCTTAATATATTATCTCTAATAGCCCCCTAATAAGGCCTGGTAAGAATCAATAGAAACTATCATATTGCTATTGATACATATCTCACTTAGCGTGTGATTGCTCACCTTTTTATAGTTTGTTGTTACAGGATTATCTATGGCATCAACTTGAGCGAGGCTACCTATAAGTTAGCTTTTTTTTAATAGATGGGATGTTGTGGGAGGAATTGAGGGCTAAGAGATTTCCTTCTTCTTTGGTGAATCTCTCGGGATTATTTTGATAAAATTAAAGGATATATAATATTTTATAGGACCAAGACCCTAAATTACTCTTTTGGACATGCTTACTGTACTTTTAATAATAATTACTATCTTAGCTTTATCTGTCATTATTTTTGTTAGTCGTTATTTTACAGGAATTATCGATTAAACACTATTAGGCCTTATTGATTACCTAGTCATGGTCTCCTTTTGCACGATATTCAAATCTTTTGAGAGACTTGGGAGTTGATCCTAAGCTTCGGTATCGTGTATGGCAGAACTGTCCCATCTAGGTTACCCTTGGGTCTTGACAGTGTCTATAAATATGAAAATCTGAAAAGTAAAAGACATGGATTTTTGTATCCATAAAATTGTAAATTTAAAAAGATGTAATAAAGAAAAGAGGTATAATTATGGAAGTGAAAGATTTCCATGCATTTACATTGATAATACTATTTTATTTTTCTTGTTTACTTTGAAGAATATTTGTTAATAATATATGTTAAATTCTCATTTAATATTAATTTTTATCAATAATTCAAATTTCAAATAATTTATTTATGGAATTGCTATTTTTCATTAATAATACACATCATTTCCAATTAATATAAATTTTAAATAAGAAAAAACTTCCATTATTCATTATATTTTTCATACGTTTATAAAATTTTATGCCATCAATTATAATTATAACCCTTTGACATTTAAATTAAAAAAATACATAGGATTTTTCTTTTGCCAAAGAAAATTATGCATTTAGAATGTGTTATTTCATATTAAATTCTCAGCATAGTCTTCATCTTGTTGATAAACTTGGTGTTGGTAGAAGATTTTCATTCATAGTTCATTAGGCCACAACGCTAGATTGATGGGCCCATCTAGAACCTTCTAAAGGGTTCAACCTAGAAGATTTAGGGCCCCAAAAGCACCTCGATCTCCTACACAAGCTCCAATGAGTGTAATTCCAATTCATTGAGCTTCCATTAATTGTGTCGAGTTGAGGTTGAATAATTAAAGTTTGATGAGATATATTAGTTGGGCTAGACTTATTTAATTATTTGATTCATTATGTGTTAAGCTCATTTTCAACCTTATTTTAAAAGATATAGTTAGATGGCTAGTGTAGGCATTAGTCTGTAATGGAGGTCCTATTGAATTATCACAAATAGGCTAGGTTCCTCTCCTCTCTTAATATAAGAGAACAACAAGAAACCCTAGTTAGCTAGTCCCATCGGAAGCCATCAATTAAGTAAGAAAAGGAGAGGAAGACCTGATGATGCTCACACACAATAAAACAAGAAGATAATTATGACTGTAATCAATACAAGTATGCTACAATAAAAATTAATAGTGCAAATTCATATGTTAAATATGTAGAAAGTTCTTACATATGGTATTAGATTTAATCGTTTATGAATTTAGAACCTTGCATGTGGTGATATATATGTATAATTTTCGTTTGGATGTCCATTCTTTTTCCTTTTTTTCCCCTAATAATACGAGAAGAAGAATTCCTTTGAGGATTATTTATAATATGATCGATCAAAATTTATTATGACAACGGTGTAAATAGAGTCAAATCATCTAGAAATTTTCGCGGAACACAATCTTTTCTAGCCTATGATTTGCAAACATAACATTAATCAAGTTGTTTTCTTTCTTCATTAATATAAAATATTCACACCGTTCCTTCAACTATTCCTTTGAGCAGATGACCATACGAAACTACTATCATTATAATAACGTGTGCGATGTGGTATCTTTTGAATATGTAATCTCATCAAAATAGTGATTTTTTTTTTTTTTATTCCTTCTTTGATTGGTTACGTTATGTATTTGTGGTTTAATGTTCCGCGTGCAGAAAGTAGAATCATATAATAAAGATCAATTTTCTCCTTTTCTTTTCTTGCATTGAATTATATATATCATATCTATCTACATATATATATATATATATCTAGACTTAGGCACGGGTTGATTCAGTCCGTGAACCAGCCTAACAAAGCACGGTGGGTGCCAACCGTACGAGTCATGACCCACATTCCAACTTGGTAGGTTGATAGGTCAGGGCCTGTGACCTGTTGACCGGCAGGTTAAGTCAGGTCAAAATATTAAAATTTTAAAATAAAAAATAAATGAATAAAAAAATATAAAAAAGAATTGAAAAAATAAAATAAGAAATAAATATTTAAACCCACTTATAATAAATATGCTTTTAATGATATCTTGTTACACTTTTATAGCCTTCTAGAAAAAGTGATTTTTAATTTTTTAATAATGTGAGACTTATTTTAAGTATTTGTCTTGAGTGTTTTGAAATCCCACGCCCCTCACTCTCTTATGTCTGGCCTGTTTTTCTATGAATTTGATCTTAGAGACGGTATATCAGTATATGTGTCTCGGATGGTCGAAAGTAAAATTGATACCAATTCAAATTTCGTTATCAATATCATTAAAAAGCACAAAACTCTTATTTTTATGTCTTACATATTTAAGATTAACCATTCGAACAAGTGGGAATAAGTGGGTCTAGCTGTTCTTTACTACCTTTACGTAAAAATGCTTAAACCAATCTACATGAGAAACTGACATGAATTTTTTAGAAAGATTGGAGAAGACAAACACCAAATGAACTTTCAATATGTATTATAATTAGCTGATTTATACATCTATGATTATGGCAATTTGAATAAAAATATAATACATTTTTGTGGTTACAGTACTTATTCGAATGGTTAATCTACGTAAGGAAACGTATTTACTCTTTTTTTTTTTAATTTTCTGGCAAAGTTTCCTTTAAAGAGATTTTTATTTAAGCCTGTGTTCTGTTCAAACTATTCAAATGTAAGTAGTAAACTCACCATATTAAATGTATTTGTTATAACAACACAAGAAATAAATATATTTAAAAAGTTTTCATTAGATTCTTATAGACTTGTAACCAAAATTAAGTTTTGTTTCTTAACAATATGCGACTTTTTTTTTTGTCTTTATAATAATTGTGTATATGTTGAGTTTTTAATAGTACCATATTACTTATTTTATAACCATAAGTAGATATGTTTGCGTATAAATAAATATACATCTTGAATAAATCTTTTAATAAATAGGTTAAAAGATATAATTCTTAGGCCCAACTTTTTATATTAATTTTAAATTTTTTGTCCATTTTTTTTTATAAATTTTTAATTTTTTAAATAAAAAAATAATTGGCGGTTCACGAGCGGTGGCTCAGGTGGCTCGAATAGGCTCAAATCACCCTATACCGGGCTGGTTCCGTGTCTCACCTCCATAGATGCAGGACGTGGTGATCGGTTCATCCCCTTGTCGATGTCTACAAATACCAAAAACCTGTGATTTTGTTTTTTGATGAGGCCTATCTTTAGTCTTTTTATTGCATAAAATATAGAATAAATAAAATATTAATATTTTTTTTATTTTGTGATTTATAAATATCAATATAAATATTTTTTATGTGTGGATAATTTCTTAAATTGTGATAAGCATGCAAGTACATTTGAGGGTGCATATCTGTATAAAGGCACCATATGTGATTATTCCAAGTGCATATATGTGTTAAATGTACTGTGGTGATTTGTGGCAAAATTTGATGATTTTATAGGTTGTACTGAATATTTGTTGTAATCCCCAAAAATTTTCATATAAGTATACAACAATAGAATGGAAAAATATGAATTAGATAGCTAAGTTAGACCCAATAAAAAATCCTAGATGAATCTATGAGTAGTAGTAAGCTCACCAATAACTTTAAAACCCAAATAGAAATTTCTTTGACCCCAATTGATACAAAGATAAGATTTCATATATTGAGCCAATAACTCAAGATATAATTAAAATCACTCTAAATTTCAAACACGATAAAAGACAATTTCCTTATAGAACCTATTGGTTATAAAACGATAACTAAAAAATGAACCGCTAGAGTTATAAATACATGATGAGAATAAAAGATCCATAACTAACAATCTAGATCTCAAATAAAGATTTAAATTGTACCATTGTTCTAATTAGAAAAATTGGAGTTAAAAACCTAATTTTACCTATGGGCTGAAAAACCTAATCCTAAGGCAAAACTCTAAAATTACTTAATTGCATATACTTTAAGCTCAAGATTTGAAGTCAAAGATAATCTACAAATATTATAGATGTCATAGAAAAACTTTTAGGAGTAAAACTCCCATATAACTAATATATAAAACATATAACTCAGTATTTAACAAATTAACTTAGACATTTAGTTAAATAAATATTAAACTAAGTTTTATATCTAACATACGGTGGAAAACAAGTCAAGCTAACCGGCTACTCAATCTTGGAGAGTTCCAATGCCAGTTGCCAAATAATTTGAGCCAAATTATCCACAAAAGTCAAATGATAATGACAGAACAAGTGAAAAGCCTTCAAGTAGCCTTAACAATTAATGAACAAATTATAAGCTCTCAATCAACTTGTAAAACTGGCTCCAATCTTTCCTTAATTTTTGTGAGCTACAGCTGCTAAAGAGGAGACAACATGTTTTGAAAATCCTACTTGTTCTCACCATGTATGGCCTTAGGAATTATAGGAGTAGCTTAAACTAACAACTTTGACAAATTGACGATTAAAGCTCCAATAAAAACTCATCAATTGGACACATAAGTAGAAAAATGTTGACTTAAAAAATTATTGTCCAAATACACACACTAATCAACTTTTGGAGCCCCATATTGCAAATGTGAAATGAGATTTTCTCCAAGCAGCCATCACCGTCCCATACAATCCCATTTGTAACACAAATGTAGCTCATGTATGACCTATATAAACAGATATTATTAACAAACAAACAAACTCATTTATTTCTCCAAGACTTGAACCGTAAACTAGACAACCCACAAAACAAACAATCCTTTTCTCTCCACAAAAATCAACCAAATGTTCTTTCTATAAGCCCTACTTTGAAACCTCAAAAGTAAATCAAACCAAAACACAAACAAACTTCACTTTTCTTTTTATAGACATCATCATGACTAACTTCAACACAAAGTCCCTTTTCTTTTCTTTCTAACCGTAACATATTCCAAGGAAAAAGGACTCATTTAGCTAAGACAAAACAAATTTCAAAGGTTAAATACCAAAGGCAAGAATCGTCATGTTCAAAGTAATATAATCTTAGAACTTCAACTTCTCATTATCTTACTTATCTAGCACTAGGTTCGGCCCTTGTCAAGGAAGACTGCTCAACACCATCTTCTATATCCAATCAAGATGATTCCTATCTCATCTTTGATTCCATATTCCATTTATGTGTTAAAACCTAGGAAGAAGTTGGTGGATTAAGATGTCATGGAGAATCCCACAGGTTCGGATATGTAGACATATATCTTATGAATTTGACAAATTGAATAATCCATGTATTGATGTGATCTTTACAAGTTTGGGCTATCTAGGAATATAGGTATACCAATTTGAGAATTTGGAACACCGAGCTTTATAATTCAGTTCTTAAAAAGAGAGGAATCAAACAATGTTTGTGCCATAATAAAACTACCTTAAAATTTGATGAAATATACCTAAGACATGTTTTTTGAAGAAGAAATTTAATAAGAAGAAACCTTAGAAACCTAACAAGGATTTCGACTCTATAATTATAACATGAATCATCTTATCAAAAGAAGAAAAACTATAAGACATTTCTACACAACCCCTACATAAGTCGTGTAGGATGGTAGTGTAGAAATAGAGCATTACTTTTTCCTTCTACACAGGTTGTGGATTGGTAGTGTAGAAATAAAACATCATCTTCCTTCTACATGCCCATGTAGCCACCCGTGTAGACCTCACAATCTTATTTTTGTTTCTTTTCCACTACAAAATCAAACCTTAAAGACTATTTCCTACATATCACAGTCCTACATCCACACAAAAGAAAATTTAAGTATGATATACATGTGATACCTACTTAACCTTATGAACCTACCAATATGTTAGAAAAATAATCAAAGGAGCTATAGACTAGAATGTGACTTTATAAATAATAAAAATTTCAAACTTATACAATGGAGATAAGGTTGACAAATGAAAAAATAATAAATAAGAATTCACTATCAATACAAGCACCAAAGAACATAGAGCCCGAATAAGATTATATTAGAAAATCTAATAAAATTCACCCCAAGCATAAATATAAATATCAATCAAAATCAAGAGAAAAAAGATGAAAATAAATACTAAATAATAATATCCATTACTATAGGGTCATTACCTTAAAACACCAATACAAGTAATAGAAATTGTATCAAATACCAATGTAAGACACTTAGACACTCATAAGAGTTCAATTATCTAATTTTATGTATTCATCTAATAGGTATTTCAATACTATCGAGGATTTCCTAGTTGACTATATGATTAGACAGTATGAGTAGTGAGTAACTTAGACTTATTACATTGATTGTGTTTGTAGCTTAGTTGCACTTATAATAAAAAATAAAAATTGAATTGTTGTGAATATGGGTTTATGGGCATTGTATGATTGTATGAGTTTATTGGTTGCTAAGCTACTAATAATAGTGATGGGGAATTTCTTGTGGACTCGTTATCTATGTAGCATGTTGACTGTCTGTACAATGTTTGATCACCTTGAACTTAAGTAAAAACTATTGGTATCATAAATGAAATGGACATGCGTTGTATAATTTGCATATATTGCATTACAAAAGTGTGACAGCTTGTTACGTGTTAGTATTTCGGTTCTCTGGTAATGCTTGTTTTTTCTAGACAAGATATTATTAGTTCTACGTAAGATTATCTTTGTCTTTCAGTTCCACGGGAACTAACTGGTAAATGAAGGATGCTACCTATGGTATCTATTTCAAATGATTAACTTAATGGAGTTTCTAAGGCTTGGAACAGGAAATGAGTGTTAAGACATATTTAATATAAAGTCATAATTAAAGTAAGGATTGGTTTTCTGTATGCTTAGTCTCTCCTGGGTAGGTGGGTTATAGACGAGGATTTCCTTCAACCTTGATGTGAGGGCATAGATCTCAATGCTGTTTATATTTTGGCTATTCAAGCTAGTATTTGAGCATATGTTTGATTGATTCATTACACATGATTGATAATTAACTTGTTTGATATGTGAAATGTTTTGGTTATTCATTGAGCCTATAGTTTATGCTTACATTCCTACAATCCTTTTAGGTTAATATATTCTCAACCTTAGCTAGTATCTTCTCAGAGCTTAGCATCAGTAAGTTCTAAAGCTAAAGAATTTGAGTTAGATGGGATAATATTATCTGTAATATGTTAGATGATGTTTAAACATCATTTTATTATTTTGACGACTACTTATCAGTTATGTTTATATATCTCATTATTCAGAAGTTTTTTTTAGAAAGTATTATGGTGACGTATTTTATATATATTCATCATTCTTATCATTGCAACTGAAAAGATCTTGTTTTATTAAACTGTCATATTAAGGCAAAACTAGTATTAACATGCATGTGTAATCCTTTCTGATGTTGCCCAATCTTTCTTAAAACAACTTTTAGACATCAGATAGGATCATAAAATGTATGTTACTACTAGGGTACCCTTAGGGTATAACATTTACCACAAAGTGGTCTATTCATTTAAACTCATTTACTTGTCTTATTATATAATAATATATATATATAGTATATAATGGCATTTATCTTAAAATTATTATATTAATTACCTGCTCAAAGGGTCGTTATATATTTTAGTTTTAGGAATAGTGAAATATTATGTGGGAATACATGGGCTTCAAAGTTTTATCTCCAAAGGAGTTTTTTTTTTTTTTTTTTTTTAAGGTTTGTGTATTTGCATTGTTTACTTCATTCAAGGAGATGCTAATGCATGTTGCATTCCTATGCAAAGGGGTTTGCAAGTGATGCATTGGACTCTTATGCAATTAAAGCCATATGAGTTTTTTTTTTTTTTCAATGAATTGATTAATTGCCATTTATTAGTTTGTTTTGCATTCTTATTGTGCTCATAATTTAATTTCGGTGTGAACAATGACATTGCTACCATTGAAATTCTCAACGATGCTAATTACAATAAGTGAAATAAGGCATTGGGTTTGCTTTAGGTATTGCTGATATTGATTAGGTTTTATGTGAAAATGAGCATGTTAAACCAATTGATCATAGTTTGCTAAGCAAAAGGAATTGTATGCTAGGTGGAGAGATCCAATAGATCAAGTCTTTTGGCCAAGATGATTTATATATGAGCATCTCCTTAGATGCTTACCTTAGACTAGCAATATTAGAGAATTTTTTTTACTATTGTAGGAAATATGTAACAAACCTCTAGCAATGCCTAGACAGGAAGCCTATTAAGTGAACTAACGGGTATGAAGTACGAGAAGGTGGGATGGGTTATAGATCTATCCTCAAAATGGGCCATATTCAATCAAAACTTAAAAATTTTGAAATTTCCCTTCCTGACAAATTCATGGTAAGTCATGCCCCCAATTCTTTATAACTTGATTTTGGTTAAATTGAAACAACCTATAATACTCTCAATTCAACTTGGAGTATTAATGACCTTATTTCTAATTATGTTATTGAGAAAGAAAACTAGAAAAAGAAAAGAGTGAGATTGCCTTTATAATTTCCCAATATAAACCAACTTTTCACTTAAAAACAAGGTATTCGAAAAAAAGCTACTCATCATAATCTTAAGAAAGTTAATGAATCCAAGAGAAAAGCAATTGTCAAACGATTGGGAGGTCGTAAAGCTATCGGTGAGAAGGATGTCAACTGTTTCTTTTGTAAGAAAAACTATACGAAAGAAGATTAAATGTGATAGGTTTACTTCTTGGTTAGAAAAGAAGAATAAAGAAAATGGTAACTTATCAGCCTTGTTTGTTTTGAATCTAATTTAGTTAATGTTCCAATTAATCTTGGTAACTTGATAGTAGGTCTAGTGTCCATGTTGCAATTACCTTGCATGGGTTCATAAGGAAAAGGAAACCAAGTGATCATGAAGCCAAGTTGAGAGTAGGAAATAATGTTGAATTTTATGTTGAGCTTGAAAGAGCTATTTGATAAATTTAGGAAATGGTTTTCAACCTATTTTAGAAAATACTTTTTATGTTTCAACTTTTAGAAGAAATTTAGTTTCTGTTTCATTGTTAGACAAAATAGTTCTTTTATTTTTAGTAATGGAAAAGTTGAGCTGTCTTTAAATTCTCAAATTATTGCTCATGGTGGTTTGAATGATGGACTATACATGATATGCTTAGCTAATAAAAATGAATATGCTTCGTTGAGTGTTGAGAACACTGTTTCTAAAAGGCCTTTAATTAATAAAAATCTTCAATGTTGTGACATAAAAGGTTAGATCATATCTCTAAGGAAAGAGTTGGAAAATTAATTAAAGAAGGACCTTCCCTTGATTTTAGTAATTGGGAAACTTGTGTTGATTACATCAAGGGTAAACTAACTAAGATTAAAAAACATGTTAAAATATAGTATTTTAAATATGATTTTGATGAGAGAAAAAGTTATATAAAGATATTTGATAAACTTTATAAAGGAATATCAATATAGAAATTCGTCTTATGTGTGTATGTGTGTTTGTACTTGTAGGATTAGTACTAGCGAGCCTATTTAATAGAACAAGGTATCGAACCCAAAATAAAGGTAAAGTTTGGGGCATGACATAAGGAAGCCTAGCACCGATGAGCTGGTCCAGTGATTTCAAAGATTTAAGCTGTAGAGTCCAAGATTTGAGGTGCAACAAGGGCACGAAGGAGAAAAATTTGAGGCATTGAAGCTTAGATCGATGAGTCGGTAGCCAGTTAATCCAACCGTTACATGCATTTATTATCATCGTCTAACAGACAATATCTTCATTGGGCATTTACATTTTTGAAAGCTATAAATACTCATTGACTTAGAGATTCAAACAATCTTTTTAATAACTCTTAAGAGCTTTCATTTGCAAACAAACAAACAAGTTTTCTTACTTATTTTTCTATTTTCTTGTTCATTATTAGTAAATCTTTAAGTAAGAGAGAGAAAAATCATTCTAGTGCTCTGTTTTTATATTTGTAATTTATAAAAGAGTAGCTAAAGAGTGAAGGAAATATTTTATTTCCTAGAGTGGTGTAACTTGTGTATTGCTCAGATTGAGCATGATCTTGTTGTCATCAATAAAAGTGATTGTGAAGTCCTTGTTGGAGGGATTTGTAGATTGTGGAGACTAGGAAGTGGATCGAACTCTACGTTAAATCTTGACTAAATTTATCTATCGCTATCTCTTTCATATTCCGCATCATTATTTGCTTTGTTATATCTCCTACTATTAAAAGCTTAATCTAATCCTTTGCATGAAAATTAATTGTTTGTGCCTTTTAAGCGAAATACTCAATTCATCTCCCCTCTTGAGTATCCTTTAGTGAGTTTTCAAAACAAGGTGCAACTTGTAGTTTAGATCTTTTAGAAATAATTCTCACTGACATTGGTAGACCTTGTTCTCCCACATTGTGTGGTAATAATATTTTTTCACTTTCATTGTGTCTTTTCTTGTTATGGTTATATTTACTTGATAAATGAAAAATTTGATGCTTTTGAAAAGTTTAAAATTTTCAAGCTTGAGGTTGAAAAACAATTGGGGAAAGTCATTAAAATTGTAAGATCTGATAACGATGGTGAATATTATAGCAAACATGGTGATATAGTGCAACATATGGGTCCATTCATTAAGTATTTGCAAGAGTGGGGGATTGTTGCCCAATATACTATGCATGGGATACCTAAACAAAATGATGTGGCTAAAAGACGTAACCATACCCTTAAAGATATGATGAGAAGTATGATAAGCCATTCCAATTTACCTACCTTTCTTTAGGGTAAGACCATTAAACAATTTTGTATATCCTTAATCGTGTTACAAGCAAATGTGTTCTTAAAACTCCTTTTGAATTATGGACAAATAGGAACCTAGTTTGAATCACTTTCGTGTCTGGGGTTTTCCAATTGAGGTAATGATCTATAGCTCATTTAAGAAAACCACTAATTTAAGGACTACTCAATATTTATTTATTAGCTATCTTGAACGTTCTAAGGGGTATAAGTTCTATTTTCTTACGAGTGGTACTAGGATTTTTGAGTCCATGACCGCTAAATTTATGGAGTTCAATGTAGTTGATATAACATGTGATGAACCTTCTAATATATAGAGAAAAGTGTGATAAGTCTTCTACCTGCTTCTCCTAAACCTATTTTACATCTACCTTCTAATGTGAATGTTTCACAAACTGTTAATGTTGCGCCTACTAATGAGATATGCTAGACTCAAGAGCATGCATTAGAAATGCCACTAAGAAGATTAGAAAGACAAAGGCATCTTGCTATTTTCTGATGATTGTGTTGTGTATCTTGGTGAAAATGTTGATGAGATAAATGACATCATTGATCCATTAATATATGATGATGGTATACGTGCCCTATAATCTAACATGTGGTTAAATGCTATGAGAAATGAGATGCAATTTATGATTAACAATAAAGGTTGGGAGTTTGTTGAGCTTCCTCAAGGTTGCAAACTTATTAGTTGCAAATGGGTCTTTAAAGTAAAGAAAGAATCAAGTGGAAAATTTAAGTGGCTTAAAGCAAGATTAGTAGCTAAGGGGTTCACTGAAAAGTAGGATGTCAACTATCGTGAGACGTTCTCACTTGTTTCAAGAAAGGATTCATTTAGGTTTATCATGGCCTTGGTTACTCCTTATAACTTAGAATTACACCAAATAGATATAAAAAATAGCTTTTTTGAATGATGATTGGGTCAAGGATGCATATATGACACAACCTCAAGGTTTCATTGAGAATGGTAAAGAAAATCTATTTTGTTGGGTAAAAAATATCAATTTATGGTCTCAAACAAATATCACGACAATGGTACTTAAAATTTGATGAGGTGATTACTTCTCTTGGTTTTGTTGAGAATAAAATTGACCAATGTATTTATTTGAAGGCCAGTGAAAGCAAGTTTAGCTTTCTTGTTTTATATGTTGATGATATTTTGTTGAGTAGTTGTACTTTAGGCTAATTTTATTAAACTAAAAGTCTATTATCTAAGAATTTTGACATGAAGGATCTTAGGGAAGCTTCTTTTATTTTACGTATTGAGATTTATCGTGATAGATCCCGCACTTAATTAGGACTTTCTCAAAGAGCCAACATTGATCGCGTGCTAAATAGGTTTAATATGCAAACTTGTTGTCTTAAGGATGTTCCAATTGTTAAGAGGGATAAACTTAGCAAGCTTTAAAGTCCTAAGAATAATATTAAGAGAGAATTTATGAAAAATGTATCCTATTATAGCCTTGTGGGAAGTTTAAAGTATGCACAAGTCTACCTAAGACCAGATATTGCTTTTATTATGAGTGTTTTAGGGAGGTTTGTCTCAAATCCTAGGCATGATCATTGGGTTGAAACTAAGAAGGTTTTGAGATACTTGCAGAAAATGAAGAATTATATGCTAGTGTATAAGAGGGTTGAATAACTTGAAGTGATAGGATATTCTAATTCGGATTTTGTTGGTTGTCCATATGGTTCAAAATCCACTTTACGATATATTTTCACACTGGTAGGGGGAACGATCTCATGGAAGAGTGTCAAATAAGGCTTAACAGCTTCATCGACTATGCATGCAGAATTCATGGCATGTTATGAAGTAGTAACACAAGCAATTTGAACAAAGAATCTAATTTCTAGGCTCTTGGTTGTGGACTCCATCACAAGATCATTGTTAATATACTATGATAACATTGCTACTTTGTTATTTTCCAAGAATAACAAAGTTCGAGCAAGTCAAAACATGTTGAAATCAACGATCTCATTATTAAAGATCTAGTGAAGAAAGGTGACATTGTAATCGAACATATCGATACCGAAGCTGTGCTAGCTAATCCATTAATCAAGTGTTTGAGATTATTGGATTACAGAGACATGTTAAGGACATGGGTGTTTTAAGGTCTATTTAGATTGTTTGTTTCTCATTTGTATCTTTATATGTATCGAAACAAAATGAGTATATGTGCGTGATTTGCATCTATTTTTTTTTTTTATATTTGATCTATTTGATTTTTTTCATAAAAACTATCAATTGTTTTTTATTTCTATCTAATTCCAGATAAATAATTTGTTAGAAAATTTTTTGCAAAAAAGTGTCTATATCTGTTAGAAAAATCTATCAAAACAAACCCTAAAGTCTTTTAATTGTCTTTGTTAGTGCAAGTGTTATTTAGTTATCTTCTTTCAATACATGACTTAGGACCACTTGATGTTTACTACATTTATTTTATTAAATAATAACCTTTGAGGTATTTTCCATACATGATTATAATTTGTTCAAATTTTATTGTTAATACTTTGAGAATTTATGTTTTTTTTTTCAAGGGTGAGCATATGTTGCTATTGTATATCTCATTTGCTTTAGAGGTATTTGTTTGAAATTATATGTCTTCTTTGTTCTTTCAAACACATGAATAATATGTTCTAATTATCTGTGAAATTCTCATTGAGGCTTATCTTTGAAGCACTTGTATGAATAAGAAATCATGTATGAAAGGAATGACAAGTAATAGCAAAGTTTTTAGATCATTTGTGATGTTATTACTTACTACACTACTCTATCTTAATCCTTATCAGCATTAGTCTTGATACTTGCGACCATTGAATGATCTATGACGATGAGTCCATGACGGCCGCCATGGTTCAATATATGTGATTTTTGTTGGACTGGATTATGTTTAAGGTGTACTCTCAAACTACATTGAAGATAATTGTGGCCACATTTAAGTTATGTTATTCAACTTATTGGTGATTATAATTAATGTTGCCTAAGTTAGAGAATGTTAGAATTTTTTTTTAATTTATTGGGCTTTCATTAATTGTCTAGAGTTAACGTTGAATAATTATAGTTTGATGAGATATATAAGTTGGGCTAAATTTATTTACTTATTTCATCAATTATGTATTAAGGCCATTTACACCTTATTTTAAAATATGTAGTTAGATGACTAGTGGAGACATTGAGCGCAATAGCTAGCTTGTAATGGGAGGACCCTATTGGATTATCATAAATATGCTAGATCCTCTCTCCACTCCTAATATAAGAGCAACAATAAGAAATCCTAGTTGGCTAGTCCCATTGAAAGCCTTTAATTAAGTATGAGAAGGGGAGGAAGACTTGGTGATGCACACACACAATAACACAAGAAGATAATTATGACTATGAATAATATAGGTACGCTACAATAAAAATAAATAGTGTGGTTTTCTAAATTCATATACTAGATCTATAGTAAATTCTTATAATGAGACCTTGATTCTCATCATGACCGAAGTCCTAATTGGCTTTAGTTGCAACTTTTTGAGTAGAGGCCCATGGCGATGAGGCCATGAAGGTTGCAACCCCGATCTTGGGGGCTGATAGTGACCTACTTGTCATCCGTATCTCCATAGGGAGTCTTGTACTAGAATGATCACCCTCCGTGCTTGAGATTTCCATGTTCTAAAAATTTAAGGAATCTGCCATGAGGAATGTAGATATTTTAGGGTCTCCCAAATTCTGTTATGACTACCCCACATAAAAGGATCTTCACGAAAAATGTATAATGGTTTTTTTTTTTTTCCATAGTGTTATATTGAATATTCTCTACATAGCATATCTTGGAACCCACTACTAACTTAAGCATCAGAATAGTCGTGTTGGACCATTTTCTGATGCACCACTAATTGAGATTCCAGGTTTGCAGGTCCATGGTGCCTCCACACCTAAATTTGTCAGTGATTCGACGCTTGCAACACGTGGAAATGATAATATATGAGTATGACGTTTTCAAAGACTATATAGAGGAATATTATATACTTTACACTATCATGTGATAAGGAATTTTGTGATAATAGAAAATTTGTTTTAATTATATAAAATGTGAATTAAGGTAATGACACGTATCAGAATACCATAAGTTACTAATTTGAGAGGTAATTGTATTTTACAAGTGAGAGAAAGACAAAATAAATAATTAAAACGATATATTTGTTTTCTTAAATAGAATGAATAAATAATAATATGAGAGGAATTAATAAAGTTAGTGTATAAAAGTAAAACTACATTACAAAAGTTGATGGTGATTGAAAGGTTTTTGGTTTAAATATAATAGATAGATAATGATATATCTTCATATGTTAATTTGTGTGGGACACAGTATTAGGTTAAATTTAATATGGCTTTCAGCTAATTTTTATCGGAAATATGATTGCAGAATTTGATTTGATAATCAATAACAACGCAATTCTATTCAACTTGAGCTGGTGAAGAGATTGTAAAATCTAGAAATTTCCCATTTTGTACTTTCTGCCAAGTGGAAATTCCCTTCTGATTGGATGTCAGTTTTCCATTCGAGTAATTTTAAATTAATACCAGGCTCCTTCTAAGCAAAGGTGGGAATTTATTCTGCCTTGAACCGCATGAAGACATATGTCTCTTGCTTCAACAACACAAAATGTGTATTGTGATTCGTAGCCGGCTCTCTAGCCTTTCATTATAAGTACCGAACCATATGCCAAGAAGGGCATCGTTCCGTTCTATTTATTTAACCACTTTTCTTTTTTCAAGAAAAAAAGGACTTTGAATCCTTTTTGTTTTCATCAGGTATTTCATTTTCTCTTGCTCTTGTCAGTTGTGAAACATAGGATGATGTAGCATTTTGATGTCAGAGCACATGCTGATGTTTTCCTAGTTTGGTTACTCCCTTTCAGGTTGTTTTTCGATTGACTCAAAAGGCGAACATGCCAGGTCAACTCCTCCACGGTACACTCGATGTGCATATCTATGGGATCGACAGGCTAAAGTTCGGCTGGAGGGGATTCAATCTTCGTGGAGACAAGGTATCTTATTTAACATGTCCTCATATTGGAAATTTAAAGTACACAGTTCCCATGCCAATATTTCACATATTAAAAATAATGGTGAAACAGTATATGGATGACTTGTGGGATTATCTAATTTTTATCTATATATATATATCATAATTTATAATTGATTTATTTATAAATAAAAATATTTATATTTCATCGGTATTTATTTTCTTAATAAATTGTTTGAACCAAAATGACAGTGTAAATATGTACATTAGTGAGAAACACATGCCTTACCTATACTAACAATCCACTTTAAGAATAAAATCATCGTCCATATTCTAACCTTTAGGGAACCGAAAATCCTAAGTAAATAACCGACAAAAATCATTCAAGGCAAGTCATGAAAAGAAATAATTTTTTCTAACAAATCTTGGTTTATTTCTCTGGATGATTATTCTCCTTCATTTTCTATCCCTCGCACAAACTTACTGTATTACTGCTAGAAACGGGGATTCATATTAAACTGTAAGCAACCATTAGAAGACCTACATCTTACTAGATGACCTACACGTGCTTTTATACCTTTAGTTTGTCAGTCTTAAGATAATTTTTCTCTCAATTTGTTTGTTTTCATTCGGCTCGGCCATTTTCCCCGACTCTGTTGTCGGAAACTATTTTATATCTTATTAATAGATTTGTTTTATTATGTTCTAAAAGATCCAACATACTTTTATGACAATTTTTGTTATCGCAAATTATTTTCTATTGTGTTTACATATATTTGCGTTGGTTGATTCTGAATTTCAACTAGATGAATAACATAAGTAAATATTAAGTCAAGGACAAATAAAATAAAATGAAAAAAATTGCGAAATATTGCTGGTGAAATAAGAACGAATATAACCAGGAAATATATTTATTTTTATGTTTTTTTTTTTTTTTTTTTTTTGCGCACTAAGCCCACCCCACCCACCCCCCCCCCCTCTCTAATTATGTGTGTAAGATACAGACATTTGAAAAGATAAAAGAAAATATTATTGACATCAGGCTTGACAGGGATTAGAATTGAGACATTCTATCACTTCATGATGACTACCTTCTATATGTTGAACAGAAGAGTTCTGGTAGAACTTAGATAAACAATGTTTCACTTGAACCATAAGAAAAGATAAATTTAGTATAGGTTCTTTCTTTTTTATTTGTTTATATAAAAATAAAAGAAAAATTGATATAGATCCAGCCTATAAAGAATCTTTCAATGCATATAACTCAAATGGTGAAATAAGAGTAAGGTATAAGCCACGAGAGGGCCTTCAGCTCAAAAGATGTCCTCTCTGGAGAAAAAGTAAATTAAAGACAAAAAGAAAAATTTAATTGTATATTAGCCCAATGGTTTAAAAAATTTTCAAACGCGGATCAGAGGAAATTAATATAGAATTGAGTTGAGAAAAGGTACATAGCTTAATAGATAAGATCAAATATAAAATTAATGAAAAAAGGAGTTTATTGGTGATCTTTGTGAATCCTTCTTACTACTAATTCATTATACCAACTTTTCTCAACGAGAAAGGGTTTATTTTGATCAACTCGTCTTGTGGTAATGCCATTTTGCAAACAAAACTAGAAAGCAAAAAATATACTATACTCTGACGGACCAAATGATGGATTTGGCTGCCCAATATTTTGGATCCTAGACCAACTAGGATCAATTCCATCAGCGGAAGTTGATTGAGCGTGATATGGTACGTGGAGTTATTAATTATAGTATTGTGTAATTGTCGATAATTTTTTTTTTATATGAATAGTTTTATAAAAATTATATATTGTTTCTATTGCTTGTTTAAAATATATTGATACTTACCTACTATTCACCTAAATAAGTGATCTATCATTGAATTTGTTTTTTGGGCTTGTAGAGGAATGGATTTTAAGGAATTTACAAAAGCCAACCAAAATTTTAAATTCTTAACCAACCTATCAAAATTTATATAGACGGAACCATGCTTTGGGTTGAACTAGATAATAAATGAATCCATATATAAGTTAAATATGTTATGATGATATATTAATATATTTTAATACAAACGATATTATGTATTGGTTATGTATGTGAGACATGATACCATATGTGATATCACCATATTACAAAACCATGAGTGCCTATTTATTTATTGTGTTGTATAATTGTATATATGTACTATATATTTGATTGATTTTAAGTCTGCGATGAGATATCCATACCATGTTATAGAATGTAAATGTATGAATGTATGTGTACATTTTGAATATCATGTGTATATAGCATGTGTCTATGTGCTTCACATCAATAGAAAAGGGTTGGTATTCCGGTGAAAAAAATGTTAAATTAGAAAAAAATGAAAAGGCTTAGAAAGATTTGAGAGGCAAACATGTAATTTCATCAGGTTAAAGTCTTTGTGATTGATTGAATGAAGGGGATTAAGTTTTA
Source organism: Combretum micranthum (assembly GCA_024138025.1). NCBI lineage: Eukaryota > Viridiplantae > Streptophyta > Magnoliopsida > Myrtales > Combretaceae > Combretum > Combretum micranthum. Next base: position 1,348,158 of record JAMXBD010000143.1, on the reverse strand, counting down.
AATAGGCATCTCCCAGGTTCGAGTCCTCAAAGCATGGATCAAGAATTGCCCCATCTTGATGGTAGGATGGTTTAAACCCGTGGATCCACTGGTGCATGGGGGTGGGTCCAAACTGGTTTGAGCCTTTTTTTAAAAAAAGAAAATCCATCTTTCAAAAAAATTACACATTTTAAAAAAAGTCCATCTTGATAGCTGAAATTATCATATATATTGCTCATCCAATTTTTCAAAATAAAGGCTGACAAAAACAGATTATTTGTGGACTGAATAAATTTTCACGTGACAGCCTAGATGTAAATTCCTTATGCATGTTACAAGATAGGGTCCTATTTGGATCATCATTTTAGTATTATTTTGGCATCATTTTCAAACCAAATAGATATTAAATCAATACAGATATGATACCGATGAAACATAAACCGATCAAATCAAAGTGATACTAATTTTGAACCGATATTAAATTGATATTACTTCGATACAAATAAAAATCCGACAATCCAACCATATCCTTAATTGTTTGACACTCACATGACAAATACTTTGAAAGAGTAACCGCATGCCCTTCACTTTCACATGGCTCGGCAAGGATAGGGAATAGGCATCATCGCATAGGCTTGTACTTGAAAAACTTATATAGGTTTTGTCTTTTATTTACTTTCACAATTTTTCATTTGTGCATGTGTTTGTACTGTAAAGTGCTATTGTAGGTTTTTCTTCTTTTTTTATTTTTTTTTAAGGCTAGATCCACCAATTCAGACGAGCCCACGAAATGAACCCGGATAGGACTCACTAACTCATATGGTCCTCATGGAGGGTCCAAACTGTTTTATTGGAATGGGTGCTATCTTAGACTCAATCCAGGAAGATGTCTATTTTAAATCCTTTACTCCTTTCATAAATAATAACAAAAAAATACCTATAGAGATTATTGTTGACCATAACTTTTTTTAATTTCGACAAAAAATAGGGTTAAGTAGCCATGATAGGCCTAATAAAGAGAAAAATAGTCCAGTAAAGTATAGTGGATCCTAAATAATATTCTTTTTTTTTTTGCCAATAAACAATATTCAAACTTAATGAAAAAGAAAAAATTATGTAGCACACTCTTATCATACCCTATTTCGAACCCCCTAATCCAAAACTGTCTAAATTGTCTTGATAAAATAAGTTTAATTTATTAGATCCTGCCGCTAATTTAAGGAACTAGCCTTAAATATAATGAACTATCACTGGACTTGGCCCCATGATATATATTTTGCAAATCAATTCTCTTACATAGAGCTATAGAGATATAATAGGATGAATCCTAATGGCACTCTAATATAGGTTCTGTGTAGATAAACATTTTAAATTCTCCAACTTTTATCTTCCATCGACTTTAAAAAATATGAAAATATTTCCTAAGATGTATCAATAGCCCAAAAGAGTCGCTGCTTTTGATCATTTTAACAATGGTTTTGGGAATTTAGTAATAGTTTGTGAAAAAAAAAAATATTTTTAGTAGTAATTTAGAAATGGAAATATGCTTAGTATAAAGGGGTTTACTTGTATGTGATCAGTATTTTTGGGAATGTATTTGTAATTCTCTTAAAATGTCATTATAGCCCAAGAAAAAAAAAGGTTTCCTTATTATGGTTATTTAGTAATGGTTTTAGAGTTTTAGTAATGGAATATGTTTATTTTTTCAAAAGTTATCTAAAATTTGGTGTGTGCATATATATGGAAACACACTTTGAGAGAGTAAGATGTCTACATGCATTTGAGTCTTTGACCGGAAGTTCTGGGAATGTATTTGCAGTCCTCCCAATATCCTACATAAATGATCACATTCGATTGTATATTTCTAATCATATTATTTGATGTTATTTAACATGTTATATGTGTATATTTGTATTTATACATAAACAAAAAAAAGTTAACAATTTATAATGGTTTTCTTCTCATAAAAAATTTTTTGTAAGTCCGCACTCTCTGTGTCTTGTATAGTTACTAAAAAAGAACCTTGTGAGAATCTATTTCATTCAAAATTTATCCTATAAAATTTACAGAATGCAGGAACACAAAGCGTGGGAAAACGATGTCTTTCAAAATTGAAAAGAATAATCCCGTGCCAGCCGAAGGTAATATTGATTTTTAGACTATATGACATTCTATCACATGTACATATATATATATATCTATAGAAAAATATTTGCTCGCCGGGTGTCTTCTCGTGTTAAATAAATTTAAAAATTAAAAACATCCCTAAAATAAAACAGCCATAGTATTATTTTATACACACGTATTTTTTTTTTGGAGTTATTCTTTTGTTACAACAATCATCATGCAGATTATAGATCCCAACCTCTATGCAACAGTGGACTTGGACAAGGCAAGAGTTGGGAGGACAAAAATGATACAAAAGCAAATTTCGAGTCCCCAGTGGGATGAATCCTTTCACATATATTGTGCTCATTTCATCTCAGAGATCATATTCACTGTCAAAGATGATAATCCCATTGGTGCAACGCTGATCGGAAGGGCTCATCTACCCGTGGAGAGTGTACTGGGCGGGAGCATTGTGGATACATGGGTTGGTATATTAGATGGAGAGGGTAATTCTATTCATGGTGGTTCTAAAATTCATGTTAAGGTTCAATTTTTCGATGTTACTCGAGACTTCAACTGGGGTCAGGGAATCAGAAGCGATGAGTTTGGAGGTGTTCCTCGCACGATTTTTAAACAAGAGAGAGGGTGCAAGGTTACATTGTATCAGGATGCTCATGTTCTCGATAGTTTTAGTCCTCCGTCTTCTTTGATTGATGGTAGATACGAGCCCCATAGATGCTGGGAGGATATTTTTGATGCAATCATGAATGCAAGACATTTGATTTACATTGCGGGATGGTCGGTCTATGCTGAGATTACTCTGGTTAGAGATCCTCAGAGGAATGAAGGCAGGGGTGGTGTGACGCTAGGGGAGCTTCTGAAGAATAAGGCAGCCGAAGGCGTGACTGTTCTCGTCCTTGTTTGGGATGATAGAACTTCTGTCAAGAAATTGAAGGAGGATGGTTTAATGGCAACCCATGATCAAGACACTGCTGCTTATTTTCAGAACTCGAAAGTTCGTTGTGTCCTCTGTCCAAGAAATCCTGATGATGGTAAAAGTATAATTCAAGGAATAGAGATTTCAACGATGTTTACTCACCATCAAAAGCTAGTTGTGGTTGACGCAGATATATCTTATGGTCATGGAGATCAGCAGAAAAGGAGGATTATGAGTTTCATTGGTGGAATTGATCTTTGCGATGGCAGATACGATACTCAAGACCATCCCTTGTTTGGTACTTTAAACAGTGTTCATAAAAATGACTTCCACCAGCCTAATTTTCGAGGTGCTTCGATAAAACAAGGTGGTCCAAGAGAACCTTGGCACGACATCCATTGTTGTGTTGAAGGTCCGGTGCTTGGGATGTCCTCAAAAATTTTGAACAAAGATGGAAGAAACAAGTGGGAGACAAATATCTCTTCCCAACCGAGCATTTATAGCCCCTCGAGCACCAATAACCGCATACAGTGATCCCGAAACATGGAACGTTCAATTGTTTCGATCTATGACGCTGGGGCTGCTGTTTGGTTTCCCGGAAAATCCAATTGAAGCGGGCATTGTACTGAAAAGATAGTGTCATTGACCGGACATTCAAGATGCTTATATCAATGCCATCCGCCGAGCAAAGAAATTCATTTACATCGAAAATCAGTATTTTCTAGGAAGCTCATTCGCTGGCGAAATTACAAATATATCTGTTAATGATATCAATGCTCTACATTTAATTCCAAGGAGCTTTCTCTAAAGATCGTGAGCAAAATCGAATCACGGGAAAGATTTGCAGTCTACATAGTAATACCAATGTGGCCAGAGGAATTCCTGAAAGTGAATCTGTACAAGCAATACTAGATTGGCAAAGAAGGACCATGGAGATGATGTATACTGATATTTGCCAATCTCTTGAAAGAAGGGTCTCAAAGCGGATCCTAGAGATTATCTGACATTTTTCTGCCTTGGCAACAGAGAAAAAATAAGGGGTGATGAATACAGACCTGAGAAGCCACCAGAACCGAACACCGACTATAGTAGGGCTCAACAACTAGGCGGTTCATGATCTACGTCCATGCTAAAACGATGATAGCAAGTCAATCTTCAAACACATTACCTGAAATTGCTTTGATAATTTGTTAGGCTATATTTCACATTTGGCTTTTTTTTTTTTTTTTTTTTGTGTTAGTTGATAAGTACATATCGTGGATCTGCTAATATTAATCAGAGATCAATGGATGGTGGAAGAGACACTGAGATTGCAATGGAGCATACCAGCCAAAACATCTAGCAGCCACACAACCACCGAGAGGCCGAATTTACAAATTCGAATGGCCCTTTGGTATGAACATTCTCGTGTGGTTGATGAATCGTTCAGAAATCCTGAAAGCCTCCGATGCATCCGCAAAATGAATGAAATTGCTAATAGAAATTGGGTATCATACACAAACGATGCATACATTGGAGATTTGGAAGGTCATTTACTTCGATATCCAATTGAAGCTGGTAAGGATGGTTCAATCAAATCATTGACAAAGTTTGAACACTTCCCCGACACGAGGGCTTCAGTTTTGGGAATAAATCTGATAATCTTCCTCCAATTCTAACCACCTAAACATTACAAATGGTTTGCTGCAGATTTGAATGGGAGCAAAATGCATGTAATATCAAGATAAATACATGTTTATTATACATAAACATCTTGTTAAATATGTGGATTTTAATAAATATTTAATATGACAGGTATACTAAATTGTGCTAATCTACGTTTATCTCAATGCTCAATATGTATTTAATTTTACCAATTTACGTGTTGGCCTAATGCTTGGAAAGCTAGTTAAACACTTCAATTGATGTTACATTGTATGTTGCCTTAACATCTATAATATTAAAAAAGTAACATTCTTTGTCTTTGCTTCTATTAAGAAAAAGTAGAAGCAAAGATTTATGAGGAAAAAAAGTGTGTATTGTATGAAAATATCGTATTTTGGAAATATAATATTTTTCAAATGATAACTCTAATACCATTTAAAATTATCATGTCCAAAACACAAAGGACGTACCAATTTTGCCACATATATCACCTTGAATTGATATATGTAAGTCATCTGCTAATTAGGTAGGTTTCTAATCCAACTTTAGTTGAGAAATTGTTATTGGGTTTTACAAAATTTTGATAGAGTGCTATCTATTTATTCTTGGTTTAGGTGATTTCAAAACTATAAAACATACCTACTTAAAAAAAAAAAAAAAGAAGGATTTTAAGAAAATGCATCCAAATAAACTTAGCCTACTTCGACAAAACATGTGGGAGTTTAGCTTGACCCATAACTCAAGTTTTGGAACCGGGACCGTAAAGTAAAAGTAGTTAAAGTATATTTATAGTCATCTAGTAAATAAAACATAAAGTTTTCAACAAGGAAAATCTTCGTCGAACCTATAACTCACCATCTAGAGTGCTCAACCATCCAGTTCATTGAACCCATAGCCCATGGAGTTGTATGAAAGTCTACTAAAGGTCGTCACCAACACCTAAATTAGTAAAAAGAGCGGAAATCCTGGTACACAAAAAAAAAAAACACATATAAGCATATCACACACCTAATCTAATGCAACAAACACATGTATAATTTATTTAATTTATCCACAAATAAGCATTTCTAGTATCTTAGAAATACTAACACATACAGGAGTACTTATAACTTTCAGCAAACAAAATGGACAATAATGTGCCTTAGATACACTAATAAAAATTTATTGAATAATCCACAATAAACATGGTAGCAATAAGTATATTACATCTACGAGGAACATCACTGGGGTATCAAATAATAATTATTAACAATTAATTGATGAAATCCTAATCTCAAGACAAAATTAGGGTTAAATTTATGGATGAAGGAATTCCCACTTACCCTAGATGTCACTCACTAATAAAGAAATATCTTAAGACCCTCGTCAATAATTGATATTACACACAAAGATTCCCTCATGTTTTTACTCGCCACAATTTTATAATTAATAGGTGTAGTAATTCACTACAATCAAGAAGCTTGATTGATAAGAGTAAGGTTAAGAGTAACAACTCTCAAGAAAGCAAATTCCACTTAATAATTAATCTTAAGCATAATGAGTTTATGATAAGAGAAATTATTATTTATAGTAGTCCAAAACACTAATAAAATACTAATAAATGACTAAAATACTCCTAATTATATTCTCAGTAAGACTTAATGAGATGATTAAAAATAAGAAAAGTTGGTGTCTTTATGTTCAACATGACTTCTAACATGGGTCATGTAGGTCATTTATGTACTTTGATACATAATGAAGAAGTGTGAATTTGGCTTTGTACATGACCTCGAGTACATGTACTCCTCTCATTTTAAGCTTAGAAGGACTATACAACTAAGAGCATGAGTTAAGTACTTCGATCTTGTATAGTAAATCGTGTCTTTACCATTTGCTCTTAGCACAATCTTCAACACAACTTGTTTGACACTTGTGCAGAAATCACAATCTTTTATCATACTCAAAATCAAGTAATTACAACCAACATATGTTCTGTCTTCATGCACTCTATAATAAGAAATCAGCTTCACTTCATTAGGCTCTTATCTATCTTTAAGAACTCTTATAGTATGATATTTTAATCTTCTGACTTGAGCTCAAATAATTAGACCTATGGTCTGATTCCCATTAGGCAAGGATTCCTTAACGACAACGAGTCATGCATCAACGATGGGGGTTTGACAAGCCCCGATAACTTGCTAGACCAAAAAAGTAAGTATAAGTAGTCTCATATAGTTCATCTCCTTATGCCTTTTCATCAATGAGCACAATCCATTATGATGTCTTATAAGGGGTCCCATAACAACGTATGATTCACCACAACTTTGTACCTACTCCAATGGACAATCTAATTTAGGAAAATCCCCTATTAACTATCCGTTAAGCCTAATATGCACTTTGTGGGGGTCAAAGCACCTAATTATCGAATCATCCTATAGTTATGATTAGGCTCATAACCTAATCTGAGGGTGCCACTTCTTAAAATAAGTGGCTAAGAAGCAACCAACACTCATTTAAGTCGAGTTTAAGTATCAATCTAGTTATTAATTTTTATCTTAGCAAGTAATATGCATTTATTGCATACCTAATCTTACATCATTCCTAACTACCTTCAAGGCCTATTAGGACTTCAAGTATCTATTCAAATTCATGTTGTTCTTTTAGTATCTAGTTATTTTGCATTCATCATTCACTTTCTCTAAGTAACTATTTTAGTGTAAAAGTCAATTGAAAGAGATTCATAAGGTTATGAATTCCTCTCATTACGACTTAGTAATATTTTAAGTCATTGAGCCTTGTTGAGTATGATACATGTTTACATTTTCAAGTCATTCATTCATATCAGTCAGGTTGTCTATTTATTTATGTAGGATAGCATTTAGGTTTGGGATCATAGTTAACAAACCTTTAGTGTGTTAAATCTTTTTGGGTTTTGATTCTTGGCCTTCCAAGAATAGATTCTTATAATCACTAATTGGATATAGTTCTTATTACCCCATTCCATTTGTGAACTTTACAATTATTTTCACTATGTTCTTAATTTGGTAATTTAAATGTTGTCGTGATTACTTGAGATATAAATTAGAAGGACATCTTAAGTTTGCAAAAGATTGGATTAGGCTTCACAAGTTTGAGACTAGGGTTTGATGTTTAGGAAGAAAAAGGTGTAACTTATGAGGCGTAGAAATTTTCAATGGTTGGAATGAGTAATAATAGATATAGATAACTTGACTGGACTTTATAATGCCTAAAATCCTAATTTCGTGACCCAAAGCCTTAGTTCCGTAACTCATAAACCCTAAATTATATTAAAATGTTAGATAATTAAAACAAAAAATTTAGAAATTTCAATTAGTGATTCTAAGTATAGGGTTATGCTTAGGGCATGGTAGCATTGTTTTTAGTAGGATACCATACCACATATAAAATTGACCCGTACTGGAAATTTATCCAATACGCTTTGCTACTCAAGTCATTTCAATCTTTCACACACACACACACACACACACCTAACCTCCTCCTTACCTCCTCTCTTTTTCTTCTTTCTTTCTCTTTCATTTCAAAATTTCCTTCCTAGATAAGTTTTCATTTGAAACTTTCGTCGACGATTGATCTGCGTTTCTAAATCTGTAAGCTACATTAGGATTATGACTCTACTTTATTGAAAACAAGGGTAAGCTTGAAATAGTTTCATTAGTATTTAATTCTTAGCGATTTTAAACGTTGAGTTTATTGATGATTATATATTTTGATCCATTCATAAGAATTTCACGTAAAACCTTAGTTTATACTTACTACACTATAATCCTTAAGCTTAGAGTAATGTTTTCATGTGTATTATAGTTGAAAGATCTAACTTCTAGGCTAACCATTGGACTACATCAATTAGTTTGATATGTCACCATGGTGGGTGGAATTTCTAATGATTTATTGCTCTTATTACTTTTGTATGTATAAAATACTATATGAACTTGTTTAGGGAGTATTTGGATGATATAATGTGATGTTTGATGTATTACAAAGTCATGTCAAGTGAAAACAAAGGATAGAGTATGTGAAAATTATAAAATCTATGTGGGAAGATGATCACTAGTGAGATGGTGCAAAATTGCACTAGCAAGTTGGTGCAAACTCGTCGAATTGGTAAGCTGTATAAACACAAAAACAAACCAACAAGCTGGTCTGGTTAAACCTAGCTGAAAAGAGAAAAAACAAAAAGATTTCTTTGGTCTTTCTAGTATGACTGCTATGATGTAGAAGTTGGAGTTAAACTAAAAATAAGATTTTAAGACCACTTGGTTTAATGGGTCAATTTAGGCAAAAAGCCTAAAATAATGAACAATTTCTAAAACCATGTCTAAGCTCTAGTATTAAGAAAGAAATAACAAGTAACATCCACAATGCATTGAGAATGACTTGCATGAATATGCTTGTGTTTGAATGGTGTATTCCTGCATTATCTTTTTGTAATGTTATGTACACGATGTGATCACCCCTATTAACAACTATTAGGTTATAAGTGAAATCAGTCATGCATTGCACAATATTGCGTTACCCTTAGCAATTACCATCTAACGATGGAATGAGAGAAAATTTAAGATAAGATATATCTAGCGAATTAAGTTAAGTTATGTTATGTTTAATTCCTGCTTCATAGAATGAACTAAAAGATCAAGAGAAGTTGCAAACTATGAACCCATGTCGAACCATTGTCTCGGGTTGTCTTAAGCTTTAAGAAATATCAACCTAACTAAGCTTTTAAGTACCTCAGGCTTACGGTAAGTGACTTTAAGTTTGTTGACCTGGACGCTGATGGAATTAAGTATTCCTTAACCCTAATTAAGGAGGGGTTAAATCCTGGACTTCATGTTGATTATTAGAAGGCTGTGTGTGATGTTTGCATAGCATATGGTTGTTCATGCATAGCTTATGTTTGATAACTTACTTGCTTTTGCTTGTTAAGTAGTAATGAGGAAATTGTACTCCGATCTCATTAAGCTGTGGTTTTTCCTCACTCCCTTATAGTGTGCCTCATCATGTAGGTATCCTAAGATAGGTTTAAACCTAATTAAGTGGACTACTTTGATATTTAAGCTGTTTTTGGTTTTAAGGGAGACTTTTGCAAGGGAGTGTAGTTAGAGTAGCTGCCTATGTTATGCTTTGGTATTTTAATCTTTCTAAACAAATTGAGTCTTTTGTTATTTTAGTAATTTCTTTTGATTAAGATAATAAATTTAATGGTAAGACAACATATGTGATACCATACTTTTGTTTGAATACATGTTTCAATTTCTAAGTTGATAAGACACTCCATGAATGTTGTTATGACTGGCATGAGCATTCGTGGTGGGTTGTCACAACCTATGAGCACGGCCGTAGGAGGGACCATGGGGTTTGTGCTTGATTAGGGGTAACCACAGGCTTTGGCATGGCTTGCGGTAGCTTCAGTTCAAGTCAGAGGGACCATAGGCCTTAGCATTACCTATGAAGTTTGTAGTGGTGGCGTTTACAAGGTCTAGAGATGGCCAAAACCTCCTCTTTAGCCCTCCCCCCTTCTTTCCCTCATACGGCTCGTAGTAGGGGCATATTTGCCCCGGTGAAGGCCGGAGAACCCCACAGCCTATGGCTAAAAGCATTTTACCTAGTTTTTGAAATTTCATCTTTAACTCTTTTAGGTTTAAAATTTTCTCTAAGTTTAATATGAAATTTCCATTTCCTATGAGTCCCATCAAGTTTATTCATCATCAACATCTCCTACATCTATTTTTAACAAGTTTAAACATCATTCAACTATAATCTAACCCAACCGATCTCATTCACCAAAAATTTTAACTTTTACATTGATTCTCAATGTCATATTCATCTCCTATATCATTTTTAGCAACAACACCAACCAAAGCTCAAGTTATCCACTACTTTACATGATAGATAGCAACTCATTTCCATAAACATAAAATCTCAAAATTTACAAGTTGATTTAGCAGTAACTTCATAACCTACACAATCTTATAATACAATTATAATTCATAAAGCACAATTTTATTAATGTTTTATAGCTCATTAATTTCTTCACCCAAAACTCATACACATCTTATCAAATATTCCTAGAATCATGCATCTTTCACTTCCCAAACACCCTATTCAATATTCACATACAACTTTTAGTAAATAACCCGATTCTAAGTTATATCAAAACACAATTTTATACATCAATAATAGTTCATACTTCAAAATGTAATAACCATAACACTATGTGCTAGTTTAGTGTCTTACCATACTCCAAAGCATAGTAATTCTATTTTCTCAACCTTAATGGAGCTTTGGGACCTCAAAACCTCAACAAAACTTGGATTTCGGCTATCCGAAACACAAACCCACATACCCAATTCAATTTATAGACTTAGAAGTCTATAAAACTCACACTCACTTTAGAAAACCCCTCTTACCTGATCACAAATTTTGCCTCCTTCCTCTTTGAATACCTCTTTGTTCTCCTCATTTTAATAAGTAAAATACATAATATAAGCTAATTATCATTAAATTCTTACTAATCTAGCTTGAAGCATTGAATAGAACATTAGGGTTTTGTAAAATTACCTTAAGCTTGTTATGAGGTTTCTAGAAAAGGAAAGGGTAGAAAATAAAAGAAAGGTCTTCATATATATGTCAAGAAAAGAGTAAGGTTAAGGTTTTAGGAGAAAATGAATGCTCCTTTTTTATTGTGCCGCATGACAAATCTGGAGCATCTAGTTTTCCATTTTTTAAATTTAACTAGTTTAGGTTTTAAATTTTGGAATAAGAGTAGGCTATGACTTAATTATTCGTCAAATTATTTTTAACATTTTAACAAGTTCAAAGATTTTGAAATAAGAGTAGGCTTACCGGTTATAGTAAAAAGGTAAATTGCAAAAAATTCAGCTCTAAAAGCATCATTTGAAATTCAATTTCTTAAACTTGGAAATTGAATTTCTAAATCTATGATTAGTGCTTGGATTATGTCATTGGTATATATATTACAAACCCTATGAATCTTTAATCTTACCAACTCTTCTATAATATCAATTTATTGATGTTGTTTGATAGTTAATTTCACTAACAACAATCGATGGTCATTTGGTGGAGTGGGGGGGAAGGGGGCTGGAAGGTGTATCCTAGTCTTGCTCACTCAATCAATGAATTTTGAATTTCTCTTTCCAATATATTTCATGATTCCACAAATACTAAAATATTAATAACAAAAATTTCTTTCTTTGACCCCCTAATGTCATAACATTAAGGGTAATTGTCATTTTTGTACCTTGATTTTACTCATATTGCAATTAACTATCTAAAGTTTAAAAATGTCAATTTGATATCTAAACTTTACTCATTTTTAAATTGATTTTTTGAACTATGTTAAATGCTGCAATTAATTACCTAAACTTTATGCATTTTTACCATTACTTACCCTATCTAGTTTCTAAAAATAGCTTCAAAAGATTTATATATACTTTTAAATTTTAAGTAGTTAATTGTACAAATGGATTTCAAGTAGTAGATATAACATTTACCCAAACTTCAAATATTATCAAGATAGAATAGAAAAGTTATGCCTAAGAATGGCATTACTAGTAATAGACTAGGAATGATGTGTTCTAGCATTGTCTTCATCCAAAGTTTTACCACTAAGAATATGTATTCCAACATCTATTTAATTTTATTAATTGTAGTATTAAATTGAGAATTTAATTATGATTACCATTATGTCTCTATTAGGTTAATTTCAACAATAAAAAGCTATATAAATGTACTCATATACCCGTACCCATACTTACAAACACACACACACACACAGAGATTATTCATAACAAATGCATTATATATAACACATAATTTACATATATATGATATAAATAACACACACACATGATACCATTTAGAAGATTTTTGTGCCATGAAAAAAGACTTTATGGCAGGGGTAAACACTAAAGTGAAAATAGTTAACTGATGGAGAATAATGTTTTCTTGAGAAAAGATACCTCATGCCCAGATCATAAACCGTGAGGCTTATACATGGCTTCTCTTGCCTCAAACAATCTTATCAAAGGGTTTTTAGATCGGCCCTTTTAGCATAATTTCCCAAGAAACTAGAATTGCACCACCAAGTAAGATGCCTTATTTGTTCACCATGCTATAAAACCTTGTTACATGTTATAAAGGTTTACTAAAGTTTTAAAGCATGTGTATCTTTATACCTTAAAATGAAACTAGCTAGTCATGATGAAGAAAAACTTACACGAACTTCACAAGAGATAACGGAGGTATGTTACAATGGTTGAGAAAAGTTTTTCTAGATATTACAAGAACACTCTTGCAGAAATATTAAACACTCAGATGTTTACAATACTTCAACACTCTAAACTCTCAGATGATAGGTAAATTTTTTTCTAGGACTTTCTCCCTAAAAATAGATGATCCTCCCCTGAAGAAATGCTCTGCTTTTATAGCCCTTTGGAGCATCTCCTAATAGTGAATAAGTATAGATAGGATTAAAAAAATGGTAAAAAGATGCTATAGGAAAGCATCTGTCAATAGTAAAAGTAATGTACAGTGACAGCTTTTTATAAAGCAGATTCGTTTGTACAAACACTGTTGAGTTCTTTCTTTTTATGTAGAATTTTTGTTATCCCTTTCTTGTAGAGCCTTTTGTCCTTTATATGACTCTATTCTTCATTCTTTTTTATTTTGTCTGATACCAAATCATCAATACTTTCCATATCATGTGTACTTGGACCATTTTCTTCATCTTCATGATCTTCTTTCTTAAGAAGTTGGCAAAGTTTATTTAATCTGGTTTTGTATACTCCTTTAATAGGTTTTATCCACATCTATATTATTACTAGTCTTCTCTAGTAATCCATCCATTTTAGGGGAATGGTTTCGAAGGAAATATGATAATTAACAAGTATATCATGCTTTTCGTGTTCCAATTCAATTTCTCTTAAAGCAAAATTTGCTTTATGAAACAATTCTCCCATTTGTTGTGCCATAAATTGTGGATAAGTTCCAACAATTTTGGTTACCAATCCATAATTCATCAAGGTTGCCAGTAGTATATTTTAATCCTTTATATGAAATTCTTTAAAGTAATTTAGATTGATGACAACCTTGTATATAACATGAGCTGGACAGTAATATTTATCATTATAATTCTTTGTTATCTCAACTAGTGAGCTTTTATTGATACAATATTGACATGGTAGATTAGAGTATTCTTTGACCCTCACCATGGTTATAAAACCTACTCCGTCAAGACAAACATGTTCTTTTTCCACCATTTTTTGAAGAAAGATGAATGGTTTTTAGGAATTTTTCTCTAGCATATTTTTTGAACAATCATTTTGCTCTTGGTGGTAATTTGGAGATATTCATTTCTTTTGAAAAATATGAATGACAATGGCTTTGTAATTTCATATTTTTCATCATATGTTCTTCCCCTTTTATGACTTTGTAGAGGAAATGCTTCTTTAAAGCCTATTTTTTGTTTCTTTATGCTTTCAATTGTCCTCTTTTTAGGTGGAATTTTTATTTCTAATGAAGAAAACTTATTTTGTTATTCTGCCAAATTTTCAAGAGTTGATACCTTTCTTTTGAACATGCAAATCCTGTTTCTGCATACAAATCTTTATGAAACATTGGATCAATGTAAATATTTTCCTTTTTTGATATTTGCTTGACCCAACTGATCACAATGTTTAAATCATTAGATCCTCTCCAAGAAGGATCTAGATAGTTAGCAATTTGTGAAATTACATCAGGTCAGTGATAAAATACCCCTGGAGTATGTCCTTGCTTATTCCATACATCCAGAATTTTCTTTTAGGTTAAACTTTTGTTCCATCTTATGGACTTGGAAAGCAATTGGGAATATCATCTTGAGATCTTTTTCCCATTTCAATCTAGCCTAGGTATCCAGTTAGAGCACTATAAACCCCTGGATTTTAAGATATTTTTTACGCTTAAACCCTAGAATCGAAAGTCAATCGGAAACCTTAAAAAGTTAACAAAGTCTATAACAAATCTAGTGTTTAGATCCGACAATCCCACGCATGAAACCCTAAAACAATAAAAATGAGATAACTGTAGATTTTAATTCTAAATATTATCTTATATCTTAAATAGATCATATTCGTCCAAAAATCAATCGTTTTGAACTCGAACGGGATCAGTTCTAGAAAAACGTATCCTAGTGCTCGAGATAGTAAAATTATTCTGAGAATACCATTAAACTCCTAATAATATGAGGATTCATAAAATATCAGTTTTGTAAGTTTTTCAGCTTTTAAAAAATCATATATTTTTATGCATATTTTCTTTACTGCCGGTATTAATTTATCTAGTCCACTATTCATTGTCCCATCTCTACTATTCACTACTATTCACCTATCTCTATTTTTTCTTACTATATATTCTTACAACCTATATACCTATTTTTTATAATTTTCATTTCCAATACTACTTTACATCTTTTATATCTTACACATTACTTACTTTTCATTAACAAAAATACAAATAAATCAACTTCCCTCCCCTTTATCTCATTTATTTTCTTTTTCAATTTATTTTATTACATATAATTTCCCTCCACAAATCTCTATAAATACGCACTCTCCCTCCATTTCTTTCACACACTTCATTTACATAACAAAACTCTCTCAAATTTTCTCTATAAAAATTTCTCTCTAAAAATTTCCTTTCCAACTCTATCTTCTTCCCACATTATCACTATCTCCATACGAAACATTAATACATTCCTTCTTCCTCCATCTTGACATAACCTTAAGTAAAAGTTCCTTAAATATTCTTTATCTTCGTGTAACATAATATGATTATAGTGTATATTTTCTAAATCCATGCGTGTTAAGAAAGCAATAATATGTTCATGTCTTATTCTTGTTTATGCATAATTTCTATTGTTTATGTTGTTATATCATCACCAACACTTTAATAAAAACTAAAAACTACGCAAGTTTTCAAGATAGGATAAAAATCAACTCATTAGTTTAGAAACAAATATAGAGAAATAAAAGTTGCCAACAACCTAAGAAATTACGTTTTTAAAATGATAAACTTATTTTCTAAAAGGTAGAAAAATATAAATGTGATGGGAAAACATACATTTATCCCAACTCAAAACATTAGTTACCTCCAATGACTTAAGAGAAATTTTCAGAATTTTATTTTTCTAACCACTAGAAGTAAGTTGCTTTATGAAAAATTATTGCTGAGACAACACCACTAAAATCATGCATATAATATGATATTCAAAAGATTTTTTAACTATATAAATATCTATATGTTTGCTATAGGTTTTTGGATGCAATAAAATTTAAGAAAAAATGTTTTTGAAGGCTGGAATTTTCGTGACCAAGCTGTATCAGCCCATTTCTAAACCTAAACTTCTTTAAATATAAAAAATAACTTTAGAAATAGATTGATGTTTTCGAATGGGTAGAAAATGACTACTTATACACGAAATTCTGAGTTAAAATAAGCAAGTTATGGCCATTTTAAATTAAAATTTCCACAAATCCGATTTTTACTGCAAATAGAAGATATAGTTAAAAAATTTAAGTAAAATTCTGTGAAATACTCATTTTGGGTATTTCTTTTGTTTAGGAAACAAGGAGGATGACACTTTCTATCCCGAATACTACTTTGATTAGGGCAGCTATTATCAAGTTATGGCTGAGTGAGTTTATTTTCCCTATTTTTCATACTCATGTTTATGCTTGCAGTTTAGTGGCACTAGAAATAGGAAAAGATAAAATTGAGAAGTGCATGTGATTTATAATGTTTGATGAATTCATGCTAAGCATACAGAATCTTGAATTGCCAATAATAAATTGTATGCTTTATTACCATGTTGAATTGTCTGAAATTGTATGATCACCCTTAAGATATTGTAATAATATGCTAAATTCTTAATTAAATTGATTCACACACTTCACGTAGTGAATCTCATTACATTCACTATTATATATTTGGTGGAACAAGTGCATAATAGTGGTATTCGGCATAACTGATAGTATTTACACGTGGTAAATAGAAGCCAGTATGATCTACAAAAGTGGCAAGTAATAGCCGGTAGGAACTACATGTTTTTTATGGTGGGTAGTAGCCGGCAAGAACTATAAAATTTATTTTTAAAAATGTTGGCCATAATTGGCTGGTATACCTGACCCTGAATGAAGGGGTAAATTCATTCAATATATGGTTCCTAGAAAATCGTATGTCTTATATGCTCACGTGTTTGTTGCATTCTACTTGCTTGATTAATTTAACTTGATTGATCTCTTTGTTCCGAGTATGGTAAATCAGGAATATTCTCACTAAGCTAGTAAAGCTTACATCTCTATAGATTTTTTGTATGCGCAGGAACACTTGCTTTTGTGTCCACGATCTCCATATATCCGCGTGAGATTTCTTTTGAGAGCATTTGGGGGAAACGCGATCATGGAATTAGATGGGACTTCCTTTAAAATCTTTGGTGATATTATTTAAGTTTTATTGTAAGACTTAGTTTTATTATTCAATGATTCGATCCTTGGAAACTTTTAGCGGAGGAATGCCCTTAAGATTTATGTAATGAACTTGTAGAGTTATATTTTGTGGTTAATATTTATCTAGATCCTTACTACTATTACTTGCTTAAACTACACTTCCTACCGGTGTCTCCTATTGCCATGTTGTACGCCTTACATATGATATCTAGACTTTCACATGACTAAGGTAGTCACTCTTATGTCTTAATATTATATGTGGCGGACTGTCATGTTTAAGGTACCCTCCGCAGTGTGACAAGCACAATAGATAACATTCGAATCTGTTTTTTGTAGCTATAGACCAGACTCCATCTATTAGTGCAACATGTGTGTTATCTTTGATCATAAGACTAGGTGGTGGTTGAAACTTTTTTAGGTGATTTTTTGGTAGAATGGGTAAAGCTATGTCACCAACCATAACTTGTGGTCCTTGAATGACCTTAGCCAATCTTGTTTCATATTCTGTTTTTAGTTTTATGGGTTGGAAAGATGAAGGTGGTATGTTTGGGATATCAATTACCCCTTGGAATGAGACACTTGATTAAACACTGTTTAATCCTTGTGAACTTTGAGAAAGAGGAAGACTCTTTGTAGCCTTATTTGTGTCCTTTGTGACTCCATTTTCTATAAAAAGAAAAGCCATATTAATAACCTTGTTAATTCATTAACTGTAGTATTATTTTTTCCTTTTAAATGTTCAAAATCTACTTTATAGCCTTGATTAATAATGTATCTTTAAACTTTAGCCATCTCATTTGATGTACTACTTCTAACATTTTTATGAAACTTTATAATTGTTTCACAGTCTGTACTTACTAAGATATCTTTTTTATTTAAAATAAATAGCTTAAAATTATGTAAACAATTAATAACAACCATTATTCTCTGTCTATGCTTAGCAAATTCTTTTCTTTATATTTGCCACTTGCAAACCTACATATTTCTTTAGTTTTTCTTTCTGCATATTTATGAAGCTTTCTAAATAAAACACCTTCCCATCCTTTGTCACAACCATCATTTTCTATTATTAAGTAATCACTGTCTAAAGGTAATTTAATCTTTCGTAATTGATAAGTCTATTTTACTTTATTCCATTCATAGGAATTTAGGCTTAATTTGATACATTTTTAGATAAACTCTTATGAATTTTGTGTTTTTATTGTTCAATTGTTGTTTTTTAGCTCCTAAAATCAAAAGAAGAAGAAATGAAGTATTTTGGATCAGATTTGGAGTAAAACAACAATAACTATGTAAAATGGAACTTAGCCGAGGCTTGCAAAAGACCCATTGAGAGAAAAACAACAAGGCAAAATGATCAATAGAGCCCTAGATTAAACACGCGATTGAAGCTAGACAAAAATCACTCCTTCGTTTAGAAAACTTAGCTTAGATGGAGGCAAACATTCAAGCTTTTGACAAACTCAATGAAACCCATGGTTGAATCTAGAAAAGAATTCGAGCTTTTGGAGAAGAAAGGCCATAGATTAGATCAAGCTCTAACATTTGAGTAACCTTCGAGTGCTCGATCTAACCCATGAAAATTGACCTTATGAGCTTGCATCCAAGACATGTACGAGAGAATAAGGACGAATTTTACTATAAAAAAATCTGCCAAGTCAGTGAATAAAATCTTCATGATTTTTGGTGCTTCTATCCTATAAATAAGTGTGCACAGACGTCCAATAAACATGTAGAGTACCATATGTAACATATTTCTATAACATATAATAGAGAGAGAATTCTTGGGCAAAAAATTATTTCTTCTTGTTAACAAATCTCAAAGTTTTCAAGGTAAATTCATTGTAAATACGACGTTTATTTTTGCAAGACTTTATGCTTAATTTGTATTTCCATCTTTAATTTTATCTTATTTCTTCAGAATTTATGCCTCATATTTGCATCCATGGAGAAATAATCATTTAACTTAGGGTTTGTGAATCAAAGACCTAATTCATATGATCTCAAAGTGTTTTAATGAACATCAACTGGGTATTTGTAATTGATAGCTGATACTTATTTTCGTGGGTCTAAATAAGTGGTGAACCTTTTAGATTCACTTTTGATTTCAATTGAATAGATTGGAAGGTCATTCTTTTGATCTGGGATACTAATGAAGTTGCTCATAATTACCTTGAGAGAGAGATGGTGAAACTTTCCATTATTTGTTTTTAAAATTCATTAGGTTAGTTTTAAAACAAATGATTCTTAAACTTTATGTGGATCTAGATTGCTGATAGCTTGAGAAGAGATTCTGGTAGTCTGACCTAGATATAGAGTTATTGACCTTGAGAGCTTTAACTTATCCTAATGAATCCGACGGCATAAATATACCAGTGAATAATATGAGTTTACTAAGAAATCACATTATAAGGACTTAGTGAAGCAATCCCTAAGACTTCTTCTTGCATTAACAAACTTATCTTACAATTTACCTTGCAAACAAGTACTTGCTTAGCCTTAACCCTAGTACAACTTCTGCTTTCATTATGTTTTGCTAAATTTTCTTTGGTTAAATTATAGATGAAAAGGAAGTAAGGTAGATGTGTAACCCTTTAGTTTTTCCCTATATAAGTTTAGGAAATAGATTTAAAATCAATAAAGTTTTAGTAAATAAATTGGAATGAATATATGGTTACTAGAATTAAGTATAATAACATGTATCAAATAAGATCAATAAGAATAAAGATTCAAAATTTCATTAAAATGTTTTTGAAGTTACATATTAATTTACTTGCTTTTAAATTTCTCACTAGCAAAGTCTTTACAGAATTAAAATTTCAAGTAGCTCATTTCATGTTGTATATCAAATATTTTACTTTTAAACTTCTTTAGAAAATTAGATTTCAAAAATTTAATCTCTAAATTATAAAAATCCTAATATAGATTTTCATAAGAAAATTCCATTCAAATAAAATTTATAAACCAAATTTATCAAAACTTTGTGTTGATTTCAATTACTAGTTTCTTAATACATTTTAAAAACAAAATTAAGTGTAATTTTTTTCCATTGTTAGCCTCATTCCATCTTAACAAGCCTACACTCACACACACATTATAACTCTTGTAAATGCCCCAAGAGTCAAACCATGCCTTACTTATTTTATTAGAGATAATATCACATTTTTGGGGGTAAAATCCCCTTCTTCTTCTTGTCGTAGGCGCCACTTTCCTTTTCTTCTTAGCCTATTTCATTAATCAAAATTTTCTTCCAAAACTCCCAAAATTTCTATTTCAAGCTCTATCTACAAGTCAAGGCTAATCTAAGCAAGTTATAGATTCCTTTTTCCTTGTTACATTTTCTAAATATGAGTAACTTTAGTTTATGTTCTTGTTAGATTTTGTTAGTTGTATGGTTATTAAAGACTTTGATGTTAGATAAGAGAAGTTGGATGATGAAATTGATGATTTGAGTTGTAAACAATGGAGTTTTTGGCCTTTTGTTGGTTGAATGGGTTCATGTTGTGTATAGTTGTTATGGGGTTTAAACTTTGGTGTAATGCCCACGTGAAGTGTTGGAAGGATATATGAATCATGTAAGTAAGTATGGAAGTGTTTTTGATGAAGTTGAAATCATAACAAGTGTTTAAAAGTGTAATTTTTGAAGTGGGGAAAAATAAAGTAGAGTTTGGATGAGTCACAGGCATGAAAATCAGTGTAGAAGCATATGGTATCAAGTTTTTGGTCCATCACGGGTGTGAACGTGACCTTAGTAGCATCTGGTCTGGGGTTTTGTGGAGTTATGGGCGTGACTTTACACTTTTAAGCATTTGACCCTAGTATTTTGATGAATCACAGTCGTGACTTGGACCTTATAGGCTTCTAATAATGTTTTTTTGACAATCACAGCAGTGACTGTGGCCTTACTGGCCTCATGTCTTTTTTCCCTTACAACGACCCTATTTCGTAATTTGATCGTAACTTTTTCATCTAGACTCGAATTGAGGTGATTCAATAGGCTATGAAAGCTTAGAGAGAGCTCTACAACTTTATGTTTGAATTTTTGAAGATTCCAAAAGTATCAAGGCTTAAAATTTAATTATTTCATATTGTAACATATCCAAATCAAATTAAATACCAGTTTTACTAGTTAAGTGAAGATAATTGAGCTTAATATTTTATAATTTCTTAAAGATTGATGAACTAGAATTAAAATAACATAAGTTTATAATACTTAAGTGTTAATAGAAGTCCTAATTAGTCACATGCTTAATAATTTTTTATTTGCTATTTTATAGGATCTACTACTCAAGATTTGGACTTTCTGGCTGATCACTACGATGATTAGTCATTATGCACCATTAAGTAACTTAAATCTTTTCACATTGCTTATGATTATAAAATAGTGGCATTAATCTAACATATAAATAGAATTGGTTATGTGTATGAGGATTGGGAATAATGTATTTTGTATGATGCTTTGATGAAGGTTATACTTCAATAATAAAGTGATAACCATTTTCTTACTATTGAGTGAATAATGTGTACTTAGAATTGTTTGAAACTGATGTGGTCATAAGTAACATGTTCTAATGTTCTATTTGAACCTTATATGAAACGAACATGCATTACATGCATGCATAATTTGCGTTTGCATGGTGAAAACACTACATATTAATATTTTAGTCTTATGATAACTTTAAGAAAATTCTAGTAACTAGAAAATGATGTTTGGCTCTACAAGAAAGGTTATCACTATTCTTCAATTCCATAGGAACTAAATAGGCAATGAAGGACATCGCCTATGGTGTCGAAATGAAATATTAATGCTTAGTGGAGTTTTTAAGTTCTAAGGTTAATTTGAGTTGTTATATTTTCAATGTAACATATCCTACCTTAGTTCTTAGTCTCTCTTGGATGTGATTTACCTAAGTTGTTTCCTTCAAGCCCCAAGAGAGTATGTAAATCTTCATCACTTTGAATTTTGGTCATTCGAACTACGCTTATTGCATATGATTGATTGTTGCATTACATATGGTTGATAATTAAACATTTCTTGATATTCTTTGATGTTAAGTTTGAGTTATTCACTGAGCTTTTTATGCTTACACTCCTTAAACTGATGTTTATAGGACTAAGAAGGAGACCAAGACCAAGATCAAGCTTGGAGTTAGTATAGGATTTGAAAATAGGTGATGATGGTTTTGAGAAAGAAGACCTTGTTTATGTAGTGGAGTTTGGAGGAAAATTTTTGCATTAGTATAAGTTAGTATTTTGAATTTCTTTTAGGTTCTTTTATTATCAAAGTTTTAGAGATGTCTTTGGAGACAAGAATTGCAACTTTTATGTGATGGCTTAGACTTTGTGTAATTATTCTTATACATGTCTTATATGTATGCAATATCTCTCTTTTTCTAAAATAACCTTCGATTCCATTATATCTATCCACGCCACCAGACATATTAGCTATATAATGATTATGTACCTTTCTAAAGGCCTTAGTTGGTTACATGGTACACAATTACTACTAAGGTACCCTGTGGGGGTATGAAAAGATGTCAACAATCCCATGGAATACGATTTAATGTTTTATATTCTACTTCGATAGATACGCTTGCCTAATGTTGGTAGTTGCGACCAAAGTTGAACATAACTTATTAGCATATTTTACAAATTTTTTATTACTTCAACTTCATGTTCTTCGATGCTTATTAATCTAACGAATCAACCAGTACTGTTTTAACTTTTTTCCTTTATTTTTCTTATTTGTTTAACGTCTTCTAGTGTTAATCCTTTAAAACTAGAAATCTTATTATAAAAGGGTCTTACTAATGAATTTAAGTCTTCAATAAATGACCTTGCATAGTTTAGTAATCCTAAAAATGTCTATAATTGCTTCTTATCCATTTTTTTCAGGAAATTCCAAAACCTTTTTAACAATATGATCTTGAAGCTTTATTTTACCTTCACCTATTTCTGCTCCTAAAAATTCTATGTTCTTTCTAAAAAAGTGAGTCTTTTTTTGTACTTACAACAATTCGTTGTCTTTGGAATTCTGACAAAACAAGCTTTAATTGACCAATATGCTCATGCTCTGTTAACGTTGTAGCCTACGAGTCGGTTGCGCGGATCTCTTTCGGTTGACGCGTGGATCTTATTCGGGTTATTTGACCCGAACATATAACATTCTCTACCGATCTCTCTCTCTCTCTCCTAACGCCGATTTTCCAGATACGTTCTCTCTATTCTCTCTTTTACCCTAATTCTCTCTGTGTTTTCTCTCTTTTAGAAACCCTAATTTTTAAAGTGTTTGTTTGTATGATATTGCAAGTAACAAGATTATGAATGTTTAGAGACTATTCGAGCTAGTCTCAGGCTCCTAACACTCGTGTTTACTTCAAAGCAGGGGTAAAAACCCTTTTCTGCTAGAACTTGTACTTATATCCTCTGTAGTCCCTATCTGTTTACATGCATGTATGATATTTGTTACAAAATAACTGTTTGTAACTATTTCCTACTAAATACATCCTGTATACAACTGCACCTATACAATCATTTACTATTTTAGCCCTATGGCTATATTGTTTACTGAGGAACATAGTCTTTTAGCCAAGCTGGCTGTTTCCTTTGTCTCGTGTTTGTAACAAGTTGCTCCCCTTCTGGAAAAAAAACCTTGTCCTCAAGGTTAAAATCTTGATAAAGCTGTACAAAAGTATTCTAATCTTCCCACGATGTGTCCTCTGGCAATAACCCATGCCACTGGACCAAAACTTGCTTTATCGGCCGAGTATTCCTCAAAATAACCCTGGAATTTAAAATAACCAACGGCTTAATCAAAGGCTGATTATTGATAGCCTCTGGTGGTAATTCCAAAGAAACTTCAGAAGTACCCCTTGCTTTCTTCAGTAAAGAAACATGAAATACATCATGAATCTTAGAATTCGAGGGTAATCGCAGTTGATAGGCACAAGAACCAATCCTTTTGAGAACTTCAAAAGGACCATAAAACCTCTTGGACAATTTATGAGTCTTATCCAAGGAAACTGAAATTTGCCTATAAGGCTGCAATTTCACATAAACCAAATCACCCACTTGAAGCACCATATCTGTTCTAGCCTGATCTGCATAAAATTTCATCCTCTCCTGTGCCTTGACTAAATTAGATTTCAATTTAGTCAAAAGCTCATCGCGAGATAATAACTCCTGATCTATTGCATCCAATTTGGAAGCACCTCTCATATAAGCTGCAATAGTAGGGGGATGTCTACCATAAACCACCTGAAAAGGTGTAATACCAGCTCCTTCATGAAATGATGTGTTGTAAGCATACTCAGCCCAAGGTAGCAAAGAAACCCATTTCGTAGGACAATCCATTGTGTAACAACGTAAATATTGCTGTAATGTCCTGTTCATAACTCAGTCTGACCATCACTTTGAGGGTGATAGGCACTACTGGTTAACAATTTTGTTCCACTCAAAGAGAACAGATCCCTTCCAAAAACGGCTCATAAAAATGGCATCCCGATCTGAAACAATAGAGCGAGGAAAACCATGCAATTTAATCACCATATGTACAAACAGAGCAGCCACCTTAGAAGCAGTGTGAGTATCCAAAGCTCCTAAATGACAATATTTAGAGAGCTATCCACTACCACTAATATCACTGTAAACCCTTGAGATTTGGGAAGTGAAGTAACAAAATCCATGCTTACGTCTTCCCAAATTCGTTCTGGAATTGGTAGAGGATGAAGTAACCCAGCAGGATGTTGGTGGAATATTTGACTTGTTGACAAATGACACAAGTTCTAACAAATTGTTCCACCATAACTCTATACCCTCCCAAAAAAATATGAAGACAATCGTCTGAAAGTCTTCAAACAACCAAAATGCCCTGAGGAAGGGGAAACATGAAACTCTGACATCAAATGAGGAATGAAAGTAGACTGAGGCACCAAAAAAATGCGAGAATCATAATATAACAATCCATTCCTCCATGTCAAGTTATATCTGATTGGCTTCCTTCCTTCATGGCAGAAATTATTTCACAAAAAGTTGGCAGATGTTGATACTCAGCCTTCAAAGTGTGAAAGATAGAAAATGTTGGCCCTGACCAAGCCAAATAAGTCCCATCCTCAGAAAATTGTCTCGACAGAGCATCAGCTACTTTATTTCCACTCCTGCTTTATAAAAAGTATAATCATAGCCTATTAATTTGGACAAATATTTTTGTTGCTCCGGAGTCTGAATGACCTGTGTTAAAATCTCCTTAAGACTACAATGATTACAATGATCATCTTAATGATAAAATGAGATCCTAGCACATACTGCCTCCACTTCCTCACAGCTGCCACAATAGCATACAGTTCTCGAACATAGGCTGAAGCCTTCCTTAAATGGACTGGCATCTTTTTACTAAAAAATGCAACAGGATGATCTTGTTGCAACAATACAGCACCCACTCCCATTCCCGAAGCATCAGTTTCAATTACAAAAGTCTCCTTAAAATTTGGCAAAGCCAAAATAGGAGATGAAACCAAAGCTCTTTTAAGTGACTCAAAAGTTATCAAAGCAGAATCAGTCCAATGAAAAGCATCTTTTTGTAATAAATTCGTCAAAGGACTTGCAATAGTAGCATATCCTTTGATAAACCTTCGATAATAGCCAGATAATCCCAGAAAAGCCCGAAGTTGCTTGACCGAAGTTGGAATAGCCAATTAGTAACAGCTTCTACCTTTTAGCTTCAGGCTGTACTCCTTGAGAAGACACAATATGTCCTAAGTATTCTATTGAAGACTTCCAAATTGACATTTGGAGTGTTTCAAATAAAAAGAATGCTCTAACAGGACTTGAAGCACCTGACCCAAATGATCAATGTGATCAGACATATTTCTACTATATACTAATATGTCATCAAAAAACACAATAACAAATTGGCGAAGAAAGGACCTAAAATTTTGTTCATAATGCTCTGAAAAGTAGCAGGGGCATTGCTTAGTCCAAATGGCATTACAAGGAATTCATAATGCCCCTCATGTGTCCTGAATGCTGTCTTCTCAATATCACGAGGATGCATTCTGATCTGATGGTATCTAGCCCTCAAATCCAACTTGAAAAAAACAGAAGCACCATATAACTCATCCAATAGCTCATCAATGGTAGGAATGGGAAACTGATCCTTAATAGTAACATGATTCAAAGCACGATAATCGATGCAAAATCTCCATGTGCCATCCTTTTTCTTCACCAATAATACTGGAGAAGAATAAGGACTAGTACTATGCTGAATAATACCCTGTTGAAGCATCTCTGTAACCTGTTTCTCAATTTCCATCTTCTGAAAATGAGGATATCTATAAGCTTTAACATTAACAGGACCCTTTCCGCTCTCAATATGGATCTGATGTTGAATATCTCGAAGGGGTGGCAATGATGAAGGTGCTTCAAACACCTGAGAGAATCTGCCCAACAAGATGTCCAAATCTTGATTGTTGGTGGTAGTCTCATATGTGTTATCATAACCTCCTGAGCCAAAAATTGAAAACAAGATACCACTTCATCACGTTTCATTAATCTATGAAACTGATGATGAGATATCTGAGTCACAAGTTCCTTTTGCCCCTGTAGTGTCACTAACACACCTTGATGCATAAATTGCATAGTCAACTGACTATAATCAATTGTTACTGGTCCCAAAGACTGTAACCACTGAACCCCCAAAACCATTTCAGCACCTTGAATAGGTAATACAAAAAAATCATCAGAAAAGCAACCCTTGTATGTGAAAATCAACATCCTGACATTTTCCTTGACTAAGCATCTTAGTACCATCCCCAATCAAAACATTAAATTGAGGAGAAGATGCCACAGACAACCCCAAATGTCGAACCACTCTACTTTGCACAAAATTGTGCGTACTTCCAGAATCCACCAATATTGTCACAGCCTTATGATTAATAATTCCCTGGAAACGAATAGTCCTAGGGAGATTATTACCTGACAAGCATGATAACTGATAGTACAGTCATCAATAGGAACATCTGTATGTTCTAAAGGCAACTCCTCATTGACTATGGAATCCATCTGCTCTAATCCATCCCCATCCTCATCTGTAACTAATAGAAGAAATTTAGCCTTACATTTGTGATTTCTATGAAACTTTTCATCACAATTGTAACATAGACCCTATTCCCTCCGAGCATTCATTTCAGCCTGAGTCAACTTTTTAAAATGAATAGTGGGTTTAGATGATGATGAAGGTTGAGACTGATTAAAACTTTGATTAGTAACAGCTGATTTAGCAAATTGCAAAGAATTTGGCCCTCAAGACAGAAATTTCTTAACCGAATTTGTTTTGGAGTAAAAACAGTATCAGCAAATTTAGACTCATACATTTTTGCCAACCAAATAGCATGAGTAATTGATGATGGTCTAGCAATCTGCACCTCTCGTCTAATATTCAATTTTAATCCAGAAATAAAACAACTCAAAAGAAAACCATCTGATAAACCCACAGTACGAGTAGAAAGACTCTCAAACTCGGATTGATAATCATCCACAGAATCTTTCTGAACCAACTTAGCCAAAATTCCTTGTACATCATCATATTCGGAAGGACCAAATCTAGTTTCCAAAGATTTAAGGAATTGAGACCAATTGGAAATCTGATGATTTTGTTCCATCCATTGATACCATTTCAAAGCCTTTCCTTCCAAAGCAAAAGAGGCTATAACTAACCTCTGATCCTCAGGAACATGATGGAAATTGAAAAATTTTTGAGTCTTAAAAATCCAACCCAAAGGATCATCACCATCAAATTTCGGAATTTCTAATTTTAAGCCTTTCAACATATTATCAATTAAAGAACTATCCACATCAGTACCATTAACAGGAGCAGTAGAGTCCATAGCATGAGATTTATCAACAGAGTCCATTTTAGAATGTAAAGATTGCAACGATGTGGATAAAGATTGCATATTTTCATGCATTTGAGCATTGGTCATGAATTGTTCTTGAAACTTATCTTGCATCACTTTGACTGATTCGGCAATGGAATAAACCAAAGATTGCAACTTGGCAATCTCTTCTTGCGATCTAGTAGCCATATGAATCACGAACGAGAGCACCAATTGTTAACGTTGTAGCCTACGAGTCGGTTACGCGGATCTCTTTCGGTTGACGCGTGGATCTTATTCGGGTTATTTGACCCGAACATATAACATTCTCTACCGATCTCTCTCTCTCTCTCCTAACGCTGATTTTCCAGATATGTTCTCTCTATTCTCTCTTTTACCCTAATTCTCTCTGTGTTTTCTCTCTTTTAGAAACCCTAATTTCTAAAGTGTTTGTTTGTATGATATTGCAGGTAACAAGATTATGAATGTTTAAGAGACTATTCGAGCTAGTCTCAGGATCCTAACACTCGTGTTTACTTCAAAGCAGGGGTAAAAACCCTTTTCTACTAGAACTTGTATTTATATCCTCTGTAGTCCCTATCTGTTTACATGCATGTATGATATTTGTTACAAAATAACTGTTTGTAACTATTTCCTACTGAATACATCCTGTATACAACTGTACCTATACAATCATTTACTATTTTAGCCCTATGGCTATATTGTTTACTGAGGAACATAGTCTTTTAGCCAAGCTAGCTGTTTCCTTTGTCTCGTGTTTGTAACATGCTCATTTCCACAAAACACTAAAATGTCATCAACATATATTGCAATAAAATCTTTTAAATGTTGAAATTCCATGTCCATTTTTCTTTGGAAAATAGTCGGTGCATTTTTTAGTTCGAAAGGCATTACCTTCCACTGAAAAATATCCTTGGGAGATGTAAATGCAGTCCAAGGCTGTGATTCTTCATCCATTTTTACTTGTTAGAATCCTGATTTGTAATCAAGCTTATTGAAGACATAACAATTTTGGATATTGTTAATTAGTTCAATCTTGTTTGGTAAATTGTAACCATCATCCTTTGTGTTTTGATTTAACTTTCTATAATATATAACCATTCTTGATTTTCCCCTTACAATTTCACTATGTTTTCTTACAATAAATGCTGAACTCCTATGATGACTTTTTGACCTTTCAATTACTCTTAAATTAATCAAATCATTAATATGCATTTCAAACTCCTTTCCATCTATGACGTCACATGCTATTGCCTTTGTATATATCCGTAAATTTGGATTTAAAATGTCTAAGCTAAAAGTTATCTTATTTCTTTCCCATAACTTTGTTGGGTTTTCTCCAAATATTTCTTCCTTTTCTAGATTGCTCAGCATTTGATCAATATCATAGTACCTTATTTCTAAGCATGCATTATCTAGTATTCTATATGCCTTTTCCCAATCTATAGTCCTTTCTTTTTCTATTATTATTTCTTTCCAATCTTTTTCATTTCCTTCTAATTCAATCTCATTTTCCCATTCTATTTCTGATTCTTCTATCCTTTGATTTTCTTTACAATTTTCTTTACATTTTCTCAATTCTTTACATTGGCAATCTTCATCCTTATTACCATGTCTTTTTAATATCTTAACATTTGGTTCTTTTTTTTTTTTTTTTCAAATAAGCATTATATGCAATTGCTGGGTGTCCTATAATATTAGTAGTGTACCTAGTGATTATGATCTTGTGTTGGTTAACTAACAAGAAATCTAATCCTGTTATACATCTTATTTTGCTATTCCCAAAATTCCAAAGTTAAATATTTTCACTATGCATGGGAATTGTCCATTCTTCTTTTATTCATGTATAAAAGCTTACTTTATGCTCTTTATTGTCCTACATCCTTTTGTTTTATTACCATGGATATTTGTACTTATTTTATAAGTTTCCATGTCTTCTACCTCTTCTATAGGTTCTATTCTTTCATTAATCATGTTTGATGTACTTCCCGTATCTATAAAAGCATCTAATTCTATAATTTGTGTCTTGAAATACAATCTTATTTTTATATATGTTCATATATTCTTTGTGGGTACTAAAGCTTTAGCCTCATTGTTTTCTTTTTTGTTTCTCTTTATCATCTTGGATAAAGTGATTGAAGCTCCCCTGTAGCTTGCCAAAGTATCATCTTTATATTCCTTTTCTTCTTCATATTCTTATATATGTCACACACACATATTTATAATCTCTAGATTATATATTTTATATTTTTCTAGACATATTTATACATATAACTTATTAATTATAAAATACAAGACATATATAACTTATATATATAACTTATATAATCTCTAGATTGTGTAATTATATTTTCTAGACATTTTTATGCATATAACTTATATATATAACAGGTATAAACAACTTATAATCTTTATATTATGTATTTATAATTTTTAGATATATATAGTATAACTTATAAAATATATGTATGACATATACCTTATATATATAACTTATAAGTTATATATATGTAGATATACTTATATGTATATAACTTATATATGATATCAATACCGCATTTATTTGTAGTATATAATAGAAACAATACTATTGAGTTCTTTTAAATAAGTTTTGATGATAATAAAAAGGATAAAAGATAAGTAATGAATCTGTTTTAAGTGTATAGAACAATGTCTTCTAGTAATATGATAGGTGATTAAGTGGATAGATAAAAGACATTTCAATAGATGGCTGAATAGACACTTGAGCAAGTATTTGGCAAGACTTATAGAATGAGTGATCATGCAAAATATCTCGAAAATCAAAGTATAAGCAGGATTTATTTGAAGGCACAACTCCACTAATTAATTGTATTTGGGTAATACACTTAATTTTTTCCACATAAGGAGGATAAAAATCCATGGGGATTTTCTTCGAATGTTTATCTAAGTTTTTAAGAAGTTGTTTACTAGTTACGACAGCTTTCACAATTCAAGTTTAATGAAGATCTTTTTACAAGGTTTATTTTGATATATTTTGTCAATATCAACGGATGGAGATAAAGATAAAGTTACCAACTAAAGATTATCTAAAACTTAAGGAGTTTCTTCAAATTCAAGTTTATCCAAACAAGGATGTTGAAGGATCAAATAAAGATAATTGTCAAGGATGTATTCGTTAGAAATAATTGAGGTCAACAATCGAGTCAAGATCAAGCGATTAAACCTTTTAATTCACCGATAAGCTGTATCACACAAATATAGGAATATCAATCTTATCTACTCAACCAAGGAAACATGAAGATTTTTTGAGATATTATGAACGTTTAAAGATATTATGAAAGAGGTCATTCAAAGAAGAGCGTACATATTCCAGAATTTAAGTTCTAGAAGAATAACAATAACAATAACGAGAGTTTTGATTCACACTTTGCAAAAAGCCCTCTGAGCATTTGACAAACACTCTGACAGGCTCTGTAAGCTTCTTCTTTTCACATATATTTCTTTTTAAATTCAAAGATTAATATAGAGAACTAATATTTTCTCATTTTACTCAACCATCTCTTTACTTTTTGAGTGAGGATTAGCATAGAAGTAATATTACAAAAGTTTGTAGTCTCTGCATAGTCGAGTGGTAAGCTAGAAAGATAGAGAAAGAGCAATTGGTGTTTGTAGCTTTTCTTTACTTATTGGATTAGTAGAACAATCGATGTAGAAGACTGGATCCCTAGCAGTGAAGCTGGAAGAGAGGACTAAATCACAAAAAGAAACGTCTATAAATTGCCATCTCTTTTAGTTTCTTCCACTTTGATTTCTATCATTTTATTTGCAGCATATCACTTGCATTCATACCATAAAACATCTTAAGCAACAAGTTTTATAAGTTTGAAATTGATTGAATAGTTTCAAAAAACAAAGTTAATTAAATAATTTTTTTGATATTGGGTTAATTACAAAAAACCAACCTGTGTTTTTGCCTTTTGCAATTAGCTTACTTGAGGTTTTTTTTTTTTTTTCAAACAAGTGACTTATGAAAAACTTCATTTTGTCTTATTGAAATTAACCATTAAGTGCCTACATGTGAGTCACGTGCCTCTTTAAAAAATAAAACCAACACTATTTTTTAGTCATTCTTTCCCCCATAACTCACAGATACAACTACTCACCTAAAAACAACATCACCACTACTTTCTAGCACATCCAAAAAGGTAAAAGGATGAAGAGAAATTCTTTTCACACATTGAATCATACACTTGTCTAAGCTATAATTGATGCTTAACTACCAACAAAAAACCTAACAAAACAATTGGTTTCCTAAATTTATTATAAATCCTAGAACAATGAATAAAAAAGTTATTTTTTTTAAGAAGAGGCACCTTTGTGGGAGTGAGAATGATGTATGTGAGATTTATGCTTTTCTTTCTTATCATCTTTCGATTTGTGGTGCTTCTTCTTGCCTCTTTCTTCATTTGTTAAACATCAATATTGATTAATATTAAAAATTAAGGAAAAAAGAAAAAGGTTAGTTTGTTTGTGTTTGTGTCATGTATAGGAATAGTACATAAAGGATAAAGCCGATCGTTGTTAATCAAATCTAAACACAACATCAAGAGAAAGAGGGGGAGTTAAAGGGGAAAAAGAGAGAAAGAAAAAATACCCTTATTCCTTTTGTCTTCATTGGACTTCTTCTTGCTTCCATTTCTCTTTCTTTTACCTTAAATAATCTCAAATAACGATGGTGCAAGCTCCTCGTCGACAGTGAGACAATGACGAGATTCTCTGAGGGTCCCAATTGGGTTTAAATTAGGAGACTCCACATTGATTTAAAGGGTTAGGGTTTCCCATTGTATGTGATTTTAGGTGACTAGTTGTTTCTATAATTTGTAGTGGGGAAAGCAACTAAAAAATAATGTTGGTCTTGTTTTTTAAAGAGGCACGTGACTCACATGTGGGCACTTAACAACTAATTTCAACAGGACAAAATGGAGTTTTTCATAGGTTACTTGTTTGCAAAAAATTAAAAATAAAAAAATAACTCAGGTTAGTTAATTGCAAAAAGGCAAAAACACAAGTTTTTTTGTAATTTACCCTTTTGATATTTCTCCAAGAAAAAGTTTTAACAAACAATCTAGCCTCCCCTCTTGTTGATATTTCAGGACCTACATTTGGTATCAGAGTAGTGGCTCTTTTGTTTTAAGAGTTGATCAATTGCTAACAACACAATCATAATTGTAGGTGCCACATGCACCCTCCCTATTACTATATATAAATGAAATTTTTGGCCGAGTCTCACTTCCACATTCACACTTACAAAACAAACACCCTGTCATGCCCTATAGGGTATCCTAAATGTAACAGCCCGCCACATACTATATAAGACTCTGCAAATTCTATCCGAGCCCTTCGGGAGTCTTGTATAGATGTAAAGCGTCCCTTTACGAAATAGAATACTCAATCAATGGAGTTAAGAAGTTTAATGTGGCATTCATTAGCCATAGATAATAAACCAAAACACATATATAATTTACAAAGTCTAAGGGGCATTCCCCCGCAAAATAATGTTAAGTCCATTACAGTCGTCCAAAGTCCTTTAGTTTCCAACAGAAGTCTAAACAAAATCGAAATAAACTTCTAAGGGAAACTCCTAGCTCCGGTACCTGAGCTGTAGCCTGCCTTGGCCTAAGCCAAATGAATTCATGCTGCAACAAGTAAAAACTATAGGGGCGTAAGCCAACTAGCTTAGTGAGTGAAAACTTCCATATCACAATTAAGACAAGTCATTCAAGCAAGTGGTTACTCAAGCAAATGATATGCATCAAACAAATGAGTTCAACAAACATATGACCAGCCGGAAATCATATGTGGATGGACTTGTGCTCTCCATCCCGGGTTAGCAGATTAACGAATCCTGCGGTACGACGCCGTTTAAGCTCACGGTCAACTGAACAATAATTCGTTTTATGGATCTGATTAACCAACATTTCGTTTTATGGATCACGATTAACCAACATTTGTTTTATGGATCACGATTAACCAACATATTCGTTTTATGGATCACGAAAAACCAACAAATGCTAATGCTCCATCCCCGTCGTGATATGAATGAGTTCAATTATAATTGAGGTCCAATAATAGATTAATCCAATTCTTTTAGGTGACCAACAATATTCGCAAACAATCAATTATAACTCCTCGCTGTACAAGCAGTAGCTTAACACCCGGTTTCGATATTCCTTAAGTTCAACTTCATTTATCAATAGCAGACAAGTATATAATTCCCATATACCCCATCATGCATATTCATTTTTTTATCTTTGCCTAAACAACTAGTGCAACTATCATTACAATCACAAGCAATAATTAAAATCGGAAGTAATACTCACTCGGCCATGGTACACCAGTCTCTTAATAGTAGTAGTCGGGTGGTAGGGTATTGTCGTGCTCGGTATCACCTACCAAATAAGAACAACCTAATAAGAATCTCATCACTTAACTAATGCAAGCTATGCTTCTAAACTAGACAAAATCGGAATTCTCGCTACTTGCGGAAGTTCCAACTTAAAACGGCCATAACTTGGTCATTTTAACTCGGAATTTCACAAATTTATATCGATTTCTATCTACTTCGAAGATCTATCTAATTCTAATATTATTTTCAAGTTTTGAAAAATTAAGGTCATGGAAAAGTGGATCAGATTGTTCTATAACTTCTCCCTTTCCGAAAAATTGTTTCGCATTTGATAAAAATGTTTCTAGTTGATGACTCATGTATAGATGGTATATGAATGAATTTCTAGTATGAATGTCATGTAATGAGCTCAATATATGTATGGTCTTGATGATTTTTGATGATGAACTCTTATGAACTTCTAATTATTATAAAACTCCATGATGGTCACTTCTAAAATCTATTCTTTCCAACTTTGCATTCCCTAGGTTTTTAGGATTCTATTCTTGGAATTTACTTGTTATCTAAATAAAATGAGTCCTTAACACCTATACTACCCATGACCTTCATTTATGCATAAAAATCCATATTTTTCACTTGGCAAATATGTTTTTAAACAAGCTTTTCACAAAAATCCGAATTTTGGTAATTTTCTTTTCTTGCATTTTTCCTATGAGAAAACTTGTTTAATGCACCAAAATTTGAAGCTTTATTATATCTATTGTATAAGGACTTCATTTAACTCATAAAACATTCAATTTAAGCTTGAATACTATGTGTTTATGTAGGCATTATTCCAAATTACGAATTTAGCAAACTAATCACTATCTCAAGATTTTCCATTCTAACTCCACTACTTGTTTTGCACATTACTCATGACTAAACTCACTTTAACTTATAAAAATCTTTTCTTAAAGATACCTATCACACATACCCTTCATTTTTCATGTAAAATATGAGTTTCAAAGTGGTTTTAGTGGTTTTTAAAATAGGGTTCAAAATCATCCGAATTTTCATAAGACATTTCTAGCAAAAATCTTTTCTTTTCAAGTTTCTTGCCCATATACATGAAGATCTATCATCTAACATATATACACATGCAAGGCTAAGCTTTTATGATCATTAATGCATGAAAGCTCAAAATAACCATAAACATAAATGTAGATGAAGGCATGAATGTCTAAACACTAGATCTACATATATAGTGCATGAATAATGAGTTTCATGGCATGAACATAACTTTCTATGCAAGATCTCTACTTTACATGCATGAAAAGATGATATTCAAACAAAAACTCTTTTAAACACTAGATTCACTTCTTGTGATGGCTTGATATTCTTGTATTAGTGTTTTCATGTCCCTAGCATATGCTCATTGGGATTAAAAGTGAAAAACACTCAAGAATGGTCTTGCCATTACAAGATTTGACAACAAAGCTTGAAATCATCACATTAATGGAGATTTAGAGTAGAAAAGAAGATGAAATAAATTTGTGGAGGTGTGTGTATGTGTGTGAGTGTCATGACAACTCTAGGAGAAGAAGAGAGAGTTTTTCAACCTTTTCAAAAATTTAGAAGAGTGAAAATGAGGAGAGAGAGAGAAAATGAGCTTATATATTGTGTGCATTAGGGTTTATTTGTAATAAAAATGAGTAAAATAAAACAAATTGGAGGAATTGGGGAAGGGGATGCCTGGCCAAGTGAGTGAGGGAGAGAGAGATATTTGATTTTTTGACAAAATTTGTAATTTATGTAATAAAATGTAATAAATATAATAATTAATTAGGAAACAAAATTTCTTGGAAAAGAAAATTGTAATGAGTAGTTATAAGGATGTAAGAATAGGGTATGGGTAGTGTGTAGGGTAGGTTGTACTTGTGAATAGTAGACAAGACATCTACTTTACCGGTTATAACGAAAATACAATAAAAAGGCTATAACTGTAATTTTTATAGCCTAGAAAATTATAAAATTTATATTTTTGAAATCCTTATAAAATTTTGGTTCTAATGAATATTTCGGAATATTTTTCTGACTTTGTGGTCCCGGGACACGTTTTTTCGTAATTGAGCTCGGAAAAGCCCGGAATTGAAAAATTCCCGAATTTAAAACTTTTTAAGGTTTAAAATATACTTTAAAACAATAATTCGTATTCATTTACTTTATAAAAATTCTTTTATTATGAAATCAAAGGAAAGTCGGATTTAGAGTTTCTAAGCTTCTCTCACTAGACTTAAACTGAACTGGATTAGGGTTTCACTTTTCAACTCTCGGGGTTTACTGAACTACTAAGAATACCGGGGTTTACACACCCATTTCTCCCTCACATACTACTCTAGAGGCATGGTTACTCTACTTTATTCACTTCATGGCTAATATCTTTGTTTTTCAAGGTAAACTTCTCTTTTTCATGTCCTATTTTACTTCACATTCGCCTCACCGTGTCTACAACTATAGTTGAAACCCTAAATTTTTCTTTGAACTAGATTTGTCAAATTTTGTGACTTTTGTTGGTACTCTTTCAAATTAATGTGTTAGATAATACTAATTATGGTAGTGTACTCAGATGCATGTGAAGATTGATGGTTGAAGTAGTTCTTTGGTTCATGTATATCAAGAGTTTGGTAAATGCCAAATATAAAGTGATGAAATTTGTGTGAAGGTATGGTAATGTGTGGGAAAAAACTAAGAAGCTTTAGAAAATTTAAGACAAATGAAAAATAATGTATTGCGTTTAATCTTCATTTCTAGTTCTTACTGCTATTTAATTGCAAACGTTCACTCCTTAGGTTTGTAATAGCGAATTTAGTTCGTTTTATGGTGTACAACCATAAACATTCTTATCGTTATTTTTGCTTTATGGTGTATGTCCATGGAAACTTTATGTTAGGAAAAAGAGCAATGGACACACATATATGATGGTTTCTATCACTTTAGGTATATGACAAATAACATTGCTGAAGCCTATAATTCTATATTAGTGGGTACTAAGGACTTACCAGTAGCTGCACTTGTTAGAAAATTTTTCTACAATTGCAATATGAATTGAAGAGTAAGCATGTTGAGGCTAGGGTAGGTATCCAAAAGAAAGCAATATTCACTACATATGCTGCGAAAATGCTAGACAAATGGAGTGGTACGGCTAGTGGACATCGGTAAAAAGCTTCCATTATAACACAAGGCTATTTGAAATTTATATAGGAAGCCTACTGTGGCATATGGTCTAAAGGGAGGTACGCGAACACAAAAGGTTGACATCATCAATCATACATGTGAATGCAACAAATGGCAGGTATATCGGATTCCTTACTCACATGCCTTTGCATGTGCTCATGTTAGGATGGATGGTAATCATAGGTGGTCTAACCAGTTGTAGGTTTATAATTCCCATTTCTTTTCACTTGGTGATGAACTTGACTAGCCTGCTCCTTCTAACTTCTAATTTTAGTTTTGATCGAAGTGAGGCACGTGGTAAGGTTAAGCTAAAGACAAAGTGATAGAAGAATGAAAAGGATCTTCTTAGTCGGCCTGATAGGCTCGATTGCAATGTGCGTAGGGAAGAGAGTTGTAATTGTAGGACATGCCTACGTAGAAATATACAGGGTTAGGTATTTATACTTACAACATTCATTAGAAAAAATAATCTTTTAGTGTTACAATATGCTTGTTATCACAATTATGATCATCTTTGTTAATACAAACATAAGTTACTCTCATTTTATAGGATAGATGGATCCTAGACCATTGGACAATTCTATACTTTCATAGCAAGACACCCATTAGTCAGAGGACATCTAGATTGCGTAGGTACATGTTTACTTACATAAGTTGTTTATAATTTTCAAAGGACAATGACTGATTCTCTACAATTCTCAACCTTTATAGGATGGAGGAGATTAGAGTATACGCCATTAGGCAATGACTGTGTGGCTTCATGAGTTACAAGTATGCCATAATGATGGAGGAAATTAAGTGGATCCACGCATGATTCCATATCTATAGGTTGGAGGTTTCTATCTGGTTAGCCAATTGCCATATATTAAGCTTAGCTGGCATCTCATCACCGCATTGGTTGAATGATGGAGGCCTGAGACTCAATGTTTCCATATGCCCTTTGGAGAGGTTGACATCATCCTCTAAGACATGGAGGTACAGCTTAGACTATGCATTGATGGGAACCCTATCATGGGCACAGGTACCTCTTATATGCTTTTACATTATTGAGTGGCACCTACCAAATTAGGTGCTTCAACAATTTGGTGGCTGTTAGGGCATCCTAAGCTAACATAGATGACCTACTTCATTCCATTGACTTGCATGGCATTATCGACACAAATTGGATAGAGCCGCATGTAGGGTATATCCATATATGGAATGATTGAGCAAGTCATGCAGTCCTTGTTGAGTTAGGGGGAGGGGTACATCCAGATTACCTCGCCTAGTCGCATCATGTACCAATACATAGCTCAGTTTAGTGCTTTATTTGGTTGAATGGTGAGTACAAGTGTTCTTGTTTATTGATTGTATCAACTTAAGGCAATTTAAATGTAATCGATATGACAATTTTCTTTTTGACAAATGAATGATTCAAGAAGATAACATGGATTAGTAGTACATCTCGTATGGTTCTCATTGTTGAAACAGCCAAGAGATTGTTAGAATTTTGTGGGCTAATATATTAATTAAATGTATATTGTATATTGTTTAATTGAGTTAGGAAAATAAGTCTTTTAAATAAAAGTGATCATTCGGTTATTTGATGGGTAAGGCTTTTAAACTCATTTTTAAGGGGCTTTTGAGTATGGGCTTTACTATGTAGAAACTCATATATTTTATTTCATCTATTATGATGGGCCATAGTAAAATAAAATAATAGGAGCTATAAATAGGGTTGAGATCCCCAGTCTAAGTAGCGTGAGAGATTTTCATTCTGCCTTTTCCCACATTCCATCAGTGAGAAAAATCAAGATATCATACACTACTATAGACTAGAAGACTAAATTCACTTAAAGAATTAGTCTTCTCTATGGATTCATGTACGCTTCCACACTTGCTGTTAATTTTATTCATGTGCACTAATTTCATGCATGAGATTCTGAATTAATTTCATATGACAAATCTATCGATTTTTCCAACAGAGATATCAAGAACAATATGGATCACCAAGGTTGTTTGCTCATTCTCAACGTGGTTTTGCTATTAGGGATGAAGATGAAGAAAATCATAGTGAAGAAGATGAGATTGTAATGGATTTAGTAGAATGGGAGTGGGGAGTTCCTTAACACCATGCCTAATGACCCTAAAGACACCATCATGGTCAGCATTCTACTGCTTCCATTCCTGAAAAGGTAGTACCTTTACCACTGGTATATTCAGAGACACCTGCACATGGCATATAACCCTATAAGACTAGTTATGCTGGTGGATTCTTTCATGACACGGGTTTAGGACCAACATATAGTATATTCCCTTCCAGCAGCAACTACCGAGGGGATATTATTAGCAAGTCAGGGCGCATACATAGTCCTAATTACACAACTGACCCCAGGTATAATGTTGGTCTGATTCAGATACCCCTAACACCATAAAGAGAGCGACAATATGAAGCACATATGGGTAAGGGATAACTCAACTCAGTTAAGTTCGCCACCGACATTGACACGGTTCAGTAGCCCTACGTGACTTCATGTAGTAGCCTGAAGAAGAAGAAGGCAGTGGGGAAGAACAAGAAGCACATGAAGATGTTGAGCAACCAAGGCAGAAGTCTTCAATGTTAGCATGATTTGATTGGGCTAGGAAGAGAATGATGAATGGATAGATTGTAATTATTTGAAAGTTAACAATGTATATGTTTGTTGAAACAATTTTCAAACTTAATATTTTCTATTATATTTGATTGTCACTTCATGCTATTTTACAAGTAATCGTTGTTTGGATTGGAAATTTGTTAACATGACAATTGTCTTGAGTTGATACATGAATGTAATTTTGCTATGGAAGTTGTCAATTGTGACAAATTTACACACGAATATGTATTTAGTGGCTTGTGTATTATTGCCTATAGTGTAGGCAAGTGTTGTAAAGAGGACACATGTGTTACCCACATCCTCTTTACAAAAAAAAGGGGAGCGGGCAATAGAGGGCGTAGGTGCCACATGTGCCTTTTTACAAATTAAAACCTATTTTTAAATAATTAAAAAAAAGGAGACAATGTGTACTAAGCATCCTTTTTAGTTTAGTCAAGGGCGCAGGTATCTCCTGTGCCTTTAACACTTATATTTTGAATATTTTTTTTATATAGTATTTCTATATTTATTTTAAAAAATAGGATACTTTCGTGCAAAGTCCGCTTGTTGAGTCTAGAATATCTTTCGCAGAAGATAACCATAATAAGTGTCATTAAACGCCAATTGACAAGTATGAAATAATAGCTATTTTTTGTTTAAGATAAATTATAAATTTATAAGAAAACATTACATAAAAATGCATAAATTTTTGTTTTTTCAAGTACGTAACGTGTGTTTCCAAATCATTTGTTAATTTTTTCTATACTTTGTAAATAATAATAATAATAATAAAATAGCGGTTGAGCCACGGCATTTGACTCTTAAGCCATGCCAGCAAGTTGAGAATTTTGGCTTTTCCTTCCGCCGAAGAAAGTCGTCGACAGAAAAAGTGCATTTACAAACCATAAATCCAAAGAAAAGCATTTCCCATCACAACTGAAGAATGAGATCAAAACATGGAATCTTATTGGAATTTAAGGTTCCTTGTAAGCAAAGATAGTTGGCTTTGTATGAAATGCTGTAAGGTATATCCCATCAAGCCGATAATATTGCATATACCAGTAACTTCCCTTAGAGTTTTTCCTTCTGAAATCGTGTGTCTCGGTAGGGAAAAACATGCCACATCTCCTCCATGGTACACTCAACATTCATGTATATGAGATTGACAGTCTAAGTCTTGAATGCGGAATAGACCTTTGCATGAAGGTACGTAATCAATTTTACAGAGTAAATGCACAATTTGATATCCAAATTTTACTGAAAAATATAATTAGGTATCTATATTTAAATTTTTAAAAGTTTAATTTAATATAAAATTGAATTTTTTGTGGGTGTTTTGGTATCTCGTATAACACTATTAACTACGTCTTTCTATGTGGACACATGATCCAATCATGATACCATACGTTGATAAAGATAATATAAAAATTTATTGAGAGAGAAAAAAGGAAAAAAAAAAACAAATAAAGGGAAATAAATAAATGAAAAAGAAGAAGAAGAACAAGAGGACAACACAATCACCACAGCCATAGTTCAAATTTTTCGAATCCGACCCATTTGGACCAAATCCATGTTCACCTACAAATAGTTAACCCAGAAATAAAAATTCATTTTCTCGCGACTTTATTTAGGTGTCGTAGATCCTCATTTTCTTCTTACAAAACTAAAAAAAAAACACTAGACATCCGGTGATGTTAGTTTTATGCTTCAATTTGGTGCTATTTGAACACACTTTTAGAGAGAGTGTAAAATCCTTCTCTTCTTTGCCATTTTAACAAAAAAAAAAAAAAAAATCACGTATTTATGATCTTGGTGAAGATTACACACAAATCTTATCTCATATTGAAGTTTCTTTTTTACATAGATTTGAATCGAGTTAATAGAAAACTTAAATTTTCTTCCAATTTCAATCTTTATATTATATATATATATATATATATATATTGAGTAATTCTCTTGTATATTTGTGGGTTTCATCAATGAAATTTTCTTCATAATTTTTTTATTTCATCTTTGTCCATGTGTTGTGTCGTGATTGGATCGTGTATCCATGTAGGAAAATGAAGTTAACTGTGTTATAAAAGTAGTTATGAAAAGTTCAATTAGATAATAAATTCTAATTTTAAAAGTTTAAATACCTAATTGTATTTTTCATTTGGATACAATATTAAAATGAAAAGTTTACATTTCCTGGTTTTAGTATTTCTAATTTTATAATGTTTTATTTTATTAAAAGCTTTGATATAAAAACATAATACTTGAAAGAGGATATTCTTATGAAATACTAGTTAAATAACCATCCTTTACTGATATTTCATTATCTTTTTTATTTTCATCGCGTTTGTTATTTTATGGTTTTTTTCATTTTTTTCCTACTTTTTCTTTTTTATGAATAGTCGCTTTTTATTAAATATATTAGTTTTGGGGATATTTATTAATTTTTCTTTTTTTTTTCATAATACAAATATAGCATCCTCTAATAGCTCGTAGTTAAAAGGGAAATCTGTAAGACAGTAGGTTATTTCATTTTATGTCTGTGTTCGTATTATTATTATTATATTATTTCCATAAAAGGACATGTATATCAAAGAATGTAAAGAAAAGAGACTTTCAATTTACATGCATTAAAAGCTAATGAGTGGCATATCCCTGATCTTTGAAGAAAGAGGTGGTAGGTTCGAATTCTTATTTTCGGTTATAATAATAAAAAATAAAACATGCATTAAAAACTAGGATCCCATTTTGTATAATGAAGACAGTGATAAAAACAAAGCTATGGATATGATAACGAAGCTCCTTTCCAAATTTTAACATGAAACGACCTTATTCCGAAAAGAATATAACAGAAAAACACCAAAATGAAAATGTAAAATATATATAGGTCTTTATAGGACGAATTTCCTATTGAAAAACTAATCAAGATGTTTCACTTTTGACATATTTATCATTTTATTATTATTTTTTTATCATAGCGCAGTGCTCATTTAACAATTTTAATGTCGATGTCAATTCCATTCATTTGTCGCGTACGCATACTTTCATCGCAGATATTTTGCACGTAAGCGTCAACATTAACAATTTTTGTCTTAACATCTAACTCCAGCTATTTGATGAATGTTCGATTTACATCATGAAAGGAGCTTCATATCAGCTTTTTCAAAGCTATGATTCTTACTTCCATGGAAAATCGCACGCCAAAATACCTCTAATTTAATTTTTGGCATTTTAACATTATCTTTAGTAAATAATATCTAACAGATATTTATTTTGATGAGAAAATAATCATAAATCCAGTATTTATATTTTCAATTTTTGATAAGTCTTGCTAATTTAGTATTGCATTGTTAGATTTTGATAATTTTTAGTTAATTGTCTATCATTATCCTATTATTAAAATAAATATACATAAAATTATTTAATAAAAAATAACACTTACTTTAGAAATATAAGCATTAATTTGCCAAAATTAAAATATAATACGCTAAATTATCAAAAATTAAAATTACAAGTACTCGCCTTGCTATCATCCCTCCGTACAAGTTATTATACACATGGTAAATACATATGTATTATTGTTATTTCTATTCTCAATTCAAATTATTTTTAAATAAATAGTTAAAACAGTTTATATTTAAACTAATATATATATATATATGTGTGTGTGTGTGTGTGGGCGCGCGCGCGCGTGTATGTATCCTTCAACGACAAAGCGTATTAATGTAAAAAAGTCAAAACATTAGGCAGCAATTTATGAAAAAGCTAAAGTTCAAATCTTGAACCTTTTTAATTAATCAAGAAATCTTCAAAGTCTAGCTTTAATACTTCCAATTTTTAGGATTAAACCCTCTATTATTTAGAAAAATTCAAACAAGTCATACAACACTTATTCTTAATAATTTAATATATTTTAGAGCACTCTAACATTCCACTATGAGTTTTTAACACGAAACGCTATGTAAACAACCTCATCAATTTTTTAGGTCCTAGTATGGGAAATCTTAAACTTTTTGAGGTTCCTCCCAAAAAAGCAAAAATTTTCACCTTTTTTTAAATATAATTTTGTTAAATATATTATGTAAAATATATGAGACCAACAAAGCTTAAAAAGATAGAAATACCTCATGTTAAAAAAAAAAAAAAAAGCCTTAAAGATAAAGTTGGGAGATTTTTCAAAAAAAGATATTGTTAATATGGCACCTTAAAAACCTCATACAAATTTTATGAGATATAGTTACTCTAATTGACTTTATTAAAACTCAAAAAAGGTTGATTACAAGTATAACTGCATACATGTATATCCTATGAATATTAAATATAACACTTCCACGGTTCCACCTTTTGATAAAAAAAAAAAAAGTGAATATTATTAATTCTCTG
Source organism: Combretum micranthum (assembly GCA_024138025.1). NCBI lineage: Eukaryota > Viridiplantae > Streptophyta > Magnoliopsida > Myrtales > Combretaceae > Combretum > Combretum micranthum. The sequence goes on along the minus strand of JAMXBD010000143.1, from coordinate 1,303,486 downwards.
CTTTTAATGAGTTGCCAATAAAAAGAAAAAAAAAACTTATTTATCTAATTTTATTTAGTTTGATTAAAGAGAAATAATTAAGTTTTGAGTCTATTTTTTACTCAATACTTTAATTTTTTTTTTTCTCGGCTACCTTATGATGGATAAATATAACAAGTCAAATATATTACCTTATGCAACTTCCCTAAAAATATATAGATTTAAGAAATCCAAATTTTTCCACATAGGTAAGGTTTGTTTGTTTTATCTTTTTTTTTTTTTTTTTTTGGTTTTGATATCTTATTTTTGTTGTATTCAAATATATGTTTATTACAAAAAAAAAAGGATAAAAATGAAAAATATATATTTTTACTCATAAATAGATAAAAAAAATACCAATATAGATTAAATACCAATGAAACAAATAAATGGAAATTCTTTCTATCATTTAACCCTAAAATTGATACGGTACAGCACAGCTTTATTTTTGTTCTTGATATATAAACTACGAGTTATGTATACTTTGTTCATATAGTTAATCCAAATTTATAATGAGGATACCTAACCTTAAACTGTGGTACGACGCAAATTGCAGAAAGGATGTCTAGCCCAAGTCAAGAATTTGGTGACATGCAATCCAAAGGTAACCTTCAAAGTTCTATCTGCTAACTCTTCCTTGGTCACTACGATTTCAGAGCAAAATTTCCCATGAATTTTTTTTGGTTGTTATATAGGCTATTGGATCGAACATCTATGTAGTGGTGGGTTTGGACAATGACGAAGTTGGAAGACAAAGATGGTACAGCGTGAAACTTCCAGGCCAAATTGGAATGAATGGATCCGTATATACTGTGCTCATGTTGTCACTGTTGTTGTATTTACAATTATAAGCGACAAACCTGCTCGAAGTTCCTTAATAGGAAGAGCCTACATACCTGTTGAGGATGTTGTTAAAGGTCATGAAATAGATACATTGGTGGATATATTAGATGAAGAATACAATCCTGTATATGGCCATTCAAGGATTCATGTGAAAGTCCAATTTTTTGGAGCTTCTCAAGATAGTAACTGGTCTAAAGGAATCAATCCACTCAAGTTTGAGGGAGCGCCTTACACATTCTTTCGACAAAGACAATGCTGCAATGTAAGTTTGTATCAAGATGCACACAATACGCATTATTTTAAGCGATTGACCTCCTTGTCCGGGAAGAAAATTTCACCCCAGGGATGTTGGAGGATATCTTTGATGCTATCAATGATGCAAAACACTTGATCTACATAACCGGTTGGTCCGTCCATACAGAAGTAAGCCTACTAAGAGGAGCAGGTGATGAGGATACAGGGGCATATGTACTTGGGGAACTGCTCAAGAAAAAGGCTAATGAAGGTGTGATAGTCCTCATGCTTGTTTGGGATGAAAGACCTCTTAAGACACGGGATAGCTCAGTGCCGATCCATGGTGAAGAAACACAGAACTATTTTCGAAACACAAGAGTGCATTGTGAGTTGTGCCCTCGAAATCCAGATGGTGGGCAAAGCACAACTCCAGGAACAGACCAGGTACCAAGAACTTTTCGGCATCATCAAAAAGCAATAGTTGTAGATGCACAACTGTCGGACGAAGAGCTCAAGAAGCGGCAGATTGTTAGTTTCCTTGGTGGACTTGACCTTTGTAATGGTAGATATGACAGACAAGATCATCCTCTGTTTGAAACTTTAGAGACCGACCATAAGAATGATTTCTATCAACCAAACTTCCCAGGTGCTTCCATAAAGAAAGGTGGTCCTAGAGAGCCCTGGCACGACACCCATTGCCGCCTTGAGGGTCCTATTGCATGGGATGTTCTTTACACTTTTGAACAAAGATGGAAAAGGCAAGTGGGAAATCAATTTCTCATTCCCCTGGATAAGCTTGCTGATATTATGGTTCATCCACTAGAAGCCGCTTCAACAAATGATCCTGAATCGTGGACCGTTCAATTATTTCGGTCCATCGATGGCGCAGCTGCTGCTAACTTCCCTAAAGCCCAAAAGGATGCAGCTCCATTAGGCCTTATGACTGGAAAAGATAGTTTCATCGATCGAAGCATACAGGATGCATATATAAACGCGATCCGGCGTGCCAAAAACTTTATCTACATTGAGAGTGAGTATTTCATTGGAAGCTCATTCTGTTGGAAAAGGTCGAACGATGATGCGTTTGATTCAATTGGTGCTTGCAATTTAATTCCAAAGGAACTATGCCTCAAGATAATAAAAAAGATCGAGCTCGAGGAAAGATTTTCTGTCTACATTGTGATTCCAATGTGGCCAGAAGGAATTCCTGAAAGCAAATATGTCCAGTCTGTATTACATTGGCAAAAAAGGACAATGGAGATGATGTATTCAGATATTTGCCAAGCTCTTAGGAAGAAAGGTGCAATAGATGTAAATCCCAGAGATTATCTGACATTCTTCTGCTTGGAAACCGAGAAGCTAAGAAGGTTAACGATTACATTCCTGAAGAAACTCCAGAGATGGACAGTAATTACTATAAAGCTCAACAAGCCAGGCGGTTCATGATTTATGTTCATTCCAACACGATGATTGGTGAGTATAACCATTTTTATCTAATTGCGTAAGGTTTCTAATTTCTAATTAGGACAACATTTTGACAATCTTGAAGAAGATTTACTAAATGGTGTGTCTGTTGCAGTTGATGATGAGTACATAATAGTTGGATCTGCAAATATCAACCAAAGGTCTATGGACGGTGCTAGAGACACTGAAATTGCTATGGGAGCATTCCAGCCGAACCACCTCGCGACGATGAACCAAGCAAGGGGTCGGATTTTTGATTTTCGGATGGATTTGTGGTATGAACACCTGGGTATAATTGATGAAGCCTTCTATAATCCTGAGAGCTTACATTGCATTAGAGCAGTAAATAAGCATGCTGACAATAATTGGATATTGTACACCCAAAGCACTTGCGATCACGACATGCGAGCTCATCTGCTACGTTATCCCATTGGAGTGACGACAATGGAGCAATTCAACCATTGGAAGGGTTTGAACATTTTCCAGATACTAATGCTCCTGTACTAGGTACCAAATCAAACTATCCTCCTCCTGTCCTAACCACATAGAGTCCTTTGGTGTGAAGTCCTGTACAATAATGACTTCAGTGCTTCAGATCATACAAGGAAGCATCTGAACGTGTCATTTCATAATTGTTACTGGAATCATGTACAAAGGGGTGAAAATAATAAATTTATAAATAAAAGCATTAGGACATTACTAGTGAAGATTCTTGTCACACTCCAATTAGAGATTCATGAAGTGTGACAGCAGATTATCCATGTTACTATTCTACCATGAAAAATCTTCTTTTAGTTGGTAAATTTTCATTTAATTCAAAATCTCAAATTCAAAGTTACAAGAAATAGGAATGAGTACGGAGCACTATTATTAATGGAATTTAGAACCTACTCTATCCCATGTTCTCGGTTCTAATGTTTCCACACCTACTTCCATGAGGTAGAGGACATGGAATGGACCATCTATATTCTAGACATAACTAAGAAGTTAGAAGTTAAAGCCTATAGGTTTAAAGAGTGTTCATACCAATCCTATGGAAATTCTTAATTAGCCCTACTGTACATAACAAAATATATATTTTTAACTTAATACATATTCAAGCTAAAGTCTGGATGATTTTAGAATTTTATATAATATGCATCCAAGGCCTAAGACCAATCTTTATCTTTTAATAGAAAAACATATTTCGCATATTAAATAATCTGGTTTATTTTACCTTACAAAATCTTATTTCCATCAACCGATTTCGACTAATCCCAGAATCTTAAATTTAAAGTCAAAAGAAGTAACGATGAGCAAATAATGTCAATAATCTTACTAGCTACCAAATTATAGAATTTGTTCGGTCACCTATGCATAGGTAGGTTCAAAATCAATATTATAGGTCACAAGGTGGATTTTGATTCTAATCTTTCAAAATCTACTCCCAAAAGATAGAGTACAAGATACAAATCATCTCCATATCCTATAATACTTATTCGATAATTTGTACGTCAAGCATGTGAGATATGAGATATAGATTCAAGATATCCCATACCCATTCTATAAATAATTATAAATATTGAATATAGTAAAATTTAATCTTTTTAACTTGACATGTGTAATATTTTTAACTTATCATATATTTAAGAGTTAAGTTTAGCTTTGTCAAGATATATTTAATACATGTTTACAGCTTAAGTCTAATTTTGATTATGTTTTTTTTTTCTTTTTTTTTTTGGGTGGGGTGGGGGGGAGGGGGTGCGTATATCAATTTCGTTTTGTTTTGTTTTTCCGATTCAATTCAAATGAAATCAACTACAAACTTTTAGTTTGATACATATAAAAAATATATTAAAAAATTGAATCAATGAAGAAGAAGAAGAGAGAACAAATTTTAGTTTCGATTCAATTTTATGTTCTTGTTAGTCATTTTGTATGCCAATGAAGAAAGAGAAATGAGGAAAAGTTGATACAACAAGATTATAAAATGTGTTAGGTTCTTTTTAAATAGGTTTTGATGATAACAAAAATGTAAAAAGATTATAATGAGTTTATCAAGTGTGCAGTTTTTTAATAAAGAAGATGAAAAATAAATAGTATTAGGTTACCTAAAGAGATATCTAAAGATGTATTGGAAGAGCAGAATAAGTTTAATACAATCTAGAGGGAACTCAAAGAGTATGAGTTTATCAAACTAATGATGACGAATCAAGCACAGATTATTCACAGCTCTCTTCAAATCAGGTTTTAACGTGTTTTCAAGGCCCAACTCCAAAAGATGAATTTATTTGAGTAATGTATTCATATGTTCCACTAAGTAGGGACACAATCCATGAGAATTAAATCAAGATAATCAATTTGTCAAGTTTTTACATAAATGAAGATTTCTGCATATTTTAAATTAAAAAGATGTTGTTGCAATTTCATTTCAATTTTATGAAGATTTTAACTACCTTTTATGATCTGATCAAGAAGACTTGAAGATATGAAGATTAGAGGCAATGTTTTTCAAGTTGGTTAAGTTAACATTAAAGAACTTGAAGATAAATATGAATTGAACATTCTTATTTTCATGGGATATCAAGAGGACTATTGAAGATTAGTTCACACAACTTTTAAGACAAAGTTACACAAATTTTTTCAAGACAAACCAAGGATAATTTTGAAGATAAGCATCAAGCATTAGTTGTTAAGATTAAATTTGAATTCAAAATTCGAAAATCAATTCTAAGATAATGAAGTGCTAGATATTATTTGAGAATATCTTAGAAGACTTATACAACAACCTGCAATAAATATTTTGAACGTTAAAGTCCAGGAACTTATATATGAGAAGGTTTCCTTTCAATAAAAAATAGAAGAGAAAGAAATATCGCTATGCACAAGAAAAAACAATCTGCTACTTACTCTTATGATTTTTGAACCAAGATTGTGCAATAATCTTTGTATTGTAAATTTTATTGTTTTTGGTTCTTTTATTTGATTAGTGGAGGATGAAATTACACTAGAAATACTCAAGAGGGGTGGGGATGAATCGAGAATTAGCACTAAAAACCCAAATAATTAATTTTTTAAAGTAATAGATTAAAATAATATGATATGCAGCGGATAAGCAAAGACAAATATATTGCGTAATATAAAGAGAATAGGGATAGAGAAGATCAATTCAATATATTAACGTGGAGTTTAGTAACTTTTAACTCTCCATGGTCTACCAATGCCTCAAACGAGGTCTTCACCACCACTTGTATTAATTTTAGAAATTAGCTCAAGATGAGCAATTAAATGAATAGAAATAAATATTTCCTCTCTCTGTCTCTCTCTTTCTCTCTCTCTCTCTCTAAGTGCTTTTAAATGAATAGCAATGAATTTTGAATTGAGGACTAGAGCTCATTTTTTTCTCTCTAAAAGATTTACAAATATTATATACAAGAGAACAAAAGAATAATTTGTTTAATTGCAATAAAGAGCTTGTAAATGATTTTAGCACTTCGGTTTTTTTTTTCCAAGACTTGTATATAAATAGCTTTTGAATTTCAAAAGTCCATTAAACACAACGTCTATAATCTGCCAAATATTAAATGTGTTTCAACGGCTCTTTTCTTACCACGTTAGGTTCAGACTTTAAGTTGTTGTGCCTCAAATACTCGTTGCGCCACAAGTGTCGCGTCCTAACTTTATCCTTGACAGCCATCTCACACACGCACTTTTTTCAAGCCTCAAATTTGAATTGTCATGCCCTAAACTTCAATATGTCAAGGCCTTAACGTAACCCTCAGTAGTCTGTTTACTTCTTCAGCTTTTCATGCATCAGACTTAAACTTGTCGAGCCTTGATCACTTCCCTTACTTAAGCCTTGACCAACCCCTCGACCGCTGGTTTAGCATTCTAAGTCTTGACTTAAGCTTTGTCACACCTTGATCACTTGATATATCTTGCCCTCAACAATCACTGTTCCTGCTAAAACCTATAGGAAACTCCACAAAACATACACAAAGCACACCACACACACACACACACACACACACATATATATATATTGACTAATTAAGAGTAGTTTATAAAAAATAAATAGTTAATCATGTACTATATTGTCTCATCAAAATTCACGTTGAACTTGAAGTTCAACAATCTCCCTCTTTTTTATGAAGACAATTTATGTGCAATTAACTCACATTTACTATAGTACTTCCCCTCAATTAAGCATTCAGGTTCTAAGAAAATTTCCAATTTTTCAGATCTCAAAACAGATTTCTGATGCTTAATTTGGGGAAAATATAAACTACAATTAATATGTCAATTTCTCCCCCCATCTAAATAGACTTCATGCATATTTTTAATTGTGTATCCTACACTTCCCCCTCTTTATACTCATAAAAAACAAATATACAACGTATTTAATATATGCAAGCAAGGAGAGATGCATAGATATACAAAATTTAGCTGAAAACAAATGCCTCATCAATAGGGGACTTTACAAATGCCTCGATAGAAAACTTCACACACTTACCTATACATAGATAGGACTTCACATACCTACTTACACACAAATAGGACTTCACCACGCTTGCCTATATCGTATAGACTTCACAACTTGCGTATGCTTAGATAAGACTTTACCACACTTGCTTACATGTATGTAGGATTTCACCACTTGCCTATGCTTAGATAGGACTTCACCATAAATGCCTTAGTTCATAAAGACTTCACAACATAATGCCTACACACAATAGGACTTCACCACATTTGCCTCATCTCATGGAGACATCATACCACAATGCCTACATGCAATAGGACTTCACTATAGGTGCCTCAACACTTGAGGGCTTCACAACATATTTACCTACACATAGGAAGACTTCACCGCATTTCAAGCTCACATGTAGTAGATATGCAAACATAACAAAGCATCATCATTACAAATGCATATTATGCATCCTTAAAAATGATTAGATCAAAAGTCGATCATCTCAGAAACATATCAAATCAAGCACAGACCATATTTTTAGGCATGTATTATATTTAGCAGTTGTTTGACCCAAAAACTTGTTCTCTATCAGCTTTGATTCAATAATACTAAGCACTTATCTTACTTGGTAATTCTCAATTCTCTTCTTAAAGTACAAAATCGATCTTCACTCAAGGGTTATGTAAAAATACCAACAATTTGATTGTTTGTATCTATAAATTCTAAGCTGATATCTTTATTTAAAATATAATCTTGGATGAAATGATACCTAATTTCAATATGCTTGGTCCTTGAGTGTTAGATTGGATTTTTAGTTAAATTTATAGTACTTGTATTATCACAAAGAATTGAAGCATTTTCAAACTTTAAACCATAGTCAAGTAAGGTTTGTTTCATCCATAAAAATTATGTACAATAACTACCAATTGCTATTACTCAACTTCAATAGTTGAAAGTACAATTGGGTTTTATTTCTTTGGGTGCCAAGATATTAAATAATTCTAAGAAAATAGCATATGTTGCTTGTGCTTTTCCTATCTACTTTGCTTCTAACAAAGTTAGAATCAGAGTATCTAATAAGATTGAAAGAAGTAAATTTAGGATACCACAAGCCAATTTCAATCATGCCTATAAGATACTTGAAAATGCCTTTTACTACATTCAAGTGTGATTCTTCTAGGCATGATTGAAATCATGCACATGCACATACACATACATATAACATGATGTCAGGTCTAGAGGCTGTCAAATATAATAAACTATCTATTGTGACTCTATACACCTTTTCACATACATTTTTACCATTTTGATCTTTATCAAGCTTTATACTTGTGCTCATAGGTGTTGGTTTTGATTTGCAATTATCCATTTTGAACCTTTTTAATAATTCTTTTGTATATTTAGCTTGGTTAATAAAGGTTCCATTTTTGGCTTGTTTGATTTAGAGACCAAGAAAATAATTGAGTTCCCCTATCATACTCATTTCAAATTCATTTTGATGGACTCAGCAAAATCTTTTGTAAGACTTTTATTTGTAGCTCTAAACACAATGTCATCTATATAGATTTGAATAATTAATGTATCTGACTTGTGATTTATAATAAAAAGGTTGTATCAACTTTTCCTCTTAAAAACTCATTATTTAACATGAAGCTATTGAATCTTTCATACCAAGCTCTAGGAGCTTCCTTTAGTCCATAAAAAGCTTTGTTTAATCTAAATACATGATTAGGGAATTCATTATTTTCAAAACTCAGTGGTTGCTCTACATAGATTTCTTCCTTTATAGAATCATTTAAGAAAGCACTTTTAAAATCCATTTGAAGAGTAAAATTCTTATAAGCAGTAGATGCCAAAAGCACTCTTGTAGATTCTAATCTAGCAACTAGAGCAAAGATCTCATCAAAATCAATTCCTTCTTCTTGATTGTAACCTTTAGCAACTAATCTAGTCTTATTTCTTGTTATTAAACTAGATTCATCAAGCTTGTCTCTAAACACCCATTTAGTTCCTATGATAGTTTTATTATCAGGTCTAGAAACTAAATTTCATACATTGTTCATTGTAAATTGGTTTAATTATGCCATAATTCTTGCAAAAATTATTCATTTCATGATTTTCAAACACTCCCTATGGTCACTTCAAATTGTAATAATATTAAGACTTTTTTCATTTTGACTTTCTTGCAATATCTAAAAAAGACATAATTAGTTTTGTCTTTAGATGTGAGAAATAAAGTCTATGTATATCTAGTGAAATCACCAACAATAACCAATATATATTTTTTGCCTCCTAAAGTTAAAGTTTGGGTAGAACCAAATAAATCCATATGCAATAGTTCTAATGGCTTAGATGAAATAGCCATGAAATTCCTAATTTTTATTTTATAAGTGTATTGTTGAATTTAAGCATGATATATATATATATATATATTGATAGTGAGTTTAATTTTGATGAGCATTATGATGTGTGAAAGTGTAGAATTATTTAAATATGTTAGATTAATTATTTATTGAGTTTGTAAAATATTAATATGCCTTAAAGTGTGTTATTTATGCTTAGAATAAGTGGAATGTATATATATATATATAAATATCTTTAGGTAGCAGAAAAATAGGCTAAAAACTTAGCCATTAAACCTCCATTATGTACCTTAAGACAAAGATATTAATTAACCCAAAACAAAGTCATTAAGCCTTTAATGTCCACATGCCCTTAAAGTCAACATAGGATAAACTTAAACTACTTAACCTCTAAAAATTCGGCCAAAAATCCCAGACCAAACCAAAAGCCCTCCATTTGCCCTAAAACCTCTTCTTCTTCACTCCAAAAAGGCTCCCAAGGTGAACCAAGTTTGAGACTTGATTTTCTACAACATCCACTATCAAAAGCTTGATCTAGAGTCATTAAACCAAGCCTTGAAGTTCTTGTGGTAAGTGTGTTCTTCAACTTTCTTTTCTATGCATGAATATGTAGTCTTGATGCCATATTTGTTTAAATTCATGCTCCATGATGTTTTGAAGGTATATGATGTGTTATAGGACTAGAGTGGTTAGTTTTATGTGCTTAGGATGAGTTTTGAAGTGTTGGAAGTATTGGTGAATGCATATGATTGATGACTAAGTGTTGGGTGTAGTTATTTGGGGTTGAAGTATGATTTGTGTATGATGATTTATGGTGGAGTGTTTGATGTTTTGAGTTGGAGTTTATGTTGTTTGAATAATGTAATGAACATATAACAAGCTTTGGCAAACTTGGAATGAGTTTAAGAGAAATTTGGAAGTGTAAATTTAATATGAAAAACAGAGGAGCTTAAAGGAATTTTCGCAACCTGTCACAGAGTTTACGCCGGCAAAGTACGCTGGCGGTGTTGAAGGGTATGCTGCCGGCGTACATAAGGAATTTAGCGGTGTTGAGGATGCACTCGGGGACCAGATTGGTCGACCTTTAACGCTGGCAAATTTTTACATCTACGCCGCCGGCGTTGAAGTCCGGCGTTGGTTTCCCTGTTTCGAAGCCTGTTTGTAATTTGGCTGTAACTTTTTCATCCGACCTCCGTTTGAGGTGATTCAAGTCGCGTTGGAAAGCTTAAAAAGAGATCTAAAATTTTCAAGTTTTAAGATTTTACAAATTACAAAAGTATCAGTACTTAAATTTCAATTCTTTCCAGCTGATATACTTTCCAACAAAGTTTAAAACTTATTATTGTTTGCTAAAAGTTGTTCAAAGCTTGATAAATGGTCATTTAAGTATTTGTTAAGTATTGTATGATAATATATGATATCTAAATGCTATGTGATGATGTTATAATGATTTATTTGATTTTCTTTGGATGATTATACTTGAGATTTGATGAACATATATACTTAAACTAAGAATGAGTTTGTAATTACCTTTTTTTTTTTACAGTGATTGATTCCTTTTCGGTTATTCCCATTGACTCTCAAGCTAGTGCAGGTACGCAGTAACTAGTTTGTCTCTGTGTTAGGATAGGCATTTATGAAAACTATATATATTAAGAAAAAAAAACTTAATTGTGAGTGTTGATTTGTGTTTTACACCGTTAAATCCAATCCCTGCCCAGGGTGGCATGAGTGCCTAGGGGCGCCCCCTCACAGATTGGGTGAGCCTGGGGTGGAATTGGTATCCGGTTCAGGGAGCGGCACCCTACTCAGATTAGGCATGGTAGATTTAGGTGTTTTCTGTAAAATTATCTAGAACGGTATAAGTATCCAAGCTACTTATATCAACCCCCTGAGCGTCAAGGTTGTTACTCAGGATTCCCCCACTATCCTTGTTGCCCGGAGTTTGAATACTCCATGTTGAATTACTAACTAAAGACTAAATAATAATTGAGTGGTTGTTGCATCTTGCATTTAGTTCAGGCTTGTGTGAATCATCTCGCTTTTGTTTTCGTTACTTGTGTACTAGGCCTCTGGTTCATATTTTATCTATTTCAGGTGAGGATCTTGATGAGTCTTATGCGAGCTTGGGTTATAGTCCTGATTTTGAGGATTTTCTGGAGGAGTTTGAGGACTAGAGATGGCCCTGGACTGGTTGGAGCCCAATCTTTTTGTAATAGACTAGATATATAGGTTAGATAGTTGTTTATTAGTTCTTGATGAACTATATGTTTTGTAGTTTTGCTAAGGCTTGTAAGAAGCCTTTTAGTTGTAATATATATATGTATGTATGTATGTACCTAGCTTGTATAACCTGAACTATTTTCTTATAATGTTTGTACATATATGGTATTGTGTTTTGAAAGTAAGCTATTAAGTAAATAATTTTCAAAATGACTTATGTTGTGAAATTAGACAAACAATTCATCAAACATTTCTTCTCGAACAACCTTACATATAATTCTACAGATTATATGTGGTTGGGGAACTGTTATCACTTATTTTAAATATAGGGGTGATAGCGGGTCCTTACATTAGAAGTGGAAATAACATCCTTAGACTTAAAATAAATTTTAGTTTGCTTTTCTTTTTGACATGCTTGACAAATCTTGTCTTCTTGAAAAATTATTTTTGGTAAACCTTTTACAAGATCCTTTTTAACAAGTTTTGAAATGATTTACATGCTAGCATGTCCTAGTTTTTTATGCCAAAACCAACTATTGTCATTTTCAGAATATAGACAAGTTTTATTTGAAGATTTAAAATCATCTAAATTGATTTTGTAAATATTTCCTTCTTTATATCCTTCAAAACATGTTTGGTTATTGTCAATTATTTCAATAAACACTTTTTGGCAGTAAATTTTACTTTAATACCATTGTCGCACAATTAGCTAACACTAAAAAATTATGTTTTAAATTATCAACGAGCAAAATATTTTTAATAAATAAATATTGATTAATGAGAATGTTATCTTCACTTAAAGCGGCCGATTTTCTATTGTCCCTAAAGTCTCTCATGATCCTTCAAGTATTGATGTAAACTTAGACGTGTCTCCTATCATATACATAGAACAGTCACTGTCTAAGTACCATTTATCACTTTTACTTCAGGATCCCTGCAAAAGAGTTCATTACTTCTTTGGTGCCTATTCTAGTTTGGGTCCTTTTTTATTAGGGGTATAAAAACTTTTTTTTGGGAACCCAGATAAACTTACTTTGATGATTCAAATTTATGGATTTCCTTATTTTACAGTTATGTGCAATAGATCTATTTTATTAGGGGGTATAAAAACTTTTTTTTTTTTGGAACCTAAACAAACTTACTTTGATGATTCAAATTTATGGATTTCCTTATTTTACAGTTATGTACAATAGATCTACCTCCTTTATGATTTCATTTCTCCAGCTTTCACCATATGCAACATTTGTGGTCTTAATTTTAATGTCCAGCAAATCATTTAATTTCAAATTTTTTATTCATTTCCTTTAATTCATTATTTTTGCTTTTCGAATTTTTTCACTTAATTTTTATCTTTTCATTTTCTATTTTTAGACTGTTTATTTCATCATTTCGCTTTTCAATTTTAGATCTAATTTCTTCATGTTAAGTCTAAAAAATTTCTAATTGTTCTCCAACTTCTACTATTAAGGAAGTTAGCATGTTATTCTTTTTCTCAGCTTTCATTAATTTGCAGCATATTTTTTCATGCATAACATGCAATTGGGCATATGAAGGAGAAGAGATAGATTTTACCTCATTATCTAGAGCCATGAAGCATATATCTTCATCTTCTGAATCAGATGAATCTTCATCGCTTCATGTTGCCATTTAAGCTTTCTTCTTCTCATCCTTTGATCTCTTTTTAAGCAGATGGTAGTACTACTAGATGTGTCCTGGTTTTTTGGCAGTTGAAGCATGTGATCATATCCTTTCTTTTATGTTTGGATGAGCTGTTGTCATCCTCCATCCTTTTTGACTTAAGCCTCATAAATTTCCTGAGCTTTTTGGCCATCAAGATAAGATCCTCGTTTTCATCTTCTTCATTACTGGACTCTTGTCTCATGGCTTTCAGAGCAACTGCCTTTTTGTTGCCTTCTTTGCCTTGCTTCTTGATAAGCTCATGGGTTTGAGTGCACCAAGAAATTCTTCTTTACTTAAGGCACTAAGTCCTCGAGCTTCCTCTATTGTTGTCCTTTTAGCTTCCTAACCTTTTGGAAGTGACTTGAGAAATTTAGAATTGATTTTTAAATTAATAAAGCTCTTCCAAAGCACACTTAAAGGATTTATAATGTTAATAAATCTATGGTGCATTTCATCACTAGTTTCATTTGTGAGCATTTAAATTTTTCAATTCACCGCATAAAAGACTTATTTGGGTATCTCTAACTCTAGATGTTCCATCATAACTCTTTTCAAGCTCATCCCATATTTCTTTAGTGGTAGAACATGTACAAATTCTATTACAATCTCTTTTATTTAAACAATAATGTAAAATATTCATGGCAATTTCACTTAGATCTAATTTTTTCCAATCCTCTTTTGTATAATTTGCTACTAATATTCCTTCAATTTTAAGAGGCCCATTTTCAATAACATTCAATATTAATGCATTTTGAGCTTTTAAGAAGATTGTTACCATACACTTCTAGTAAAGATGGTAATTACCTCTATATAGAAGCGAAGGTTTGTTTATCGCTTACCCCTCTAGAAACCTTGGTGTGTTTGAAGCCATGATCTTGACTCTATTTGGAGATTAAGATAAGAAACAATCACTATTCTTGCTAAAATCGTTAGGAAACTCCACAAACATGCACAAAGCGCGCGCGCGCATACACACACACACACACATATTTGACTAATTAAGAGTAGTTTTACAATAGATAAATAGTTAATTGTGCATTATATTATCTCATCAAAATTCACGTTGAACTCAAGTTCAATAGAGGAACTGTAGTGTGTTTTTCTTTTAATTTGTATTACAAGTAGAAGCTCTACAGTCAGTGTTAGTTAAGGTGAAGTTAGGGAGGATGAGTAGAGTGGAATTATGAATTACTTGTAAATAAGTTTTGATTAGATTAATGGAACATACCCATATCGATTATGGGTCGAGGCTTGAAGCTGGAAGAGCAAACTTGTGCACAGGATGGAGCTACTATATATCGCTGACTTAGCTTTTCTTCTCCATTCTTTTAATTTCCTGCAAGTTTTAGTTTATTTGTTTGCATAACTTATTCTCACACTTAGAATGAAGGGGATATTTTTTAGAAGGCTAAAATTTAAACTTTTGGTTATAATTAATTCAACCCCCTTGTTGACTATAAAAGAGGGTCCAACAAAATGTAATTTACTTGTAATAATAAGTTTAAACTAATATTTTAAAGTTGCTAAGATAGACCTATAACATCTTGAATTATACGTTTACTTAGTTTTGATAATTGTCAAATCGATAGTAATATCTTGTGGAAATTTTAGTAAATGTCAAAAAAATCATTCCCATTTTTTTTCCTGAATTTAAATATCGATAATTGCCAATATAGTTAGTAAAAGATGTAATCAAAATAAAAATATAAGCATATACGAGACATATATCAAAGAAACGTTTTTAATAAGATATAATAATAATAGTATGATTAAAAATAAAATAAACATTAAGAATAATAAGTATGATGGTAAATTAGATCCTAAGAATAATTCAAAAGGTATAAATAAAGGATAAATCCTATAAATTTATAACAGTAAAATATAAATAAAATCAAATTAAGGACAATTTGATTGTTATTTAGGTCATAAAATATCAAAACATTAATAACTTAAATTCTTAATAAATAATTATAATTTACGATAATATATATTAAAGCTGAAAAATAAAAGTCTTAAACTAAAAGTTTTAAGTATACCATAGTGTTTAGAATATTTAATATAGTAGGTATGTGAGTTTTTACCTAAAAATATTATCGAATGAGTATTTATCGTATGTGTTAATTGGGCCAAAAAAAAAAAAAAAATCTCTCCCCAAGTTCTGCAAGTTGAAGGCCACGAAATTTTTCCCCTACAATTCTCTTCCTATCATTATTGTCTCCCTGTCTTCTCTTTTTGTCTTTCTCGAAGTCTTCCATCGAAGACTAATGGGGGAAAAAAAAAACTCTTCTCCTGTAGAGAAGGAAAAAAAAATGAAATGAAATAAAAAAGAAAACCAAAAGCTCCTCCAAACTTTAAAAGTCCATATCTTTCACATATTATAGCCGATTTTAATTTCGTAAGTGGTGTTTAATCGTGGCAATACGCTCTTCAATTCAAGACCACATAAGGTAAAGTTAAGTATGTTTGTCTATAGTGTGCATATTTATAATGATATAAACTTATGTCATGCTAATGTGTATTTTGACTGTCTGATATTATATTTCACTTATCAAAGGGATAATAAACTAACAAATGAAAATACTAGATAGTAGAAAATTAATCATAACATTAGATGATTTGATTTCTAAAGTCAATTTGTTAGTAAATAGAAATTTAGAGACAAATCGCTAGGGTTGAAATGTACCTGATGGGATCAATGATTGATCAAAATCTACAAATTTTAAGCTCAAATTAAAATTCTAATTTCACAAACATGAAAATGATAATATCTTAATCCTATATAGCCCAAAAGCTTAGTTTACCCTATAAGATCCGGAAACTCTAATCGCATAGGTGATAAAACTAAATCTATCTGATCCCGTGGAATTTAGATTTTAGTTTTCAACCCAAAAAGATGTAAGAAAAATATAGAACCTTAACTATTGAGACATCTTTAGTATAATACTTGAAAATTCTCAAAACACAAAAAGCTAAGCATGCTTAGGCACCATGATTGGTAACCTCCTGGAAAATGAGTAATAGTTCGTCAAAACAAGTGATATATCGATAAGTATAGGCAATAACTGATTGGTTAGAATGAATTGTCATATTTTTTAAGTGTATTGGTTCACAAACGATATCTTAAAAGTAAATTACTTGGGTAGAGACATACCTGATAAGAACTTATATTAGGTTTGATTTATGAAGATAGAAATTCAAACTGAGATTTTAATATCAAAAACACTAAAACAAAAATATTCTTAACTTATATAACACCAAATCGTACTTTAGTTTTTAAAATCCTAAACCGTAATTTGGTAGACAAAAACCATAATATTACTCAATTGTGTAAACATAAAACACTAGAAATCAAGTCAAAACTATCTCTTATAAAATCTAAGACTTAAAACCTGATTTAAATATTTTGTTTGATATTAGTTAGTAATTTAGTTGTGTACTCATCAATATCTATCTGATATAATAAATTATTCATCTTATATATATAATAAATTCCTTAAAATACGAAATTGATCCATTTTAATTTTCCTCTTCACCGTAAAACAACAACATACAACATTTTCAAAAACATTTCACCTCACCTACTCTTCATTCCTTAGGAAAATAACATCATTTCCTATTTTCAAAATCTTAGGGAAGAAAGAAGAAATCATGATGACTTATATTCTTTAATAATACTTACATAATTAGTTATGTTTAATAGAAGAAAATATGTACATCATGTTAGTTCAATTTCAATCATAGGTTAAATGTCATTATATAAATGCTCATTATGTTTTATAAAGTAAAAATTAACTAAAGAAACAATTAGAATTAAGTAAAGTAAACCAATAACATAGTTTCGATCATTAATAAGAATAGAGATATTATATGGTAAGCTTACGTAATTTAAATCACACACAACATATACTCATGAGTGAAAATGGAATCAGAGAGGAAAAATAAAAGCTTAGAAAACCTTATGCCCTTCTAATGAAAGTTTCGACCCTATAAGAAAACTTAAGTAAATTTTAATTGAATTTGATAAATGGAACATATTTGATCATTCGATCAATAAGAAGACTGGATATGTAATTAAACTTTAATATATGACCTTATATATAAATATAAGATTTAGGTCATACGTATACGTAGAAATAAGGTTTGAAACATAAATTTGATACGACATAAGTATTATATGGATGAAAGGTAATTTAGCTTTGATTCTATTAGATAAACTCAATAATGAGCCTGTATAGACATATGAAGATTTTGACACATATAATAGTAAGAAGGAGGAGGAGGAGGAGGAGGAAGAGGCTCCTAAAACAAAACTTAGAGTAATTCATTAGAAAATCAAAATGATACAAATTGTGATTGTGAAATTAAACCTAAGAAATAATTCCGAAACCCTTAGTAAGAAATTCAACACTTGATATAAAGTATAGATTGTTGTAAATCATAGAAATATCAATTGGTGTAATCAAATTAACTAAAATTACATACTTAAAATAAGATCAAGACAACCAAAATGAAAATAAATATAATTATATATGCTTTGATTAAAAAGTAGAATAATGGACTTAAATTAAGTTTAATCACTAACACTTGATGAAATAAACATAAAATAAGGAATTGAATTTGAAATAAGAATTAAGAATGCAAGACAAGAAAGATAGACATCATTGTGATACTTTTCGAAACCTTAAAATAACATATGAAAAAAATACAAAATAATTAGTTTAAATCGATAATTAAGAACTACGTTTGATAGGCTTTCTAATGACTATTCATATGCTAAAATCCAAGTTAAAACAAGCACAATATGCCCAATTTAAGATTATGTGACTAAAATCAATATTTGAAAACATTTAAAATATTTTTCGTAAGAAAACTAGATTTATACAAACTTTACAATTTAACTTACGAAACATAACCTTTGCAAGCTTAAAAATGACTAATTATATATTAAAGTTGGATTAAGAATGTTAAAACTCGAGTTTAAGATACAAAAACATAACAAGTTTCATTTTGTGAATAATAGTGTAGTAATAAGTATCCGTTACTAAATTCTCAGGGGATATAGATCAGTCTTTGGGTTTTCTTGTAGCTTTTTATGACACCTAAACAAGGATAAATAGATGAGTATATTTTGATGACCTTCATATTTGCTTGTGCTTGTAGGTTTAGAGTATGATATTTTTTTTATTAATATAAATTAAATGATTCATCTATGGGGTTGGGAAATTTATGCTTATGGTTGCTCGTGTTTGTTATTTGTATTGAAAATACTATACATTATTCTAAACATCAAGTATTGAGTGTTGCTTAATTATTTTGATCTTTGCTAGTGTCTGTTAATTGTCTGATCATCAAATAAATGGACTTAATAATTATTGGCATGATAATTACAAAATTGAGCATGCATTGCACAATTGCATTGTAGAAGGCTATCACCACTACACTTTGATATGGATGGCCGCACTGTCCCGTGAGGATGATGAACATGGAGAATTGAAGTGATATGTGCCTAATATGTACCATGGACTTTGTTCTAGAGGAATGAGAACTAAGTCGTCATGGGAAGATGGCCCATCTCCTAGGATCGTGCCAGGGTCATTATTATGAATATCTTGCTTCAAGGTTTGTTGTTATATGTATATTTTTTTCTATTTATGAAAAACTTCTTGAATAAATTTGATTCCCAAAGTAGTAGTGGTCCAGGTGCTGATGTGTAGATGTACCCCAACCCTTGATTCGGAGGGCGTCAATCCGAATATATATATGGGTACCGGTTGGCCATATATATTTGTTCATTTGCTTATTTGCATTGTATATACTTGTTTAATAACTTGTTTGTTATTACAAGAATGGTATAGAACGAGGGTATACTTCACTCAGCTGGTTGTAGCTAACTTTCCAACAGTTTGCTTTTGCAGGTACACTGAAATCTGTGAAGGTATAGGATCTAATTACAGAGCGCACTAAGGATCGAACTTCACAAGATAAGCAGATGATTGTAAATTTAGAGGAATAAACTTAGTTGAGAGATAAAAACTTAAAATGTAGTTTTATTTCTTATTTAAACTTAGTTGATATTTTTGTTAAACCTAAGTTTACCTTATCTTGCCGTTTGGTAGGATATCTGATTCTCTACGGTCTTTGTGATCCGTAGAAGTTTTGATATCTAAGAAATTATTTTCATAATAATTGAATATATATTATATATATATGTGCAACACAATGAGAGATAATTAATTAGAATTTTGCGACTTGCATGGCAATTTTCATGTTGTAGGTGCATATGTAATATGGCGATTTAAGACAATCCTGCTAGGTCCCCTCTAAGGTTGCTACAAGACCTATAAATTCTTTTTGTCTATAGCATTGAAAATAGATTATTTTTAATTATTTATTATTTTTTTTTGTTGTTTGTTTTGTTTTATGGATCGAGGTGAGTTGAAATTTAACCTTGTCTTTGTGGATTGAATTTAGAGATTTGAAAACAAAGTTTTACATTCTTTTATGGATGGAAAAGGGAGGAAGAAAAAGGAAGAAATAAATTTAATGATAATAATTTAATTAAAACTTAAAATGGCAACCACCTGTCTAGAAGATATATGCCATCGGTAAATATAAAACTATATTATTAATTCTCTGCCATTTTCATTACTTACCTTTTTTTTTTTTTTACAAAACTAATAGTTCCTTCGCTTCACATGAACAATTATTCATTCTCTCCTCATTCGATGTAAAATTGTTATTATGGTGTTAATACAAGAAATGATAATTCATAATGAATTACTATTACATAAAATTATGAATAGTAATTCATGTTCTCAACTCATTAATTGTCATTCAATATTTTATTGTTTAACTTTGTCATAAAATACCCATATTTTGAAAAAATTATCTATATAATTATCTTCATTCTGTAACAAAAACGGGATACTTTAGATATTTTACTATTTCACTTCAATAATTACTTGCTTTACTTATTATACTAAATGAATATAGTAATAATTATTATAATCTTATCATATTATTTTTAAATTGAAATTTTATTCATCATTTATTCTAGACATTGAAGTGAACGAGCCATTAACGAATGAAATGATTTTTTTTTTTTAAACGGAAGCAAAAAATATGAAATAAGATAACTGTGTTCCTCTTCCCAAAGTCAAGGGATGTATAAAATGAAAATGAAATATCCTAAAAAGATTTAAAAAAAAAAACACATAATAATTAAATAACAAGAAACCGAAGGTAACCGTTGACGGAGAGAGAGAGAGAGAGAGCAGAGCTCCTGGATTCATCACTAATCAAACCATTTAATTTAACCATGGGGCGCCGAAAGGATGTCGTCTTTGAGGTATAAACAAAACCCTAACCCAAATTCGTACTTGAATTTTTGTTGTAAAAGATTTTGTTTTTCTTTTTATAAGTAGAAATATAAGCAAAATATTTAGGTGCCTTTTATTTTTATTTTTTTTCCTCTTCATTTGGGATATTCAATTGGGTATATTTTCAGGGTCAAAAGATCTCTCCTTTCTCGGATTATTATTTTGCTGATTAGACGCTGTCAATGCTGTAATTTTTTTTTTAAAGCTAATTTCCACCCACTCCCTGGATCTTTCAATCACTTGAATGCATTGGTAAGTTTTCGTCTTCTTCTTCATTTTTTCTTTGTTTTTTAAAATCAAACTTTTTCCCTACTCTGTGTTCATGTGTCATATATATATGTATGTATATATTTTAATGAAATTTTATACTGTATTTTGATATCTCTGGATTGTGGAATAACAAATAATGCTGGTCTTGTTTGTTAGTTTTTTATGATTTAACAATGTAAGACATGAACGAAAGTGAAAAGAAAAAGAGAATGTGCATGTGGTGAGAAACATAACTGTTTATTTTTTGCTATTTTAATGCAGTTGTTTGTCTGTGATGACCATCTAAAAGCAATTTAACCGAGGAATTATTATTTGGTAATTGCGATGAAATTTATTCTTTTAATGGCTATATTCACAAGGATGTTGAAACTTCTTTGTTTTTTTTTTTTTTTTTAATTTTTTAAATATATAAGTAGGTAAAGATATGATCTTTGGGCACTTTTTAAATAAAAATAACAATCTTTTTAGTATGTGGGATTGTGGAATCTTTTTTAGGATTTAGAATCCCGTGAAAATAAGTAATACAATATAAGTGGCCTTTTTTTTTTATAATTATTTTATTTTGTTTATTTTTGCTGCTAATATATTAGTGTTTTGGACTGTTAAATATTCCTAGCTTCTTGTGTTTACAAAGTAGTGTATTGGGCATTTGATTTCTGGTATCGGATTCGTGTTAACTTTTCCCAGCTGGTTGGAATCTTGTAAATTGGTCTTTTGCTTGTCCCAGAAAGTGAGCATGAGAGTTGAATAATTCATGAATTTTAGAGGCCATACCATGGCTTTTGTTTTCCCATTCTTTCCTCGCAGCCTTTGTTCTTGGAGGCTCTATTCTATATCCTCTGTTGATTCCTTTCTTGCATTATGACTCCTGAGTAAGTATGCGCATGAGATGCTCGTACTGCTGTGGTTCGAGCGATGCTTGGGACAGAAGCCTTTCTTGTCGTTCTTAGGTTTTTCTGGAGTTTATGTTGTGCTTTTCTAAGGTTTATCATGGAAAAGTTAAAGGAGAAGTGCAAGAAACTTTTCAATGTAAGAGGTCATCTTTGTTCAAAATTAAGGCTTTGTGTTTGAATATTGACTGATGGTTGAGTCTAGGCTGTTTCCTGTCACAAGGTTTGTTTAGCTAATAAGAAAAAATCAACTGAAAGTTATATGTCTAATTACTCTTATGTTTTGCTGGTTTTATATATTTATTTTTTCTTGACTCTCCATCAAAAGCAAAGACTATGGGTACAACATAGTAGTGGCGAATGGTCTTGTTTAGTCATGCTAATATACTGATTAGTTTGCTATATGAAAAAGATATTCTCAGCAGCTTTATCTGAAAGATCTTAGTATGAGCAATTTGCTAATAGATATCGGCATTGTATCAGGCTTCTAGATTTTTATCTACTGTGAAGTGTTTACTGGGAAATGAACCATTGTTCCACCTCTCTGCTATTGGATTGTTCTCTAGATCTATTATCACCATTTGATGATCTACTTTTGCTGGTTGCTGCTAATCTCTTTGATTGGCACTTGTCTTACAACAGTGTGGAGGTTGTCTTGGATGTTGTACTAAACCACCATTGGTAATCTCTGGAAATCAACCTGCAAAGGGACAGGAAAGCCAAGGACCGGCTTTGGAAGAGCCTGACATGTTAGACGACTTTTGGAGCAGGAGTGATATTGAGATTGAGACGGAGATGGACAGTAGTACATCTGACCAGGCTCATGGTGTCACTGGTGAACCAAGCAAGGCTCATGGTGTCACTGGTGAACCAAGCAACCCAGGTGAATTTGTTAATCATGGCAAGTTGCTTGATAGAGAAATTCATGTTCTTTCATAGTGCCATTGTTATTGTCTCCCTTTCTTCCTCTCTCTTTTGGTGCTGTTATCTTTCAATAACATTGTTTGATTCAGGTCTTCTTCTGTGGAACCAGACAAGGCAGCAGTGGACAGCAAATAGGCAAACTCAGAATGATACACAAGTACGAGAACCAAAAATTAGGTGACTTAAGTTTGCCCTTCTTCTTCTTTTTTTAAATAATAAATATATTGGCCTTCCATAATACTCAACGCATGTCATCTTTTAAGAACGTTTCTGGTGATGAAAGTAACCGAGAGATTAAAATTCTGTGATTAAAAGAATTTACGTCAAATTCTCTAATTCACGACTGGTTTTCCTTTTGATGATTTGCTGTAGTTTGAATGCAAAATATGACTGTCTACATGGACCAAGAGGCCCTCTGCTCCACGCATTCCTCTTCCTGTAAGTCTGTTGTGGTACCGAGTATCTCTGTTTAGGGGCATCAATGACGTTTCCTCATGTCCTTTTGGATGATTGACAGGAAATGGTAGAATTTCTTGTGGACATCTGGCGGCAGGAGGGTTTATACGATTAATTCTATCAGACAAGGAAATATGCATTTATTTTAAACCTTTCCTTTTGAAAGCAGGCAAATGTTATCCCAACGTTGTTATGACATGCTGTTATAGGAATAGGTCGATTTATACTGAGCATCGAGTTTTCTGCCTCGCTGTAAATATATCTCCTTACTAGACGTTACAAAGAATTTGTTACTTGTATGCTTAAAGTTGCTATTGCATGGTTTTTGTTCAAGCTTGCTTCTTGAGCTGGTAGGCGGCTTAAATTACATTTATGAGCATGAATATTTAAGATCAAGAATTTATTTGTCACGTCTAATTCTGCTGCTGTATGCTTTGAGCTGGTGGGAATTGGTAAGGATGTTGTTGGGATAACTTAAAATAAGGAGTCGTCCTTATATAAACACATTTACCACTTTTGGACTAGGATGAGCATGCCACGTTTGGATCAACTTACTACAATTGGACAAACCTATTACATTTGGAATAACCTACAATAATGAATCTACCACAAATCGAATGAAATTCTTATTTTAAGTTGTCAAATGACAGCTTATCCTAACAATTTCTTGTGGCAGCAGCTTTAACAAATTAGTCATTATGTAAGGCATCTATCTTATTCAATATATAAGGATGGTACTGGCCATCAAATGGTACTAATTATAAGCAACATACCATAACTAGTATGTCATTTGTCATACTGCGAATGAAAAGTGAAATTTTTTTATTTGTACTATAAGAAGCTTAACTAATGGGTAAGAATGAGCTGAAAAATTTGATTGCAAGAGATACGATTTACGAGGTGTAAACTCTAATGAATGTTTAGTTTATTGGAATGAAATTAGTATTCCACCTTTATAATATGAAATATTTATTCCTTGATTTGGTTTGTAAAAAACTTTATTAAGAGAATGCCCATTTCATGTAATGCGGAATATATAAGGAATCTATATTCCTTTTCTTTATTAGAGGAATGACTATTCTTAACAAATATATATATTTTGTTCTAAAAATATCCTTAATGATAAAATAAGGAATTGCAATTTCTTTTTAGTTTTATTCCATTCTAGTAAACCAAACATGCCATTAAAATGTTTGATCTTTGTCGAAGTGTTATCTACCTTTATAGGAATGAAGCTTGTACTTTTAAATGATGAACCAAGTTATAAAAGTTTAATATAAGCTTGGAAGAACATGAGTTATAGAAAGATGGTGGAAAAGTTTAGTTACGAAGTACCAATACGTCATACTATGAGAAGACATCACTAGGAAACTCTTGTGCCATTTCATTTTTGTCATGAAACTCGCCCTACAAGTTCCTAACTTTCTTAGCCCCAAATAAACCCCGAGTTCCTGTAATGCACTTCTTATTCTCTTGTTGCCAAGTGCCCTTAATCACTAAGTACACCTACTTCTTAAAGATTCCATATGGTAAACCCTCGAAGTTTGTGATCAAATTAAAGTTTAAACCCTAATCAGAAGTCAACCGGATTTCCAAAGTCAATAAAACCCTAGTCTACCGTAACCGCTTAAGTCTGGCATCCCCGTTTAAGAAACCCTAAGAGAGTAAGAAAGAGTTTAGTGAGTAGAATAGTTTGTAATTATCTAAGGTAGCCTAAAAAGATCAGTTTTGTAAAACCGCGACTCGTTTTGAACCCGATCGGACACAGTTCTTGAAAATGTATCTCGGGGCTCGGAATAGTAAAAATATTCCGAATATACCGTTAGTCTCGTAAAAATATAAGATTTTCAAAAAATTTCATAATTTTTCGGTAGCTAAAATATCAGATATCGCATTTATACCGTATTTTCTTACTACCGGTACTTAAATTGTCATGTCTACTTTACATTACACTATTTACCACTATTCTACACTATTCATCTATCTCTACTTTTTCTTACAATCTACTCTACTACTACCTATACCTCTATTTCTTACACATTTTCTTTTCCAATACAACTTCACATCTCTCATATCTTATTTTTAATTAACAAAAATACAAAAAATTAATTTTTCTCTCCCTCTCTTCACTATTGTAGCGCCGGCCCCGACCCCTCCCTCTTTCTTCCCAATTTATTTTATTTTCAAATTATTTAATTAACACAAATTATCTCCCACATTTTCCTATAAATACCACCTCTTACTTGCACTTCTTTCACACCTCTCTTCTACTAAAGTTACTCTACAAAAATCTCTCCAAGAACTCTCAAGAAGCTCTCTGAAGATTAGTTCTTTTAGGTAAATTTTCTTCAAGAATTTTATATGTTCATTTACTTAGTATGAGCTTAGTGTATGTTTTCTAAACCATGAAGGTTAAGGAAATTAACAATAGGTTCATACTTTATTTTGTTCATAATATAATATTCCTTATGTTGTTTTTATGTTCATAACTATCTAATATATCTATATAACTATATATATTATTTAGAGCATATAAGCTCATTGTTTTGCAATTTATTTACTTCATTGCAATTTATTTATTTTCATGTTATTCTTAAGACTAGTCTTTCTAGTCTTAGACTTGTCTTCATCAAGTCAAAACATTTTCTTTTTCTTTTTCTTTTGGGACTAGTCTTTTCTTAGTCCCGGGATACTTTGATGAAGCTAAGGTTCCAATACTTGATTTATTTCTTTATTAGCTTATTCTTTCAAGTTGTTATGTTCTTTTATATTTCCATAACTTTATGATTTATATTCATGCATGAACATAATGATTTTTGTCTCAACAAAATAAATGAGGAAATGTTTTCTTAAACTAAAGATTCTTTTCTAAGAAATAAATGTAGGGAGTAAGTTTCTTAAAAGCTCATAAACATGCCTAGAAATGACTTTTCTTAAATAAACAAAAGGTTTTATAAAATTTCACTTTTCATCAAGTGCTAGAAATTCTTTTGGAATGATCACAAGAAACAAAGATATTCTTTTATGAAATTGTTATTACTTTTAAAAGTTGTTGGAATCTAAGCTTAGAAAATAAAATCATTCCTTAGGAATTTAAAGCAATTACAAGAAATTAAATTTAGGAGAAAGAAATACTCATTTCAAATAACTTAAGATTTTTTCAAAGCAAAATGAATATTAAAAAAAAAAAAAATTCTCAAGTTCAAAAATCTTTCAAGGCATTACTTTTTCATAAATTGAGACAACTTCATTAACTTCATACATTTGTTATGAGTCAATACATATATGTATATACTTTTCAAAGGTTTATAACTTCTTTGGGATATTTATCTCTTCAAGTGAGCTTTATTTAAAAGAAGGAATTCAAGTTATTGGAAATTCGTGGTGAATCTGGTCGCCACTTTTTCGGAACCCAAACGACTTAGTTTGTTGAAAATAAGTTTAGAAATGGCAGATCTTTTCGAGTAGGTAGAAAACGATATATTATATGCGAAATTCCGAGTTAAAATGAGCAAGTTATGGCCATTTTAAGTTAGAAATTCCTCTTATACGATTTTACTGTGATTTTAAGAAAAGTTTAGAATCTTCAAGAATAGAAGTTTCATGAAAGACTCATTTTGGGTATTTCATCTTGTTTAGGTGAAGAAGGACCCGAGATCATTTTTCCGGAGGATTACTTCGATTATGATCTACCGACATGGAGTGAGTTAATCCTTTACTAAGTTACATTTCCTTGTTTGTGCTTATAAATAGTGGCACTAGAAATTTAGGAAAAGATAAATGAACAATTGTTATGAAAGATTGGTTGAATGAAAGTTAAGAATATCGAAGGATGATATGTTTAAATGAAGTGTGATTCTTGTATTGATATGATGAAATTGTGGTTGATCGCCTTAATATGGATTCAACATTATTTGGTTAAATGTTTATTGAAATCAATTCATGCATATCATACTTGTGAGTCACATTTGTTTCACTACTATTCTTCATGTGGGGAAACGAGGAAGTGGTAGTGGTGGCTAGTAGGAGCCGGAAAGTCTACATGGGCCAGTAGGAGCTAGCAAGTCTACAGGGCGAGCAGGAGCCAGCAAATCTGCAAATATTGATGGTCGTATGGGCCCGTAACCTCCCAACCCTTGACATGGAGGGCGTAAAATCCATGCTACATTAGATTTCCAGTTAATCTTGTGTATTTTGTTTGCTCATGTGATTGATGCATTCTCATATGCTTGATTTAAACACTTGCTTGCTATATGGAAATGTTCTATAGATAGGAATTATCTCACTAAGCTAAATTTGCTTATACCCTTATAGCTTTTTGTTACAGTATGATTATCTGTGGTTGGCCCCAAGGAGCCCCGTATGCCAGGTACGAGTTTAAGCTACTAGGAGTTTTTGGGAAAAGTTTTATGCATTTTAGTTTTGAACATAGACTTCTAAGAAAATCTCTATAGTAGGCTTATGTTTAGTTATGATTTCCTTGTTAATAGATTAGTTGAAACAAGACTTTTAAGGGGGGGAATGCCCCTAAGATGATGTAAGAAATTATTATTGGAATGAAGATCTTATGTTTATTTATATAAGTTCATGCTTGCTTTTATTGTCTACTTAAACGTAATACCCCTGTGAGTCTCCTACTATCTTGGAAGTACGTCTTGCATATGATATCAAAGCTCCTGCATGACTAAGGTTCTCATTCATTAGCTTTATTATTATATGCGAGAGACTGCCACGTTTAGGGTACCCTCTGGGGCGTAAACACGTGCTCTTAGACATAAGTTGGGATTGAGGAAATCCTCATTTCACCTACAATAACACACTATCTTCATGTTCATCCCCTTTAAGTGTACTTTGTATCTAGTCATAAATGTGATAAAAGGGTAATCACATTGAACTTGAGAATGCATTGGACATGAATTGCTACGAGGATAAGTCTCCAAGAGTTGTATAGCCATTAAAGGGGCTTCTCACTCCCTTAACCTCATTTTGACGTTTAGCTGCAACAACATGCTGACAAAATCTCTCAAAAACACACTCCAAGGGAAAAACAAAAGGGAGCAAAACATAACACCACTACCCCCTACTTGCTTCATCCTTATATGCCACCTCAAATGTGTTAAACAACCACATTTTCATTGACTTTCATTTGCAAAAATCACCCTAAACTCTATCTTAGATTTGTGTACCTTGAGAAGGACCACTACGGTATTAATTTCAAAGGGTGGAAATGGTAGTGATGGAAACCTTCAAGTATGAAGATGGCAGATTTGACTATACATGTCACTCAATTCATGAAAATGACACACTAAGATTGATGAACACATTTTAAATTGGACTGTTATGATGCATAACCTAACACTAGGGTCACTTGCCACCATCCTCACCTAAGTATGAATATTGAGAGGAAATACTCAAATTAGATTTATATTAGTTGATTATAAGTTTATCGCAAAAGTAGCCAATGCATACACGACAAAGAGCTCATGAAGAGCAAGATGAAAATTATGTGTAAGTTTCAAATTATGAAGATTCAGCTAATGTTAGTGTCAAATCATTGATCTAATTAGATTTATCGAAGTTTCCATTTACTATTTACTTAATATGTCTTCACATTTAGTTTTTTTTTTTTTTAGATATGGGTTTATACTAAAAGTAAGTCATTTAAAGACATGTTATTAGCATTTTATTTGGTTTCTATTATTAGGACATTATTTGGGGGTTTTAATTTTTTTGTTTCTTAGTTTATAGGATATTATTTAATTTCCTCTATTTAGACTATATGAGATTTTGTTTTATACTTGTAAATAGGTGTGATTGTATCGAACAAGAGAGCCCATAAATTATGGATTATGAAAATCAATGAGTTGGCTGTTATTTCATCTTTTCCACCCAATCTATCAAGAATTTTAACTCTTGTGGCTTCACTTATACCAAGGTTCCTCACTATAATACAATGAATGGGTCAAGGTTTCCATTCCATTGTACCAAGGTTCTTTATTAACATAGTTCAATAGGTCAAGTCAATATATACCTTTGGTTCTTGAATTTATCTAGCCAATGGGTCAAGGTCCGCTTTCGACTCAATTTTACCATTCCAACATTTCCTCATATCACATGAGAAGAACATAAAACTAAATAAGTTAAGCTCATAAGTCGATAGAAACATACATTTATCACATTGTAGATGATCATATGCCTAGTTGGTAGGGCTGCAAATGAGCCGAGTTACTCGCAGGTTACTCGAGCTCGAACTCAAGCTTGTTTAGTTAAACAAGCTAGGTCTAAATTTTTCTTTAGGCTCGCGAATAGGCTCATTAAGGGCTTATGTAATAAATTAATATAATATTATATATAATTATTTAGATTAATATATTATTATAAATATAATTATATATATAAATATTTAAGTAAACAAGTCGAGCTCAAACTTATTTAGCTAAAAAAGTCCAAGCTCGAGCTCACGAATCCTTAATGGGCTAAGGTTTATGCTTGTACATGTTATACTTATTAAAAATTCAACTTGACTCAAGCTTCTTAGTTTCATAAACAAGCTGAGCTTGAGTCTTTAAAAGCTTAGCTTGGCCTAGCTCGTTTGCACCCTTACTAGTTAGATAATTTCAAAATGCTAAAGTTGAGTCGTCAATTTTATAGATGAAATGTCTTATAGTACTTGAAAGGTATTTGGGGTAGTGTTAGGATGCTAAATTCTAGTCTTCCCTTCTACTGGCGAAATATAGGCACTGAATGCCAAAGCATAGTGTTTGGAATATATAGATGTGACCTGAAATTCTAGCATAATTTTGTAGCTTACAATTGGATGGTGAAAGCTAAGGTCTGAACATTAGTTGTAAACTCCTTGATTTTACACAACTTGACTTTGATAATTGACAAGAATATGATATAAAAATCTTGAAGAAAGCTGAGAAAAAGTAGCAAAAATCACTCCTAATTTTTCGTGATTTAAGAATGTTAAAATATAAACAATTCAATTATAGTTTAAGAAATTAGAATCATTATCAACAAAATTTCCGCTAATCCTTTTTGCAATCAATGAGTGATGATAAATCAAAGAATTAACGAAGTAATTATTGAGGCTCTAGTAAACTTAAAAGAACTATCAATCAATTTCAAAAAATAATAAGAAAAACAAGAAATATACCTAAAAAATTATGAAATAAGAATAGCGTAATTAATTACTAAGCAAAACCTTAACTTGAACAAATAAAGATAAATATATGTCTAGATTGATCAAACACGTAGAATTAAATAACATATAACAAGTAAATTTCTAAAATAATCATAAATAATTATTTTATAGATTTATAGTTAGAGATGATTGTAAACCCTTAAAAGAAGCGAATAACACCACCTTCTTTAGTAAGTAAAACCCCTTGGAAGTCACTCAAATCATATAAATAATTTATTACATAAGAAAATATCCAAAATATTAAACGAGTAATTATAATAATAAATAGAAAAGCTCTAAAATTAATACCCATAAAATATTCTACATTACTAATTTAATCATGTGGTTATCTTGGGCACATGATACATAGTAAGTATATGAAAAACTATTATTACAATTTATAGTAGTAGTATTAATAATATGAAAATTATATTGTAACTAACAATATATTATAGTAAAAATAAACAAGATTATTTTTTCATATGATAAATAATAATAGCATATTGATCCATATATTAAAACACTTTTGATAAGTTAACAATATTAATTATATAAGATCATAATTATTATATTATTAAAATTACATTAGTCATGATAACTTATCAACTTCTAACAATGCTATGTAATTTATATCCAACATTGTAATTATAATAAGTAACATTATAATTTAACAATTATAGTAATAATATATATACGTAATAATAATATCAATATACTATAACACAACAAAACCCTAGAGCTAATTACTTAAGAAAACTTACAATTATTGGCATGAACTACGTATTTGACAAATCATTTGGTATGATAAATACCATAGTTATAATAGCAAACAAAAAAACACGCAAATCAAGAAAATAGTATGATATTGATTAAATAATGTACGTCGAAATCATATAAGAAAATTAATTATAAAATTAGTAAAATAAATCAAACACATCGTAAACCCTAGAATTCCCATTGGAGCCAAATTCCTAAACCTTATCATATTAGACCTAAACCATAAAAATCTTAGATTAGATCAAATAAATCTTATAACCTTAGAATATCATATAAATTAACTGAACCTAAATTTCCAAAAATTTGGAACCTTAGAAACCTTAAACGGGATCAGATAAAGATTTAATAACCTTAAAATATCAAATGAATTAGGTAAAGCATGAAAACCTAAATGTAAATCGTTTAGCAAAAACACATCTCCATCAAAATGATCCAAATAGCTTAATCAATCTGAAAACCCTATGCTAAATAATTCATCTATTTAATCTTCAATACACAAATCGAGACAATATATTTAAATAATATCTAATGCTAAAATAATAAGAAATAATTTCCCAAAATTGTAAACTCTAAAATTTTGTGGCAATCTTATAAGTAAAACCTTAGAATTGAAAACGGAACCGGAATTAAAACTCTAAAGTCAAACTGAGTCAACCTTAGAAACTTTAGACTCGGTGAGACAACTTCTACAACCCTAAAACATGGAATAAATTAGAAAAAATGGGATAAACTTGAACTATAAACCAAACATATATTATATGCCCTCAAATGATCAGATTTACCAAAATTTCGATTATTTCAAGCCTTTATGGGATCAATTTTTGTATTCGAACAATGACACACAAAACGAGACAAAATGTTCCAATAAGCAATTTATACTAGAAAAATATTAAAACACTTATACAATATCAGGTAAAATTTTTTCTGGTTATAAAAACATTAAATATAGCTAACATATGCGTATTTTTATTTCTACCAATAATTTATTTATCTTATCTACCATTCATTTGCTATTCACTTCTCTCTACTTTGTCTTACACCTACTTTCACATCTTATATGACTATTTTTTACATTTTCTTTTCCAACACTACTTTTCACTTAATTTCTCATACACTTTTCTCATTAAATTAATTTTTATTTTTCTCTCTCCCTTTGCAAATTACAACTGCTGCCCCCTCCTTTATTTCCCTCCATTTTATTTTCTTTTTCGTTTTTCTTTTGTAATTTAATTCCCTCCTTCTTCCCTTTGTATTTACTACCTCTCTCCTTCACTTTTTTCACACTTTTCATTCACCTTAACAAAACTCTTGCAAAATTTTCTCTCAAACTTTATTCACGACATCTCTCCTCTTCCTCCTTGTTGTGACTCTCCTCCCTCTTTTTCCATCCATTTTTCTTTCATCCACAACTTAGCTAAACACTCTACATACTTACCATGTATCATTATGTGTAACATGTATGTGTATACCTTTAATTGTTTTCCAAAAATATTCCTATG
The DNA here is from genome assembly GCA_024138025.1 of Combretum micranthum. Classification (NCBI taxonomy): domain Eukaryota; kingdom Viridiplantae; phylum Streptophyta; class Magnoliopsida; order Myrtales; family Combretaceae; genus Combretum; species Combretum micranthum. The sequence goes on along the minus strand of JAMXBD010000143.1, from coordinate 1,270,830 downwards.
ATGCTTCATGCTAGGAATTGAAATACAAATGACAACACATATGTTGCACAATATCACGTTCTTATTGCTCATATGTTGATAACCAATTAACTTTCTATATGTTTATGTAAGTATATAAATATATATATTTTAGAGCCTAAATGCTTACTAATATAATTCTTTTATTTCCATGCACTTATTTATTGCAAGCAATTTATTTATTATATGCTTTTATAAGACTAGTCCATTCTAGTCTTGGATTTGTCCATAATCAAGTCTAAAGGAGACTGAAATAATTCAAGTCTTGGGGAGCTTGACATAAATTTAAGACTCCTATACTTTTCTTGTTATCTATTTCTATTTTATTCATGGGACTGAAAATATTTCTAGTCTCGAGAAGCCTTGATAAAAATATAAGACTGCCATATTTCATTTCATTATGCTCGTTTTGTTTTATTTCATATGGTGACTGAAATATTTCAAGTCTTGAGGAGTCTTGACAACAAGCTAAGACTCTTATATTTTTGTTTTAATACCTTTATGATTCTTACACATTTGTTTCTAAATTTCCCAAGTTCTTAATATTATTCCATACTCTTAATATTGTTGTTACTAATTTTTCTTTTAACCTCATATACACATATGCTTATAGTGATATTGTTACCATAGCAAAATGAATTTTCCCAAAAACATAAATGTTGACAATTCTTTGTTATGCAATTTTATTTTTTCCAAAAATCTTATTTTCAATACATGGGGAATCTCTCATCAAGAATACAGATTTAGAATACACATCCATCTAAATTTTCAAAATGCTAAGACTAAGTGGAATTTTTAAATACAACTTGAAGCATTTTCACTTTAGACAAGAAAAATCTATAGTAGTAGAAATAAATGCTAAATGAAGTTTTAGAAGTAAGTATAAAACATTCAAAGGTTTGAGTTAAAATTTTCTTTAGGCTTCATGTTTACTAAATTTCAAAAGAGAATATTTTGCTAGAAGTAGTTTACATAAAGATTCATGTTTTAGAAAAAAAAATTAGTTAAATGAAGTTTTACTATGAGTTTATAATATTTGAAGATGCGAACTAAAAATAAGACCATGGTTTTTAATTAAAAATTCATATTTATAAAGATCTAGGAATTTGTATTTTTATGAAAATCCAAAAGCAAATTTTGAAACAAAATCAACCTCCTAATTTGTTTATGGCGTAATCCCGTTCATTGTGTGTAGAAAAAATTTTACAACCTGAAATTGTTTTCTCAAAAACACATGAAAACCCTTTTCATCAAGAAAGAAAATCTAGGTCAAGTCATTTACTCAAAATTTTCCTTATATACCAAAACTTATGGAAAGTTTGATAGAAAATACAATTTAGAATAGGTTTTCTCTACTAATACCTAAAGTTCATGTTTTGAAAATAATTGGCTAAAAGATTTTATTATAAAAATGAAATATTAATGAACTCAAAGTAAATATAAATTAATGATTTTTAGTTAAGTATTTGTATTTATAAAAATCAAGAGCTGAAATTTTATTTAACCATCCAAAAGTAATTTTCCAAAAACTTAACTTTTTCCCTCTCATGAAAGTTGTTTTAATGGATTTTATATTTTAAGCAATATCATTAGGATCATGCTTGTAATGTGAGTTATTATCATTATATATGATTTTTCAAGATGTGAATAGTTTATACTTGATTTATAGATTCCAAATGAAGTAAAAATTTCAAAAATTAAAAACAACAAGGTCTGGAACCCATTGTACACATTATGTACAGTGCTATTCTGAGACCCAAATGGATTTAAATAATTAAAATAAACTTAGAAATAGATAGAGCATTCGAAGTAGGTAGAAAATAACTACTCATATAGGAAACTCCGAGTTAAAATGAGTAAGTTATTACCATTTAAGTTGGAACCTCCATAACTGGGAAAAATGATGTGAATAGAGTAAATAGAGTAAGAAGTTTAAGTAGAATCAATATGGAATACTCATTTTGAGTATTTCTTTTGTTTTGATAACAAAGAATTTGATGTACCTCTCTCTAAGGATCACTTCGACTAAGGATTGCACTAAGGATGAGTGAGTTTATTTCTTTATTTTACATACTTATGTTTGTGCTTGTAGTTTAAAAGCACTAAAAATAGGGAAAAAGTTAAAAATGGAATATGTATGTGGGGATTTATATGGGGAATTTGCTATCATGGTGTTTGTTAAACATAATGTAAGCATACTGAAACTTGAACGATTGATAAATTAATTATTATTTCTTATGCCATGTTAAAATGTTTGTGAATATCTATATGATCACCTCAAAGATGTTTATATGTATATGTTGAGATTAAATTAATAAAATGGATCACGCATATTATGAAGTGAGTCACATTGCATTCACTACTATACTCTTAACAGGATGAGTGAATTGTAGTGGTGGTTAGTAGTAGCTCGAAAATATACAAGTTTTAGTGGTGTGTAGTAGCCCAAAAGATCTACAAAAACATATTTTTAAACTGTGGTCGTATATTCATGTAATCCTTAACCTCGAATGGAGGACGTAAATCCATTCAAATATATGATTTCTGGTTGATCATATGTATTGCTTGTTCATGTAGATGTTGCATCTCATACTCTTGTTAACAAACTTGCTTGTTATTTTGTTTGTTATGGATACATTTTGCACAGGGATATATCTCACTAAGCTAGATTTAGCTTACCTCTTAATAGTTTGCTTTTATAGGAAAATCATAAAGCCGAGATTGGGATAGAAACCGAATGTAGAGCGTGTCAAAGATCAAGTCATGATAATTGGAGGATTATAATGTCTATGGACTAAAATTAGTTGAGAGAAAAGACTTAAAAATTATTTATTCATCTTTCTTAACTTCCTTTCATTACCTTTTAGTAGTTTTTTTGTAATTAAAAGATAGAATTTAAAGTTTACCTTATCTTATCTTTGATAGGGTATTTGATTCTCTACAATCATTGTGATTTGTGGAAATATTGGTATCCAAAAATATTTTTCTAAATATATTAGAATAAGTAATTAGAGTCTTACAATCTCTAACTTGCAAGGCGGTCTTCATATTATGGGTGCATACATGATATGATAAGTTTAGAATAAACCTATTAGGCCTTTATTTAGGGTCATGACATTAGTTGTTATTCCTAGACTCCTCATGTAATGATTAACTTACTTTTAAAACACTCAAATCCAATTTGTTTCTAAGAGTCTAATCTTTCAAATACAAGCACCAAAGCTAGATGTGTGTTTCAAATAATATGTATGCAAGTAACTCAAATCGTCTTCATGAGGTTTGGCTAATTAATATTAACTTGATAAGATTGTGACTTCCTTTGGCTAACTCACATGATTAGTCCATTGGAATGATGCACATTGTAACTCCTCAAAGTATAGAGGAAGCCATGAAACCACCACTAAAACTTATCATAATAGCCATTACAACCATCATCATGAGCTAGAATAGGCTCTAGCTCACTAATCTTTCTCTTCTTTGTTTTAACTTCTATTTTCCTTTTCATTTCAAAGTTCAAAATAATCTTAAGTTAAATACAAACTAAACCCTAAGCCTTAGTGATATCATAACAAAAAATAGTGAGATTAGTGATAGGTTAAGCTAATAATCACTCTTATCTATTGTTTCACTTAGGAAACCAAGAAGATGAACCATAAACACTAAGAGAATGTTTTTCGCAAGAGGAGTAAAGAGCTTCTAAGGTGATTTTTTAGCTCTTAAGCTCACTTTTAAGCTTATAATCATCTTTAGTAAAGTCAATTTACTTAATTTGACATTTAGAGCTAGAAATCGAATGAAACTTCACTAGTTGGTGGTGTAAGTGTTGAACTTGTGTGTTTAATGTGAATTTTAATGAGAAAATTATTTACATAATTAACCACTCAATTGAATTAAGTTAAACTTAATTATTCACACAATTTGTACGAACAAAATACTTAAATAAGATATGTGTTTGTGTTTTTGTTTGTGCTTGTTGTTGCCGGTTGGTTCAAGCACATTTTAAGCCTTGATTCCTTTGGAATTTCTTAAAGCTCAAATATAAAAGTTGTAGAGCTCTCTCTAAGCTTTTTATGTCATCTTAAATCACCTCAATCGAAATTTAAATGAGAGAGATATAACCAAAATTGTAGAGAGCGAATTGACTCACTAGTGTAAAATGGACTCGATCACTGGTCAATTTGTTCAAACAACAATTTAAGTTGCAGCGTTTCTATAGGCATGAAATTTGCATCAGCTAGCAGGTGGTTTTGTATTGGCTTGCTAGTAGAACCAAATACTAGTCGATGGGAGTTTTTAATCCGTTCGTTGGAGAAAATTTTTAGGAGAAACAGCTTGGTTTTTTTGAGAAACTATAAATAGAAAATGTTAAGGAGTGTTTTAGTAGTTGATTGAGCTTATTACTTGTATACAAAAATCTTGTAAATCCTCTTAAAGAAATTTGTATATAATTTGTATTGTGAGAATGAGAGTTGAGTAGTGATAGTGTTCTTGTATCTTGCTATCTCTTATAAAGCATTAAGTAATTGTGAGTGTGAGTTAGTGAAGTCTTGAGTTGAGTCTAGTGTGTTTGAGAATTTCTTGTAAAGAGGCAACTCAAGTGATTGTATTATTGATGTGTTGAAGTCCTCTATTGAGGCAAATTTTATTGATTGAATAAAGTGGTGAAGTCCTCCATTGAGGGAGGCATTTGTGTGGACCATGGAGATTAGGAGATGGACCGAACTCTACATTAAAATTGTGGTGCAAAATTTCCTTTCCCTATCTCTTTATTATTATTGTTGTTTATATATGTTGTTGTACATGACTTAGCCTTATGTTTTGAAAAGAATTCGATATTAGCCATAATCCGCTTTTCTTAGGTGTTACTTAGTCTCTACAGTAAGTGTAGCAACTTGACCTTATGTAGGGAAAAGGAGTGTTTTCTTCTACTTAATAAGCCCCATTCTTGCTTAATTTGGTGTCAAATAGAAGTTGTGATGGAGTAAAGTGTCAGATTAGTGGTCGTTCATGTTTGTGTGTGTGTGTGTTAGTGGCAATAAGGTATATGAGATGGTGTGACTAGTGTTGATTTATGTGTTCAGGGTGATTTTATTTAATTTTGATTGAATCTTGATGATTAGAATGCATCTCAAGTGGTTAGAATTAATGAAAGATGAATTAAAATATGAAATTAAGGGTTTAGAGCTTATAAGTGGCGTCATTGAATGGTTGAATCATAAGCCAAATATAATTAATCAACTTCTACATGCTTATATCGGTTTTGATTAACTAATACTTTATATAATAATTTTAGGCTTGTAGGTACTAGTTAACAAATAAAAGGGAGGGGTGAAGTGATTGTTTTTGAAAAACTTTTTCAAATTTTAGATTTTTACATGTGCAAAAGACTAAGAAAAATGCAATACAATAAACAAAATTAAAGTGCAAAACTAAATGAGGCTTGAGATTTAAAGGTTCCTCCTTGTGAGTCATTCCTCTCTTCTAGCTTCACTACTAGGGATCCGGTTATCTACATTAGTCGTTTCGCTAATCCAAAAACCAATTGAGAGATTACAAACACTAATACTATCTTACTTTGTCTCATAAGCCTCATACCTAGGCTAACCATAGAGCTATAATATACTATTAATCCTCTCAACTAATCACCTCAACCTAACTCTCAAACAAAGAGCAAGGATAGGTTCTTAAAATTTAAGAGCAAATTTTAATGTAATAAAAACAACGTAGACAACTTCCAATGAAAGTTTTAAGGAAAGCTTTGACAGTGTGTTAGTAGTAAAGTTGAAACTGAAAGCAGGTATATGTTTGAACTTGAACTTCGCCTTCTCATATATTGTTTCTGTAATGTCCCTCTTAAAAGAATATTGGAAGTTTCTTCAAAATATCTTTTAAAAGATCAAAACTCTATCTTCTAAAAATTTGAACGTTTAAGAACTTGAGTGTATAGCACAAAATCTAGTCAAACCTATCTTGATTTTATCTTGTTGCTTCGAAGAAATGACACTATCTGATCCTTAATCCTTTATTGTCGTTGTTTTATTAAATATTTGTGTCACGCCCCATAGGGGTATCCTAAACGTAACAATCTGCCACATGCCATATAAGACTTTCGAATTACTATCCACGTCTTTCGGGAGTCTTGTATAGATGTAAGACGTCCCTTTACGACAATAGAATACTCTATTCAATAGAGTTAAAGAGTTTAATTCAGCATTCAATAGCATTAGATAATAAATCAAAATGCATAAGCAATAAGTTACAAAGTCTAAGGGGCATTCCCCGTAAAAGAATATTTAGAGGTCCATTACAGTCATCCAGAGTCTCTTGGTTTCCTGTGGAAGTCTAAACAATTTGAATACAACTTCTATAGAAAACGCCTAGCTCCTGTACCTGAGCTTTAGCCTGTCTCGGTCTTAGCCATATAAACTCGTGCTGCAATAAATAGAAACTATAGGGGCGTAAGCTATACTAGCTTAGTAAGTAAAACTTCCATGATCACAATTATAACATATCAATCAAATAAGTGATTAATCAGACAAATGATATGCATCAAACATGTAAATTCAACAAACATATGACCAGCCGGAAATCATATGTGGATGGACTTGCGCCCTCCATCTCAGGTTAGCATATTAACAAATCTTGTGGTACGACGCCGTTTAGGCTCACGATCAACCAACTTATATATATTTGTTTTATGGATCACGATTAACCAACTCAATAATTCGCTTTATGGATCATGATTAACCAACTTTTACACCGTTTAGGATCACGAAAAACCAACAAATGCTAATGCTTCATCCCCATTATGATGTGAATGAGTTCAAATTCATCTTCAATTCCGAATAATCAATTATACCAACTCTTTTATGTGACCAATCAATAGCCATAGACAGTCAACCCTAGCTCATCTATACAAGCAATGATTAATCACCCGGCTTTGATATTTTTTAAATTCAACTTCTCATAACAACATCAAACATATATAATTCCGTTCACCCCATCATGCATATTCATTTTATCTTTACCAAGTATCTAGTGCAACTACCATTACATTCATAAACAATAATTGAAATCGGAAGTGATACTCACTCGCCCATGGTTCACCAGTCTTTTAGTAGTAATAGTCCGATGGTAGAGAATAGTCAGGTTCGAGATCACCTAAAAAGGAAATACCCTAATAAGTATTTCATCACTTAACTAATCCAAACTATATATCAAAACTTAGCAAATTCGTAATTCTCGCTATTTACGGAAGTTCCGACTTAAAACGACCATAACTTGGTCATTTTAACTTGGAATTTCGCAAATTTTATATGATTTCTATCTACTTCAAAAGATCTATCTATTTCTAAAATTATTTTCAAGTTTTGAAAATATTTGGGTCACGAAACAGAGGGATCAGTTCTGATCAGTAACTGTTTCCATTTCCGAAAAATAGTTTTGTAAATGCTTGAAATGTTCTTATTTGATAAATCAAGTATACATGCAATATTAATGATTTCCTAACATGAATGACATGTGATGAGTTTAATGTATGCATGATCTTGATGATTTTTACTTTTCTTTATTTTGTAAGACTTCAACAATAATTACTTTTGAGAAATCTAGTTTCCTAACTTTGATAACTCACTGTGTTTTGGGATTAATTCTTAGGAATTTCTAGTTATCTTGGTTAAATTGAGTCTTCCTAACTTCTACTACCTAACCTTCATTTTTACATAAAAATTTGCATTTTACACTTTGTAAATATGTTTTCAAATAGGACTTACTAAAAAATCCGAATTTTTAGAAATCAAATTTTTGAATGATTCCTTTAGGAAAACTTGTTTAATGCATTAAAATTTAAGACTTTATTATACCTATTCCTTAAGGACTTCATTTATTACATAAAAATTTTGTTTTGAGCTTGGATAATAGGTGTTTTTTATGGTCTTCGTCCAAAATTACGAATTTCACAAGTTGACTAGTAACTCAAATTTTCTATCTTGATTCTACTCCTTGTTTTATATATTAATCTCGTCAAAACTCATTTCAACTTATAAAAATCACTACTTAATGATATCTATTACCTATACCCTTCATTTTTCACATAAAACATGAATTTTAAAGTTGATACAAGGGTTTTCAAAACATAGCTTTGAAGTCATACGAATTTTTCTTTGAACATTTCAAACAAAATCTTTTTCTTTTTAAATTCCTTATCTTATCTACTTTAAGATCTACTAACTACAACATTTATATACACAAGATAAAGCCTTTACAAGCATTAATGCATGAAAACACAAAATATTTATGAGAACATGAATGTCAAGTATAATATGAGTATCTAAATGCTAGATCTACTACTTATAGGGCATAAAAAGAGTTTAAAAGCTTGATCATGGGTTTTTATGCAAGATCTCTACTTTTATATGCATGAACATGAAAACATCTCCACAAAAACTCATTCAAACACAAGATCTACTCTTGTGATGGCTTGATATTCATGTATTAGTATTTTCTTGTCCCTAGCAAATGCTCATGGGGACTAAAAGTGAAAATACTCATGAATAATCTTGCCATTACAAGATTAAATAGTAGAAAGGCTTAAGATTCATCGCCTAAGGTTGGATTAGGTGAAGAAATGAAGAAGAAATGAAGCTTGTTGTGTGTGTGTGTGGTGGTGGTGGAGGCTCACGGCACTAGAGGGGAAAAGAGAAAGAGTTTTGTGAGTTTTGAACAAATGAAGTAAAAGTGAAAGAGAGAGAAAATAAAGGATTATTTATATTAAGTGAATTAGGGTTTTTTTAAGTAATAAAATGAGGTAAAATAAAACAAATTGGAGGCAATTTGGGAGGGTCATGCGCCGGCCATGCTAGGAGAAGGGAAAGAGAGATTTAAAATTGTTTAATTTGTAATTTATGTAATAAAAAGTATTAAATGTGATAATTTGTTAAGAGACAAAAATTCCTTGGAAAAAAATATAATGAGTGTTTGTAAGGATGTAAAACTAGGGTATGGGTTGTGTGTGTAGTAGGTTGTACTTGTGAATAGTAATAAATAGTAGACAAGACATTTACTTTACCGGTAGTAAAGAAAATACGAGAAAAAGGTATAACTGTAATTTTTATGACCAAAAAAATTATAAAACTTATAATTTTGAAATCCCTATAAAATTTTGGTTCTAAAGAGTATTCCAGAATATTTTTTGAATTTCTAGTTTCGGGGCTCGCTTTTCTGTAATGAAGATCGGGAAGGCCCGGAATAGAAAATTCTTCGAAATCAAAACTTTCTATGGTTTAAAATATACTTTAAAACGATATTCCACATTAAATTATTTTATAAAAGTTCTTTTGATTTGAAACAGAAGGAAAGCCGAATCTAGGGTTTCTAGGTTTCTCTCACATGGCTTGTACTAATCCAGTTTAGGGTTTCATTTTCCGGTTTCCAAGGTTTACTAGATTACTAGGAAAACCATGGTTTACAATTTGAAATTTGAAAGCTTCTAAAATATTTTTAAAAAATTTGTTATTTGAAACTTGAAAACTCTATAGTATTTAGAAATAATCTATTGATGGAATTTTATCCACATATCTTAACATCTTCTTGCTGTGGATTTACTTGATAAACTTTATCTACAAATCCTATCTTTTGCCAGACAAAATGATGTCTTCATGTCTGAAAATATATCTTTGACAATATACATGAGAACATAATTACACTTTTTGAGTCCATGGTTCTTCTTCATCTAACACATATATTTTGACTTTTGAGGTGTTATAGGATCCATTACAAGGGTTTGATCAACCATAGGAAAAGAATGCTCAAACCTCTCTGCTGATGGTGGCAATTGATCATCAATCATTCTTCCACAGCTACTTTTTCAACCAATCTTTTTAGCTCCAAGAGAATTCTTTTAACAAAATCCTCTAAAGTCGAGAATTTTTTATTTAGATCACAGCCAGATGAAGCCTCATGATTGTGTGTTTCAGCAGGCGTATTAGCCTTTAACTCTTCTTTTGATTCATCTTCATCCCCTCAGCTCATTCTAAATTTCTATGTCTTTGTTTCTTTTTGGCTCATGCCTTTTCTTTATCCTAGCCTCTTTCATTTGAAAATCCTTACCTTTCCTTTTCCTAGATTAATCCTCAGACCCAACATCACTACCAGACATTATGTTACCTCTCTTAAGCCTCTTCATCCAATCTGAAATATCTTTGTCCAGATATCTAGCATCCATGAACACTGCACTATCTAAAGAATAACATATTCTCTTCCTTACATTTAACCCCATATGATGAAAAGTTCTTTCATAAACTCTTTTTACAACTAACTTTTTGTAATCTTCCTCTGGTAACATCATACCTTTATATTCCAACAGACTCATTACAAGACTACCATAAGGTTTCTTATCTTTACTTGAAAATACATGTTGTATTATCTTCCCACCAATACACACTTTTAGTCCTTTGATCATCCCCAAGATTATCTTTGCCTCATCAATAGAATTGGAAATCAAACTTCCTTTTTAGGAAAAATGCATGCATAGACTATCTTGTGCAGCATTTGGACACTTAAAGGATACTGGAGCACTAATGCATCCCTATCAACATTTGTCTCAATACCATCATTTAAGAAATGAAAGGTTTCTTTCTATTCACCTTCGTCAAAACATCATCGTCATCCACGCCTTTTAATCTTTAAAACTTAACTAAGTCATTTTTCGCGATCTCAAACTTACTCCCAAAAATTCCAGATTTCAACTTATCTTTCTTTTTCAAATCCAAATTCTTATAGAATTCTACTAATTGTTCTCCATAGACAACAAACTTAATATTACACAGTATCTTGCATCTTAGATTCTCAAGAAATTCATGAAACCATTCTTGGTAAAGAATCTAAAATCCACATTGTAAATGTTTGTAATATCCAATCTTCCTTTAATAGCAACAAAATTCTTTGAAGACTTAAGATCAAATTTCTTTTCCTTCTTTTTGATAGGCTGACATTCTTACTTAGCCTTTGGAATATCGTTATGTTCAGTTGAGTTTCCTTTTATCCATCATCACCCATCTCATTATCACCATTATCCCTTGATGATAAGGCGAAATCTCTTCCTAAATATCTTATAGGGTTTTAACTCTGTCAGAGTTTAAAGTGGTCTCAATTAATGGTTTTGGATGATCAAGTATCTCAATGGTTGTTTTGGATAGCTTAGAATGTGAGAATACATTTGATACTCCCGAGGATTTTCTTGGTGCCATGTTATCAGATTGGGAGCTAAAGAGAATCTGAGAGATTTTCTTTTTGAAATATGCTTGAGGCGGTAAAGAACAAGAAGTCGGTTTTTATATTTAAAGATGACGTGGCAAAATTAAATCTAATCAATAAAAAAAATTTATTAATTATAAAAAGGATTACATACATCTATTTCATTTCTAATATATTCAAATTTTATTTTATCCAAAGGTTTTGTAAATTTATCTGCCAATTGATTTTCTATTTTAATGTATTCCAAATAAACATTTCCATTATTAACATGATCTCTTATGAAATAATGTCTAACTTCTATATGTTTAGATATTGAATGATGAACTGGATTTTTTTGTAAGATTAATAGCACTTGTATTGTCACACTTTATAGGAATATTATTGCATTCAAATTCATAATCAAGCAATTGTTGTTTAATCTATAAAATTTGAGTACAGTAATTTCCATTAGAAACATATTCAGCTTCAATTGTAAATAGGGCAACAAAATTTTGTTTCTTAGAAGACCAAGAAACTAATTATCCCAAAAAGTTGACATTACTAGATGTACTTTTTCTTTCTATCTTGCAGCCAGCATAATCAACGTCTAAGTATCCAATTAAATCAATGTTTTGATTTCTCGGATACCAGATTCCAAGTTTAGTGGTGCAAGATACATACTTGAAATTTCTTTTTAAGGCTGTTAAGTGTGTTTTAGTTGGCTTTATTTGAAATCTCGCACATGTATAGATAGCAAATAGGATATCAGGTCGTGAAGTATTTTAAGTACAAAAGAGATCCAATTAAATTTCTATATAATTTTTTACTTGCCTTTTTCCCATCAATATTAGATTCTAACCTAAATTAAGTAGATATTAGAATAACAACTCCTTTAGTAATTTCAAATCCAAATTTCTTTAACATCTACTTTGAGAATTTTTCTTAATGCAGAAAAATTACACTTAAAGTTTGTTTGATTTGAAGTCCAAGAAAGAAATTAAACTCATTCAGGGACATTTCAAGCTCAGCCTGCATCATCTTAGAGAAACTATTGCAATGCTTTTCATCAATAGAGCCAAATATAATTTCATCAACATATATTTAAACTACAAGAATCTCATCTTTTATATGTTTAATGAACAAAGTGATATCAACTTTTCCTCTTGAAAAATTATTTTTAATTAGTTATTCACTTAACTTTTCATACCAAGCTCTAGGAGCTTGTTTAAACTATAAAAAGTCTTTTTTTTTTTTAAATTTTAAAACATGATTTTATTTAAAAGGATCTTCAAAACCTGAGGGTTATTCTACATATACTCTTCTTTAATGAAACAATTAAGAACGCACTTTTAACAACCATTTGAACTAATTAAAAATCTTTATAACAAGCATAGGCTAAAAGAAGTCTAATAGCTTCTAACCTTACAACTAAAGCATAAGTTTCATCACAGTCTATACCTTTTTCTTATGAGTAACCCTTGGTTACCAATCTTTTCTTTGTTTCTAACAATTTTACTGTTCTCACCCAGCTTGTTCTTGAATACCCATTTAGTGCTGGTTATGAACTTATCTTTTGGTTTAGGAATAAAATCCATACTTGATTTTTTTCGAACTGAGCAAGCTCTTCTTACATGGCATTGATCCAACTATTATCTAATAAATCCCCATTTACAGAATTAAGTTCAACTTCTGATAATAAAGAAAAAAATATTTTTTAATATTCTCCAACTTTAATCTTGTCATTACTCTAGATTCGATATTGCCTAACACTTGTTTAAAAGGATGATATGGTTTAAATCTCCAAGATTTATAAGATTTAGGATTAACTTGTAAAGGTTCTTATGTTCCTTCTAGTAAACATTAGGGCAAAGGTTCTGGCAGATGTTCAGCATTTGGTTTTTGCAAGCTCTATTTTTTAGGTTATGGAGGTAGTTTAGTCATATCTTGTAATTCTTGTTTAGGCTATAATCTGTCATCATTATTTTTATCTTTTGGTATATCATCATCGAAATCATTACGCTTTATATTTTCAACAAATTTAACATATAGATTTTTTCACAACTCTAGATACTTTATTGAAAACATGAAAGGCCTCATCATTCAATGAGTAACCAATAAATATTCCTTCATTAGCTCTTTCACCAAATTTACCAAGATTATGTTCTATTTTCTTGATATAGGACATGATGTCAAACACATAAAAATATGAGACATTTAGCTTTCTTCCTTTATAAATCTCATAAGTTATTTTTTGTTTCAAAGGTCTCACATTAACATGGTTAATAATATAGCATGATGTAGATATAGCTTTAGCCCAAAAATGTTTTGCAATACCACTTTCATTTAATAAGCTTCAAGTTATTTCTTGTAGAACTCTATTTCTTTTTCAACAATACCATTTTGTTTATAATGTGTAAGATGCAGAGTAATTACAATTAATTCCTTTTTCCTCACAAAAATTAATAAAACTTATGTTTTCAAATTCTTTACTATGATCTATTCTTAAACTTACTATAGATTGTCCTTTTTTATTTTCTACTTGCTTTGTGAATTTTTCAATAATAGAACCCATGTAAATCTAGAAAAATCATCTATAATTACAATACCATATTTATTACCTCCTAAACTGAGCATACACGTAACATCAAACAAATCAAGATGAAGCAATTCTAAAGGTCTTTTTATAGAAATAATATTTTTCAATTTATGAAAAATAGAAACCATTTTATTTTTTAAATATGTATCATGTTTGACATCATTCTTAATAGAAATTTGAGGTAAACCATTAACCAGTTTTAATTTAGAAAGCTTCTCAAGTTGTGAAAAATTAACACAACCAAGTTTCTTATGCCACACAAAAGAATTATCATACATAGATAGAAAGCACCTTTTAACATAAACTTTTACAAGTTCAATCATATAAATATTTCTCTTACGAAAGCCTTCAAAAAATTTTCACCTCTTTCATCATAAGCTTCAACTTTATCCTTACCAAAGATCATTTTATATCCTTTATCACATAGTTGGGTTTTGCTTAAAAGATTATGTTTCAGATCTCTTAGTAGAGAAACATTTTCAATTGTTGCTAGGGGAAAACCTATAGTACTAGTAGTTATTATCTTTCATTTACTATTATCACCAAACTTTACATAGTCTCCATCTTTCCACTCTATTGTTGTGAACAGCAAAGCATCTCATGATATGTGCCTTAAGCACCTACTATCTAGGTACCAAAGTCGTTTAAGTTTTGCTTAATGTTCTTGCCTTCATAAGCAGGTGATTAAACCTTTTTAGGAACCTAGACTAGCCTAGGTCCTCCAAAATTCAAGCTTGTATTGTTATGATTTTTTACTTGTTGATTGAGCTTATTATTTTTATAATAGCAATATTTCTCCATGTGTGCGTATCTATTACAAAAGAAGCATGCATAAGAGTTAGGTTTTATCGGTCTCTTTTGATATTAGTATGGGCTTTCCATTCTTTGTTGGTATTGGTAATGATATGTTCTGGCATATTCTCTGTCAATTCCTTCTGTAATTTCCTTTGTAATATCCTCTGTAATCCTATCCAGTGTACCTTCTAGCATCCTTTCTATCTTGCACAACAAGCTTATTATTTGCAGGCACTTTATCATTTTTATTGTTATTTTCCTTACTGTTACTTATATCAATATTGTGTTTAATAATTGGTTCCTTTCCTTTCACAAACATTGTTTTCTTATGTTGATTTGAAGATTCAACCTTGCTATAGCCCAGTTCTTCCTTTGAATACTTATTCTTTGATATGATATTAGTTTTGAAGTTTCTCATCACTTTCAGTAAACTACTAAACATTGAACTTAAATCCTTTGAAACTTCATCTATATTCCTACTTTAAGTTATTTGATTTCTTTTTGCAAATTATTGTTTTCTTTACATAGCATAACTTGACCTTCGCGCAAACATTGATTATCCATATGCAAAACTTCCATATCATGTTGAAGGATATCATTTTCATCAAGCAACAACTAATTTGTTTGACATACAACTTCTTTTTCATTTTTCAACTCATTAGCTTTAGATAAAGCCTGTAAAATCTGTTTGACTTGTTTTCTAAGGGTTTGTTTGGATGGTATGTATTTCAACTATACCTATATATGTATCTCATCTACATTTGTATCTTATCTGTATCTGATTGGTATTTGATTTGTTTGATCTTTTTATAAGTAAAATTTGCTTTTCTCTTTTCTCATATGTATCTAGTTCTTGATAAACAGTCCCTTTGAACATAAAGCAATCAAAACAACTCATAGACAAATAGTTTTGCCAACCCTACTACTACCCATTTGATTATCAGGGAGTTGAATCGAGAGAATAGCCAAATGTACAAGTTACGATACTGGTCGAAGAGTGAACTTCAAGGGTAGAGAGAGGATCAGCTTGATCGGGCTCGTTTGAGATTAAAAACAATTTTAAAGAACACAAAGTCGAAGTTTTCAAAAATTTATAAAGCTAAGAAGTTACGTTCAACTTCGGAAGCAACTATCAACATCAGGCAAGTGCACCTACCAAAGTAACATAGAAAATATTAGGTCGTATTCCAAAGGTTCGTTGGCATCTACCTTATTTATATTTCATCTATTATGTAGCTAAAGAAAATTCAGCAAAGCATAATAAAAGTAGAACTTATACTATGGTTAATAAATATAGACATGTTCTCAGGGAAAATTGTAAGATAAGCCTATTAATGCAAGAACAAACCTTAGGGATCTTCACCAAGTCCTTATCATGTGATTTATTTACAAAACTCATGGAGTTGTACACTGGTATATTTGCACGTCGGACTCACAAATATAAATTAAAGCCTCTCTCTAGGCCAGTAATTCTAGATGTAGATTATCCGCAGTTCAGATCCTCATAAAGCTTAAGAATCCTTTTTTAAAACCAACCTAATGAATTTTAAAAACATGTGACAGAAAGTTTCACCATCCGTCTCTTAAGGTGATTATGCGCAACTCCATTAGTAGCCCAAATCTATTCAAAAGAATGATCTCTCAATCTATTCAATTGAAATTAAATATGAATCTAGAAGGTGCACCACTTATTTAGACTCATGAAGTTAAATTTTTGCTACTACCTACAAATACCCGGTCGATAGTCATTAAAACACCTCGAAATCACATGAATCAGGTTTTGGATTCACAAACCCTAATTTAAATGATTATTTCTCCATGGATGCAAATAATAAGTACAAATTCTTGAAGAAATAATATGGAATAAAGAACATAGGTCCTTAAAAGAATAAACGTCAGGTTTACAATGAATTTACCTAGAAAACTTCAAGATTTCAAAAGTAAGAAGAAACAGTTCTTTTGCCCAAGAATTCTCTCTATACTACGTTAGGAATTTGTTACAAAATACTCTACATATGATATATTCTCTCTGTTTGTATATTGCATGCCTCTACATGTTTATTTATAGGATCAATCACAGAAATCATGATGATTTTATTCTCCGACGTGGTAAATTCTTTAAAACGAATTCATTCTTTATTTTCACTTGCGCATGTCTGGATTGCCAGCTCATAACGTAACTTTTTTGCTAGGCGAGGTCGAGTGCTTGAGCATTGCTTAAATGTCAAAGCTCGACCTAAGTTGCAACATTCTGTCAAAAGCTCTAGTTCTTGTCCATATTCAACATATAGGTATATCAAGTTTGTCGACGGCTCGAGACTTGAGCTCGATCTAAGCTGTGTTTCTTTTAAGTAAAGGCTTGATTTTTCTCTAGCTTTAGTCGTGGGGTGAATCTAAGGCTCGACATTATGGTGTGACATAAGCTATATCATAAAGTTCAAGGCTTGATCACCTCAATATAATAGTTAAGGGTCATGATTTGCCTTCGATGGGTCTTTTGGGGCTTGACCAAGTTTTTCTTTGCTCAATTTATTATTGTTTTGCTCTAGTTTGATCCAAAAACACTTTGCTTCTGCTTCTTCAAATTCTAGGAGCTAAAAAATAACATTCAAACAATAAAAGTATAAGATTCATAGGAATCTAACTAGAAATGTATCATATTAAGCTTAAATTTCTATGAATAGGATAGAGTGAAATAGACTTATCATCCATCTGCATGGAGACAAAACAAACAGACCCTAAAACTATTAAGCATTTTATTTTCAAATTTAGAAGCTACCTCTGATAAAGCCATGGAGCACAAATTTGCTTCCTCATCATCTACTAATTTTGCATCTAAGGCAGCATTTGACTCGTTTAAATCACTCCATGTTGTCATCAGGACCTTTTTACTTCTCCATCTTTTTCAACAATAGGGGACACTCATACTTGATATGTCAATCTTTCTTACATTCATAGCATACAATCTCCTTTCTTCTTTTTCCTTTCCTTTAAAGATTTTTCTTGCATCATACTTATAGAAATCATTAGCAAAACATCTACTTCAGTTAGAATGCTTACCATTTCCTTTCAATAGCTTTGTGAGTCTTCTCACAAGTGAGCCAACATCCTCACATTCATTATCACTTTTAGAATCTTTGTTGGACTCTAGATCATTTTTAACGACATTGAATGCAATGAATTTCTTTCTCTTTTCTTGATCATTTTGATGTTTTAGTTTTGATTCATAAGCTTATAGATTCTCTCTTAGTTGACTTAGAGCAAGCTTGTTGAAGTCATGAGCTTCTTCAATGGCATTGGTCTTGGAATCTCACAAGCAAACTAGAATTCTGAAGATCTTCCTTACTAACTCACTATCATCAAATTTCTTTCCAAGTAAAGCAATTTTGCAAGTAATTAAAATAAATCAATTAAAACCATTAGAGATACTTTCATCTTTTTTGAATTGGAATAGGTCATATCTTGCATTAAACCTCCTCTTCTTATGTCACTAATCATAGTGGCACCTTCATAGGTCTCACACAAGTTATCCCATATTTATTTTGTTGTAGAGCTTGATGATACCATGACAAAGACAAATTGGGAAATGCTCATCAAAATCTTGTTCTTGGCATTGTTGTTCAATTTAGTCTTTTCTTTTTCATCCTCTATGAGTATTAGACTATCTCCAAGCACAAGTTTTGGATCACTATAATGAATGATCCCCCATGAGGTAAAGCATGTGGCTTTAATATATGTTCCCATCCTGTAAAAGTAGTGCCATCAAAAAATGGAATGTGGTTTGATGCAATAGTGATTGTGTTGTCATCCATTTTGATCAAACTCTTAAAACAAAGGAGCTCCTACTTTGATACCAAATGTAGGTCCCAATTAACAAACAAGAAGGAGGGGTGAATTGCTTGTTTTTGAAAAACTTTTTCAAATTTTGGATTTTACGCGTGCAAAAGAATAAGCAAATGCAATGTAATAAAATAATAACAAAATTAAAGTTTGGAAAATAAATGAGGCCCGAGATTTATAGATGATGCTCCTTGTAAGTCAGGCCTCTCTTCCAGCGCTATTGCTAGGGATCCAGTTGTCTACATTAGTCATTCTATTAATCCAAAAACCGATTGGGATATTACATACATCAATGTTATCTTGCTCTGTTTCACAAGTCTCACACGCAGGCTAACCACAGAATTACAAGATACTAAGATGCAATCCTCTTAACCAATCACTCAACCTAACTCTTAGATAAAGAGCGAGGATAGTTTAAGATGAGATACAATAGATTCTCAAAATTTAAGAGCAACTTGTAATGTGAAAAAACAATATAGACAACTTCTAACAAAAGTTTTGAAGAGAACTCTAACAGTATATTAGTAGTAAAATCAAAATTAAAAGCATGGGTGTATATTTGAATTTGAACTTCGTCTTCTTATATATTGTTTTTGTAATGCCCCTCAAGAAGGAATCTTGGAAGTTTCTTCAAAATATCTTTTAAAAGATCTGTCACACCCCGTCCCCTCAGGCGACGGCGATGCGATGCCAGGGCAGGCAAACCCACCACTGGCCCCCTAGTGGTAATGGCCGACACCACCACTACATCATGATGACCCCAACCAACGCATGCCCCAAAGGGTACCACGGGCACTATAGGTATTGTTACCCTTAGGCAGAGTTGAACCCAGTCTGTAGACTCTAGGATTCGAACCCTAGACTTAAGGCTTTTGCCTGCCCCAAAGGCAGCACCTTTCACCAGTTGATCTGCCTTTGGGGCAGGCAAAAGCCTTAGGTCTGCGGTTCGAATCCTAGAGTCTGCAGACTGGGTTCAACTCTGCCTAAGGGTAACAATACCTATAGTGCCCGTGGTACCTGTTGAGGCATGCATTGGTTGGGGTCATCATGATGTAGTGGTGGTGTCGGCCATTACTACTAGGGGGCCAGTGGGTGTTTGCCTGCCCTGGCATCGCATCGCCGTTGCTGAGGGGACGGGGTTGTGACATAAAAAGGCGCCTTTTTTTTATGTCACACCGCCCCCGCAGGCGACGGCATCGTGTCACACCCCGTCCCTTCAGGCGACGGCGATGCGATGCCAGGGCAGGCAAACCACTGGCCCCCTAGTGGTAATGGCCGAACCACCACTACATCATGATGCCCAACCAACGCATGCCCCAAGGGTACCACGGGCACTATAGGTATTGTTACCCTTAGGCAGAGTTGAACCCAGTCTGCAGACTCTAGGATTCGAACCCCAGACCTAAGGCTTTTGCCTGCCCCAAAGGTAGCACCTTTCACCAGTTGATCTGCAGCTCAACTGGTGAAAGGTGCTGCCTTTGGGGCAGGCAAAAGCCTTAGGTCTGGGGTTCGAATCCTAGAGTCTGCAGACTGGGTTCAACTCTGCCTAAGGGTAACAATACCTATAGTATCCGTGGTACCCTTTGGGGCATGCGTTGGTTGGGGTCATCATGATGTAGTGGTGGTGTCGGCCATTACCACTAGGGGGCCAGTGGTGGGTTTGCCTGCCCTGGCATCGCATCTTTGTCGCCTGAGGGGACGGGGTGTGACATCAGAGCGGGTTATATCGACCCGACAATGAATTAAGATGCGATATTAGGACGGTGAGATACGGGTATGGGTAGAATAGGAATTTGTTGTGATCTTGTTTGTTGGCCTAAATAAAATGAAGTAAAATGGTTGATCACACTAAAGTTAACAACTTGACTTAAATTTACTTTCTACTTATACCTGTAAATGGATTAAACCGGATTATAGCATGATACCTGCTTGATGATATGTTTTATCTTGGTAAGTATGCATGAAAATGGACTTAACTCAAATATGGCTAAGTTAAGTAGGCACAAATAACTTAAAAAAACACTAGGTCTTTTCCCCTCTTTACCTAGGAATAATTTGACTTAACAGTTGTTGTTGTGTTAGTGTTAGTCTAGATGGATAGAGGACGTAGAGTACCCAGACGACGATAGAGAGGATACCCCACCTCCTCCTCCACCCCCACCTGTTGCTCCTCCTCGGGATGACCCGGCTCAGATGTTAGGTTTGATGAGGGACATGGTAGTGATGCTCCAAACCACACAACAGCAGATCCAGAATCAGCAGCAGTTGATGATGCAACAGCAGCAGCAGTTCACTCAGATGTTTGCTCAGGTTCCTCAGGGTGAGCCAGCTGTGGCTCAGAGACAAATACGCAGGGAGAGAGAGAGAGATAAAGTGCCCTGAATTTGTGAAAATGGTTCCTAAGTTTTATGGTGATAAGACCGATCCGACCACCGCTAAGATATTTATTGAGGAGTTGGAGAAGTCCTTTGAAATTTGTGACATTCCGAATGACAAAAAGGTGAGTTTAGCCGTTTATCAGTTGAAAGAAGACGCCTATAACTGGTGGCGTGAGGCTAGAGGCAAGATTCAGGGGCTGCTTACATGGGAGAGATTTAAAGAGGCCTTTTTCTTAGAGTACTTCACAGCTTCTACTCGGGAGCAAATGATTTCAGACTGGCTTAGACTAAAGCAGGGCAGTAAGACAGTGGATGAGTACGAAGCTGAATTCAACCGACTGTTGCGGTTTGCTGGTGTTGGTTATAGGGAAAATGAGACCATGAAGATGCAGAAGTTTCAGGAGGGTCTGAATCCTGATTTGAGGATGGCTGTTAAGAATTTTGAGTTGACCACCTTCTCTGCAGTCGCTCATAAGGCTAAGGTTATTGAGCAGAACAAGAAGGATTGCAGTTCCCAATTGGACAGGCAGGCTAAGTTTATAGGCAAGAGGCCCTTTTCTTCTTCTTTTGCCCCCTGAGTTTAGGGGAAGGGTGCTAAGAGTTTTAAGAAGACTTCCAGCTTTCAGAGTTCCGGTAAAAAGCCTAAGTATGACAAGAAGCCTGATCAGGTGGAGAAGCCTTCTCAGAGATTTCCTGACCCCCAGTGTGGGAGATGCTTTGGACCACACGATGTTTCAGCTTGTAAGTGGATACCAGGAGCTTGCTTCGCTTGTGGAAAGACAGGACATAAAGCCTCTGAGTGTAAGAACAAGGTTCTGAAGCCTATCTTTTGCATTACTTGTAAGCAGAGAGGTCATCATCGGTCGGAATGTAAGGAGAAGCTTAAGGGTTATAGCAGTGGCAATGGATCAAGCTATGGGAAAGGAAAAGCAAGTGGCTAGAGTGTTTTCCCTCCAGCATGGAGTTGCCTACCGTTGACACCCTTGCAGGTACTTTATTAGGTTCTGCATGTGATGCTTATTGCTTAGTAGATACGGGTGCGACTCATTCTTGCATATCTGAAGAGTTTATGAGGTCTTGTGGTTTGAATGCTGATCTGTTATCTGATGCCTCCTTGTGTGTTAGTACACCTCTTGTAGTGGTACAGTGTTAGGAAAAGTTTGTAAGAATGTTGATGTAATGCTATCTGATGTACTCCTACCGGTTGATATGCTTGTACTACCTATATCTGATTTTGATGTAATTCTTGGTATGAACTGGTTAAATCAGTATAGGATTGTAATAGATTGTGCTAGAGCTGTTTTAAGTTTCAATCTAGAAGGTAGGGAGTTCAGTTGTGAGTTGTTGAGACCAAGATCCCCGTTTATGCCTTCGATGGAGCTTTGGGAGAGACCTCGGTTAGCAGCTTTATCTGTTGGTGAAGAGGAGTTGAAGCTTGACTCGGTCCCGATAGCAAGAGATTATGCGGATGTGTTTCCAGACGATTTACCTGGTTTACCCCCAAACCGGGAAATCGAGTTTGGAATCGACCTTATGCCAAGTACCGCTCCAATCGCCAAATAAGCTTACCGTATGGCACCTACCGAGCTTCGAGAGTTGTAGAAGCAGATCGATGAGCTGAAAGACAAAGGTTTTATTAGACCAAGTATTTCTCCTTGGGGAGCACCGGTTCTTTTTGTAAAGAAGAAGGACGGAAGCATGAGACTCTGTATAGACTATAGAGAGTTGAATCAAGTGACGATCAAGAATCGATATCCGTTGCCGAGAATTGACGATCTCTTCGACTAGTTGAGCTACAGATCAATTGGTGAAAGGTGCTGTCTTTGGGGCAGGCAAAAGCCTTAGGTCTGGGGTTCGAATCCTAGAGTCTACAGACTGGGTTCAACTCTGCCTAAGGGTAACAATGCCTATAGTGCCCGTGGTACCCATTGAGGCATGCGTTGGTTGGGGTCACCATAATGCAATGGTGGTGTTGGCCATTACCACTACGGGGCCAGTGGTGGGTTTGCCTGCCCTGGCATCGCATCGCCGTCGCCTGAGGGGATGGGGTGTGACAAGATCAATACTCTATTTTCTAGAATTTTGAGTGTTTGAGAACCTGAGTGTATCACACAAAATCTAGTCAAGCCTATCTTGATTTTATCTTGTTGCTTCGAAGAAATGAAGTCATCTAATCCTTAATCCTTTCTACCGTTACTTCATTAAATATTTGAAATTTGAAAGCTTCTAAAACATTTGAAAAAAAAATGTTATCTAAAACTTGAAAAACTCTAAAATATATGGAAAAAAACCATTGATGGAATCTTATCCGCATGTCTTAACATCTTCAATGCTATTGATTAACTTGATAAACTTTATCTTCGAATCCTATCTTTGGTTAGATAAATGATGTCTTCATGTCTAAAAATATATCTTCGACAATATACATGAGAATAGAGTTACTTGATTTCATGCAGCAAAATTCAAGTTTCAGACTTATAAAATATGCTATCCCCATTGATTTAATAACCTTCTTTAGTGGAACACATTAAATGCATTGCCTAAATACATTTAATAAGTGGAGTTGGGTCTTCATAAAAAAATACTTGATCTTAAAAAATGTCTTGATACTTATGTAGAAATACCATCTTTTGTTTGAAGCCTCTTGCCAAAGTTCTGGCATATGTTCTAGCATAACTTCTGATAAAGATTCTAGCAAACCTTCTGTGATATATTTTAACTAGATCTGCATACTTGATTAAATTGATTAGACATTTTTTATTCCTTTTTGTTATCAACAAAACTATTAAGAGAATATCCTAACAAGGCTTTCACATGTCTAGATAAACATAATTTTTACTCTTTAGAATATAATAAAAAGAATAGAGAAAAGAAATCATCTAGTTGTGGATCTATACATTTGAGTCTTCCATGTTGATTGTCGATCTTCACTTTTTCACTACAAAATTTCCACAAATGGACCTCATAATAAAACTTCTTCTAATTTTTAAAATGACTTTCTTCTCTTCTTTATGTTTACAAGATTATTTATAACTATGGTTTATTGTGATAAAGAAGAATACATGTGTGAAGATGAGAGTTCTTAAAACTGAGTTTCTCTGATAATTCAATAAATTACATAATTTAAATTCATCTTCAGCACAAGAAACAACATGACTAACTCTCAGGTCGTGCTCTTCATGAAAATTCTTCTATTGCACTTATTTCTTCAAAAACGTAACCCCAAATATGTATCTACAACTCCAATTATTAAGTATTCAAAATTCTCAATCAAATTTTAAGTTCAAATCTAAACTTGATCATTTGCAACTATTTTTATCTTCAACTCCAAATATTCTAAAATTAAAATAATAATCAATCATGTGTAGATTTCATTCACAATACTTATTAAAATAAAATAATGAGCAATACTAAAATAAAATTAATAATTAGGTGAAAATATGAGTTATAATTGCACAAGTCTAGATACACTAAAATTCTACTTCATAGAATAAATAAAAGAACAGAATACAAATAACATTTTGTCTAGTTAAGGATTTTTGAATTTGATTCTCGAATGATACTCCACTACATTCAACCCTAGTTATATCCTAACAAAGTCAAAAGACTTGTTAAAACTCCTTCTAGTATTCAAAAGGCAATTTATAAATAGAGTGAATTAATTGAAAATAGATTTTCATGACTTAAATGGGTGTAGACATAAGTTCCTTTTAGACATAGGCATGGTTCAGTTCCAAACTGGGAACTGAACTGGAACCACCATCGGCGGTTCTAGAACTAGAATTGGATCACATGTCCGGTTCTAAAACCAGGAGTGGAGCCGCCAATTCCTAGTAGGTTCTAGGCTAAGAATCGGTGGAATTGACGGAATCGACGATTCCTACCTAGTTTCTAAAATAAAAATTTCACTTTTTTCATTATTTTTAATAACCTTCTTATACTTCAAGTCAGAAACCATTTGAATTGCTCTATCCAAATAAATATTTATATAGACAAATTATTTAACAACATCTTTAGAGCATAAGATCTTTAAAAGTTTGAGAGGAACATATATGAATTTATTTAGGAAAGGAATTTGTTCATGAGGGTTTTGTATTTTTAATATTATTGCATCATGGGGATTAAGTTATAGATTATGTGTGCTTATGATTAAGGACAAAGTGCCAAAATTATATCCTCGATTACAAAAGAATTTAATTATTGGCAGTTCCTCGATTCTCTTTCTTAATCTTATTCTAAAAAAAATTTAATTCCAACCTTAGCGGTTCCTTGGTTCTTGAACTAGAAACGGAACTGCTGGTTCCATAAGAAACATCATGTTTGGAACTGGTGTCTATGCCTAGTTACATAAAGTTCTACTCTTCATAAGAAACGTCATGTTTCACTTCAATTCTTAAACAACTCCAGTTATAAGTGTGTCTTAAGGGCTTATATAGATCTGGACTCCAAATAATGCTTAATATATTCCAAAAATATCTAAAACTTGATCCCTTCTTTTCCAAAGAACTTAATTCCAAAGCTCTTAAAGCGGATAAGTTTCACTGACGATACTTGAACTTTTTGAATGTAACTAAATTATATCTATATAAAATTTTTGCTCACAAAAATACCTAAATTTATTAAATCTTGCACCTATAGTACTTTTGACTGAAATCTAACCCCCCACCCCCTCTTCTCTATCTCATTTTACTGTAAAATATTCATCAACCTCCTTCTTTATGAATTTTCATGAAGAAAAAGTGAGACCCAATAAAAATTGAAAGATACAAAGCAAATAAAATTCACTTAACATCAAAAGATTGTAACTTTATGTGTTCCCATATGTGGTATAACTTATTATATAACAAAACATGCAATGTAAGATGAAAAGATAGGTTTTTTTTATATATTTTTAAGGGCTACCATGATTTTTGAGAAATGGTATTTAGATGGGGAGTCTACAAAATCTATTTTGGCACAAATGGGGCATTGTTATTTCATTACATTAAAAAAAAATGGAAATCTTTAAAAAGAGAAGGTTAAGAGATTGTTTGCTAGGTTATTGTCTTTGGTTTTTAGGAATGCATCCTTGTTTTTTTGAATTTAGGGGAGAGGGGTATGAGAAGAACTAGAACCATCAGTAACTGCAAATGATGATGACCATAAAGACCATAACAACAATGATAAGATAATAACATCTAGGAATTCCATATCTTAAGGAATTTCGTTAAATGCAAGAGAGTCTAAAATAACAACATCAACAATAATAATAACAATTAACACTAACAGTGATTTGGATGTTTAGAATTCGATTTTGATTTTGTACTTGTCAACTTCATGTAAAAACATTAAAGGATTCCAAAGAGAGAGAGAGAGAGAGAGGAGATGATAAGTGTCTAAAATACCCTTAAATTTAAGCATAATCTTGATCCTTCTTGTAAGAACTTATCGAATATATTACAAGAAGTTGGCACTTATTGAGTTAGATTATTGATTTTAGTTGTTTGAAAAGCTCATTTGAAGAAAAGATGTGAGATGATGAAGAAAATGAGTGATTTTGAAGTGAAAACTTGAAGAATTAAAGTTCAATAGATCCATATGGCCCCTACGAAGGATAGTAAGACTCTTTGTCTCAAGGACAGAATTTCATAAGCTGATATATACGACCCATATGTCAGATTGTACAAGCCATACAGCCCCTATGATAGCCATATAGACTTAGAATACAGGAATAGAGAGGCGTAGGCCTTGCCATATGACTAAAGGTGGGCAAACAGGCCTAGTAGGCAGGGCTGGCCCGCAAACTAAATGGGCCAGTCCATAGGCCAATGAAACTTTTTTATTTTTGTTTTTTTTTTTATGTTAGTTTATGTAAAAAATAGAATATTTATATATTTAAGATTTTATGTATATTAAAAATTAATTTTGTTACCATTTTGATTACTTATAAATGAAAATAAGTTCTTAAAATAATTTATCAGATATCAAATTACATTTAAATCAATAAATATATGCTTAAAAAATGTTATAATGCTTATGATTCATATATTAATTTATTTTCTTCCATAATATATCATAAATAATCACAAATATGTTATTGTATTATTCTTATATTTTTCCTTTCTTTTCTTCTTCTTTTTTTTTTCAACTCTTGGCCCGCAACACGACCCAACTCGTCATAAGCTAGCTGTTTTGGCCTGCTGGTTAAATGGGTTGGACCAATTTAGCCTACATTTAAACGGGCAAAAAAAAAAAAAAAAATGGCCGCTACCTGCTTTTTTGAATGGATAAACAAGTTGGCCTACAGGCCACGACCTTTATGCCAGCTGTACATACGACTTGTAAACCCCCAAAGTTTTGAGATCAGTTTAGCTTAAACCCTAATCTGGAAGTCAATCGGAAACCTAAAAGTCAACAAAACCTAGTTAGACGTAATAGCTTAATGTCCGGCAATCCCGAATAAGCAACCCCGAGAAAGCAAGTAAATGTTTAGTATGTAGAATAGTTCGAAATTACCTAAGGAAGCTTAAAAAGATCAGAATAGTAAAACCGTGACTCGTTTTGAACCCGATCGGATACAGTTCTTGAAAAACGTGTCCTGAGACTCGGAATAGTAAAAATATTCCGATAGACTCGTAAAAATATATGGTTTTCAAAAATATCAGTTTTATAATTTTTCTGTAAGTAAAAACAACAGATATCGCAATTATACGTGTATTTTTTACTACCGGTACTTTATTAGTCATATCTACTTTACATTACACTATTCATTACTATTCTACACTATTCTTTTATCTCTACTTTTTCCTTATACCTACTCTTACAACACCATAACCTATAACCTTTACTTTTTACCTTTCCCATAATTTTATTTCACATCTATCTTACTTAATATTACATTTATTTAACAAAAATACAAAACAAAACTCTCTCTCTCCCTCTATCAAAGCATGGCCGGCAGTGCGCAACCCCACACACCCCCCCCCCCCCCCCCCCCCCCCCCCCCCCCCCCCCCCCCCCCCCCATTTCATCCATCTCAATTTTTGTTTCAATTTTCTTTTATTTAAATCACATAAAATTCCACTCCTCATTTCCTATAAATACTCCCCTCCTCTTTCACTTCTTTCACACAATTACTACTCACAAATTCTCTATAAAAACTCTCTCAAATTCTCCTCTCAAAACTCTCTCAAAGTATCCTCCCAAAACTCCCTCAATATAATCACAAAACCACTTTCTACTTGCAACAAAACCCATAACCACATAACACTACCAAAACCTTCTTTAGGTAAACTTTCTTATTATTTTCTTCTTCTCATATTATGTAACTTTACATGACCATGGTATGAGTTTCCAAAGACTAAGTGTTATGGAAGCTACACTATGTTCATATATTGTTCATGTTCATGAAAATCTATTTATGTTTATGTTGTTATTTTTTGTTCATATTATTGTTATTATATCTAAGTATTATTATGTATATATATATATATATATATTCTTTAGAGCATATAAGCTCATTTGCAATTTATTTATTTCCATGCAAAGTAAATTATTTATTTCTTTCATTGCAATTTATTTATTTCTTGCTATTTTAAGACTAGTCTCTAGTCTTAGACTTGTCCTCATCAAGTCAAAACAAATTTTTCTTTCTTTCATTTTATTTTTCTTTTGGGACTAGTCTCCTTCTTAGTCCCGAAAGCTTTGAAGAAGCTAAGACTTTCAATACTTGATCTTATTTAATATTTATGTTATTTTTGCTTGTTATTATTATTTCTCATAAATCATGCCCATTAAAAGTGTTGTCTAAATTTTTCCAAACTCTAAGAATACTTAATAAAAAGGAGATTTTGTCATTTAGGAATACATTTATATGAAATTTAAAATTTATGGTTTGCCAAAAGTAAAGTTATTCCTTTCCAAGTTTTAAGAAAAACTCACTACAAGTTTGAAACTATGTTGTCTTCAAAAGCTTTTTAAATCATTTCTATATCACTTTGTTTTCCATAAGGAAAATGATTTTTGATACAAAATGATTTCTACAAAAACATAACATAACAAAAACCTTAAGAGCAAGAAGAGAGAATTTTCAAGTTAAGATCTTTTCAAATAAATAGTCAAAGAAGGATTGTGTAGAACAAAAATAGGACTAATACAAGAATGTAGAAAAGAAGAAAAATTATTTTTCAAAAAGTCATCTAGAAAAATAACAAGTAAAAAATAAAATAATTCTTTGAAAAAAAAAAAGAATCAAAGTATTCATTTACAAAATAAATTTCTTGTAAACTATAATTTTCTAAACTTCTAATTGACATTGTTTTACTTAAGAAACATAAATGGGCAACGAACACTTGAGCATGAATAATGTAACGCCCTAACCTGTTGGCATTATAACCCGCCACATGTCCTTTCTTAATAGGACACATTAAGGCTCAAATTTCCACAATACAACACGAATATCACCTGTATAACTCACAAGGTATAAAAGAAGAAATGTAGTCCTAAAAAATAAACCATCTGATAAGAACATAATCTCCATAATCAGAAAACTAGACTTTGTTGACATAACTGCAGGTCAACAAGTCGAACCACACCCTAAAACTATTGCGACATATAAAAACTCCATATACAACTAAAAATCCAATGAACAAAATATGAATTTAACACTGAATAGTAACAAGTCATAAAAGTCTTCCTTGATCCATCCTATGTCATCTATGACTATACAACTAGTCATCAGCAGGGTAGTCAGAACCGCTAACGCCATCCCCATCCTTATAGATGATATCAAAACCCGATAGATCATATATCACACTATCATCATCTGCACCTGAAATATAATAGAATGAGCGGCGAAGCCCAGTACAATAATATCCAATCTAGTTCAAGCAAGGTTATGCACATACATCATGTATAAATATATTCAACTGAACTAAATGCATACAACAGATTATTATCTATTTTAGTCCAGTAATACAACACAGTTCGGAATCCAGTATACATAAATTCCGACTCAGAGTAACTCAGACTCTACTTTAAAAACAACCAACTGATTTGAAAATAAGTAATCATATATATATGGATGAGTGGGTACTCCCCAAACATCCCAATTCCTGAACACCTAATTTCTACCGGAATCATATCTTAGCACGAGTCCACTCGGGACAACCTCACACCAAGATCATCACGGTGCCTCACCAGTATCACTGTCTGCCAGTTCTCTACTGATCAAAGCCAACCACAACCAGGCAAACAATTATTAAGCCGAATATTTATTAAGTTCATTATGCAATTCTGTTCCTATATCCATTAGCAACATTCTAATCTACAAGCACATACATCAAACAATGGATTGGTAATACCTTTTATATTCAGGATATAACTTGAACTATTCAAAGACAATCATCACCAACTACTAGATAAACCAAACCACAAACACTACCAGCCACTACCACCAAACTCTCAAACTCCCAAACCCGATATTAAACAACAACGTCAATCTCAACCTGTAACATATCAACATATATCAAATTATCAACATTCATAGATAAATCAAACTTAACATAAAACAACCTATCTATACTAACCTGAAAAGAAATCTTCGCTATCTGTAATGTCTATTTCGATCAAACTCCACAGACACTAATTATTTCACCCAAAACCCTAATATGCACAATAATAAGAATGTATGAGGATTGTTTAATTCCATATCTTGTTTGAATTCATCATAGAAGAGATAAACTTACTATTTACAATCCATAAAACTCGTCTTGCATTCACCAATTCACATATCTCACATGTGCTAGGGTTTTTCTCCAAAAACCTTCATGCAAAAATTCAACCAAACCCTAAGAAACTTATATAAATTTGTATATAATCCAAATGAGAAGGTTAGGATCACTTACTTTGGATCAAAAACTCATGCCCGATAATTCTCCAAGCACGAATCTCTAAGAACAATCCAAAACTCTCTTATACGAAGGAGAATATGATATAAATAATATCTGTCGAAAATGTTTTTTGCATCTCGTATTTATAGAAATTTGGTCATATGCCGGCCCTACGCCGGCGGCGTACTTGTTGATCTTGCCGACTTACACCATACGCTGGCAAAATTTACACGAACACCGACAGCATTCGTCGGGGCTTTGAATTCCAGAATTTCAATTCTTTCTTCCTACGCCGACGGCTTTCATGCCGGTGTTGAGAGAAAACCCTAGTGAACGCTGGCAGCGTTCCTCCCAGCGTTAAGAAAAACGCTACTGTTCCCATCCTACATCGTCTCTACGCCAGCGATGTAGATTCCTCAGGAGGCGGCGTACAATCTGTCAAAAATTGCAGAAATCCGAACTTTAATATTTATCCTACAACCAAACTTAATCTTTTACAATTTACTTGTTTTGACCTTAAACTCATCTTATATCATCTCATGATTCATAATTCATTATTTTTCCATCTTTATTTCTGTATTTTACAAATAAATATGAGCTAAGTAGCTATAAAAGTGAACTTCTTCAACCATATAGATAACTAAGTATTTATCAAATAATTTTTTTTTTTTTTATGATTTAATGTTTGAACCAAAATTACTTTTGGTTAGAAAATTCGTGGTGAATTTATCGCCACTGCTTTGGAGCCTATATGAGCTAGTTTGATAAAAATAGTTTTGGAAATGGGTAGGTCTTTTCAAGTAGGTAGAATTCGATATATTATATGCGCAATTCCGAGTTAAAATGACCAAGTTATGACCATTTTAAATTGGAATTCTCCTTTATATGAACTTTAACGTTCTCATGACATTGTTTTGTCAAAATTCAAGAAAACCATCAAGAAATACTCATCTTGGGTATTTTATTTGGCTAGGTGATTCCAAGGAATGATACCTATACCCGAAGACTATTTCGATTAGGAGGATTGTTTGAGCGACTCATCCATTAGAGAAATCGTCTTCATGGCATCGTGAGTTTATTTCCTTAAATTGCTTTACTTGATTGTGCTTGTAATCTAGTCGCATTAGAACTAAGGAAAGACAAATGAATATGTATGTAAGATAATTAGTTGAAAGGATCCTAAGAATATCAAGGCTGGAATTGATTTAATGTTTGTTTTAGTATAATACTTGATTTGTCTGAAATTCTATGATCACCTTAACTTTGATAATAATGATGCTATGATGTCACAAATAAATTAGTTCATGCATACTACGAAGTGAGTCACATTGCATTGGGCTATTATCCTTGGGTAAGAAGGATAGTAGTTCAGGTCGAAAGCAACACTTGGCGGAGTGACCGAAAGCGATTGCTTGGCGACATGGAGAAAATGCTTGGTGACATGGAGAAAATGCTTGGTGGATAGTCCAGAAGCAAGGCTTAATTCAAGTAGACTTAATGTACTTGGCGGTACTAATCGAAAGCACAAATCTTTTTAACTAAAACTACTTGTTTTAAGGTTACGTATCACCAAACCTTGAATGGAGGGCATAAATCCATTCAACATATAGTTCCCGAAAAACTATATGCCTTGTTTGCCCACGTGTTTGTTGCATCTCATTTGCCTGCTTAAATAACTTGTTTGAATTTTCATTTCAAGAAGTTATTTATGGAAATAGTTCTTACTAAGCCTATTAGATTATATCCCTATAGATATCTTTTGCAGTTCCCTTATCTGTGGTTGAGGCCACAAGGATCCTGCAGTCACGTATTTTCTTTTTGGTTAAGGAATATCTAGATGAAGTTTAGTATTTGATAAGATGTAGAAATATTCTTGTAATAGATTTGAGGCTGGGGAATACCCCTAAGTTTTATAAGATCATTATTATGAATAAATGAATATTATGAATCCTCTTTTCTTAATTTGTTATTATATCTCCTTAAGCTTCATAATTCCATGTATAGTCCTCTAAATTTGTGAGAGCACGCCTTACACTTAATGTCAAAGCTTAAGGGAATGATTAAGGTTGTCATACTTAACCTTTAATATTGAGTGTGGCGAACTGTTACGTTTAGGGTACCCCTTGGGGCGTGACACGACCCCTACAGTAAACCTTATGAACCTAGAATTTACATGAGAGGACCATAATGCCTAACATACAACCTATATGGAGGACCATACAAAGGTTTGCAAGGTTGACCAAAGAGCAATACAGCTTGTGATATGGCTATACGAAAGACCGTATGAGCCTGCCACATGGCACCTTCAAAGATTCACCTAAGGTTTCCTTGTTTTCCTATAAATATGATATTTTGGCTAAACCCTAGCAAACTTTATAAGACACTGAAGCCATTTTCTCTTAGTCTTAAGTTGAGTGAGCCTCTTCAACAATAAGATTGAAGATCTAAAGCAAGGATTCACAAGATTCCATCAAGTAATCAGGTTGTAATCACTCTTTTTAGCTATTCTTCTTTTGTATTCATGTTTATTGCTAGATCTATAGAAGAGTAGTGATTTTGTATCTAGATCTTGATAAACCCTAACTCCACCATGTAACTGAGATTGAGATTTTAATGCAATACCATTTGTTTCCTTGAGTTTAATTGTATGTTTGTTATTGTTTTACTTAAGTTCATACTATCAGTGTATGAATTTATGCATGATATCATGGAAGTCGATTGAGAAGTTTCTTTTATATTAGATCTGTGCAATTGAAGGGATTTGCTCGTAGTTTTAGAGATTGAATAACGAAAGTCGTCTGTGAAACTTAATGTTTGTGCATGAGTTCATGTTTGTAATGTGATTCTATATTGCTATCAATCTAGAAGAGATTTTGATTGACTGATTTAGGATCAAGAATTAATATACTTAAGGAAGTTATTAATTTAATAAAGGAACTCCACAATTTAAGGAACTAATGTTAATCAATTGATGAATCTAAGAAGTTACAACGATTGAATTAGTGGTAAATTGATATCTAGGTGCATCTAGTCCTGAGTTAATTAAACTAATTTTATTTTGCGTACATTAGATTGTTAGTAGTCAATAGAATATGATTAATTTCTGATATTAGTTCACTAGATTTTTCATTGGTTAGATAATAAGGAAAGAGTTAGTGTTAGCAGTTAACAATCCTTGTTTGTACTTAGCACTATACTATAACAAACGATTGGTACACTTTCCTATTAAGTCATAAGATAGAATTAGGAACAAGTAATTAATTTAATTAAAACAACGGTTAACTGTAATTACACTATAACAAAAGACAAAACCAAGAAAAAGTCATAAGAAAAGAAAAATAAATAAACATGTTGATGTGAAAGAGAAAAACTAAATTTTTAATACAGATTCTCTGCTACGTCAACATATTGTTAAAATTTTGATCAGATTCTGGTCAAGAGTATCATAAGTGTTAAATTTGAGAAGTTTAGGTATTTTCGTGGATAAAAATTTTGTTTAATTACAATTTTGTTATATTAAAAAAATTCAGGTATCGTCAGTAAAACTTACCCCTCTTAAAGTCAAAATATAAGCTATTAATGTGCATAAATTCATTTAGAATACCCATAAAATTAGTAAGCGCAATATAAAATTTCACCTATAGTATATGTAAATAAGTTCATCATTGGGTGTATGTTCACATGGATAAAATAAGTTAACTGATGGAGCTATAAACCAATGACAAGTTAAGAATTTTCTTAGAATAGAGTTAGCGAGGAGTTTATTTATGTTCTAGTCTTAATGGAACAATTGTCTTGAGTCTAATGATTTGTAGGATATTATGTATGTATTGTTTAATAACCTATATGCTTGGAATTATGTTTGAAGTGCTCTAAATGACTTACATTGATAAATTAACTAAATTTTTATCAATTATTCATATTTTAGGAAAAGCATGGAGTGATAATTTCATTTGAACACCCATTAAAAATTACAATGCTCTTAACGTTTTCAAAAGAATGAATATTTTTAAAAGTCAGCATAAAAATGCAATTGCTTAACTCTTATCTTGTGACCTTAGCCTAATTCCAATTTTAAACTCCAAGCTAAAATAACAACTTTGCCTCACATGAATTTTACTTTTCAATTCCAATAAAGTATTAAGAGTACATATACTTGAGCATTTTAAATTCTTACAAGTTCAAAAAGATTAGGCTCAAATTTCAATTAATTCTAGTTACTTATCATGTGAGTGTAAAGAAAAATTATATATTTTCTAAGTGTCATAAAGTAGGTTTTCCAACAATAACAAATGAATTATCATGCAATGTTTAAATAAGGGGAATTGATCAAAGTTTTAATTCCAAAACTTGGTTTCTTGTCTATTCGCCTTCTTTGTACTTAAAGATAGACATTGTCATGCCCCAAAGGGTATCCAAAACGCAACAGTCCACTACATTCAATACTTAAACTTAAGTACGATATCCTTAGTCATCACATAAGTTTACATATCAGGTGTAAGGTATACTTGCATAATTTTTAGGATCACACTTTGAATCGAATAGTCTTAAGCAGGCATACAATAGCATTAAGAATAGAAATCACAACAGGATAAACAAGTCTTTACAAAAGTCTAGGGGGGATACCCCCGTCAAAATAGTGATAGAAGTCTATCCAGTCTAAAACCATATTACAAACATCAGGGTTTATGTTGAAGAGATTTTCCTAGAAGTCCACGCCTCTAGCTAGATCCCGACTTCTTCAAAAGCTCCTTTATCCAAAAGATAACCCTATGAAAAGTGTTCTCTCGAAACAACAAAAAAAAGGAACACCACAACAAAACTATTGGGGTGTAAGCTACAGGCTTAGTGAGATTCATTTCCAAATATTTAATACTCAACGATAGTATATAACAGACAAGTTATTAGCAACCATATGAAATGCACAAACACATGAGCATACAATACATAAGACCATCCGAAAATCTTATGTTGAATAGATTTATGCCCTCCATTCGGGGTTAGGTGTTTCAGGCCCATACGACCAACATTTAATATTCTTCTCACTTCTTATTGTGGTTGATACAGGTGCCCATCCACCACTTTTAAATTTTTACTGTGGTTGATACAGGTGCCCACCTACCCACATTTTCAATTCCAGCCCATACACCAACACTCGAGTTTACAAGCCCCTCGTTGCCTAAATTATTATGCTTTCTTCCCACAAAGGTGTAATAACTTATGCAATGTGAAACACTACGTGATATGCATGTATAGTTTATTCATATAATCGTGGTATATTAATTAAGTAGATTAAGTGCAATCATAGAGAATTTCAGACAATCCAAGTCATACTAGCTCATACAATGATTTTTTAACAAGTTTCGTCTCGATATACTTATCATTCATTCAACCAAGATTAGATCACAAATCATTATAATTTTATCTTTTCCTAATTCTAATGCCACTACGATTACAAGCACATACATGAGTACAACTATTTAAGAAATAAACTCACTTGGCCATGGAGAGAAATCCACTAGTCGTAGTAGTCATCGGGAAGTGAAAATCCATCCTCCAATTTACCTAAGTACAAAGAATACCTGAAATGAGTATTTCTTATAAAGTTCTAATAACTTAACAATTCTAGCTACTAAGTTCGTCAATTCCCGCATAAGCTAAAGTCCTAACTTCAAATGACTATATCTAACTCATTTTAACTCGGAATTGAGCATATAATATACCGATTTCTATCTGCTTTGAAAGATCTATCTATTCCTAATATTATTTCCAAGTTTCGAAAATTTTTAGGTCACGAAATAAGCTGATCAGTTCTGATCGGTCGAAAATTCCAATTCCGAAAAATAGTTTTGTGAATGTTTGTGATGTTTCTAGCATATAGTTCAACTACACATGCAATATTGATGATTTCCTATCATGAATGACATGATATAAACTTGATGCATGCATATTTTGACATTATTTACTAAAGGAAATTTAAGAAAACTTTTTATTTGTAAAACTCCACGACTATTTACTTTCAAGAAAACTAGTTTCCTACTTTGACCATCCTTTGTTTTGGATTTATTTTCTTAAGAAAATCAAGTTATCCTTGTTCAAATTGCGTCTTCGTTATACTTTACCCAAGCCTTCATTTCTACATAAAACTTGCATTTTACACTTTGCAATATGTTTTCAAATAGGATTTATCCAAAATCCGAATTTCTTGAAATTAAATTTTTGAATGATTCTTTTGCGAAAAACTTGTTCATGCATAAAACTTAAGACTTTAAGATACCTATTACTTAAGGACTCTATTTAATACTAAAACTTCTATTTGCGCTTAGATATAGGTGTTCTTATGGCCTACATTAAAAATTACAAATTTCATATGTTGATATTAAACCCAAAATTTTCCATCTAGATTCCACTTCTTGTTTTATACATTATTCTCATCAAAACTCATTTCAACTTATAAATCACTATGATACATATTACCTATACATATTTTTTTTCACAAAAACATGAGTTTTAAAGTTGATAAAAGGGATTTCAAAATAGGTCTTTGAAAACCATACGAATTTGTCTTTGAACATTTCAAACAAAAACTTTTCCTTTGTAAGTTCCTTGTTTTATTTGCCTAAGGATCTACCAACTACAACATCTATATACACAAACGAAGCCTTCATGAGCATTAATGCATGAAAACATAAATCATCCATAAGACCATAAATGTCAAGCATGGTATAAGCATCTAAAAGCTAGATCTACTACTCATGATGTATGAAATGAAGTTTAAAAGCATGAACATGGAATTTTATGCTAGATCTCTACTTTACTCTACTTCTACATGCATGAAAATGAAGATATTTCAACAAAAACTTAATCAAACACAAGATCTACTCTTGTGATGGCTTGATATTCAGGTAATAGCATTTTCTTGTCCTTAGCAAGTGCTCATGGGGACTTAGAGTAAAAACACTCATGAATAATCTTGCCATTACAAAATTAAATGTTAGGAAAGCTTAAGAATCATCACCTAAAACTTGAAATAGATGAGAAATGGAAAAGAAATGAAGCTTGTGTGTATATGTGTGTGATGGTGGTGAGAGTCACGGCAAGTGGGAGGAAGAAGAGAGAGTTTTGTGAGCTTTTGAAACAAATGAAATAAAGTGAAAGAGAGAGAAAGTAAAAGACTATTTTATATTAAGTGAAATTAGGGTTTGTTCTATATTATAAAAGGATTAAAATAAAGCAATTTGGAGTAAATTGAAGGGGGGAGGGGGGGGGGGGGGGGGGGGGTGCGCCGGCCTCCATGGGGAAAAGGAGAGAGAGATTGAAATTGTTTTAAATTGTAATATATGTAATTAAAAAGTATTAAATGTAATAATTTGTTAAGAGACAAAAATTCTCGAAAAAGAAAATATAATTGAGTGTTTGTAAGGTTGTAAGACTAGGGTATAGGTGTGTGTGTAGTAGGTTGTACTTATGAATAGTAGTAAATAGTAGATAAAACATTTACTTTACCAGTTGTAAAGAAAATATGGGAAAAAAAGGCTATAACTGTAATTTTTATAACCTGAAAAATTATAAAAAAATATATTTTTGAAATCCTTATAAAATTTTAGTTCTAAAGAGTATTTTGGAATAGTTTTCTGAGTTTTTAGTTCCGGGACTCGTTTTTCCATAATGGAGCTCGGGAAAGCCCGAAATAGAAAATTTTTCAAAATCAAAACTTTTTATGGTTTGAAATATACTTTAAAACAATAATCCACATTAAATTATTCTATACAGGTTCTTTTATATAGAAATCGAAGAGAAGTCGGACTTAGGGTTCCTAGGTTGCTTGTACTAATCCTATTTAGGGTTTTGGTTTTCGATTTACGGAGTTTACTCGGTTACTAAGAAAACCGGGGTTTATAGACATTGTCCCTGATGTCTCAAATAAAAGCCAAAGGAGGGAAGGAGAATAAATGTAAAAAGAAATTTAGATAAAAAAAAAAAAAAGGAACTAAAAACTTCCCCAATTTTAGTAAGGGTATATTCCAGTGAGAACAAAGTAAATGCTAGTTTTTATCATGAATTTTAGTATGAATCAGCATGTGGCAATATAAATCAACAAAATTTTTAGCAATCATGAAAGACCACAAAGAGATATATTTTGCATGCTAAGCCTATACAGATGGTTGCAAGCCTTCTTCTATTTTACTGGGTGCACTCAATAGGGACTATCTTGATCCATCCAACCGTATTCCATCTTAGTAATATCCATTGCATAATAAATCAAGAATGTCTTTAAATCCCAAATTAAAATTATATTCAACCAATAATAGGAGAGAGAAAAATTATTTATAAGAAGAAATTAAAAAAAGAAAGAAAGAATGACCAAATCAATAGAACACAAGCTTTATTAATATTGTCGATCCTTGACAATGATGCTAAAAACATGGTATATAAATTGTTGGTAAACAATAGTAAATT
Source organism: Combretum micranthum (assembly GCA_024138025.1). Lineage (NCBI taxonomy): Eukaryota > Viridiplantae > Streptophyta > Magnoliopsida > Myrtales > Combretaceae > Combretum > Combretum micranthum. The sequence continues at coordinate 1,231,642 of JAMXBD010000143.1, read as the reverse complement.
AAAAATCTCAAGCCCAATTTCAAATTGCATCATAAAAGACAAATGCTTCTGTAAGCCCTTAAATTTTACAATAATATGAAGTTAACCTTAGAACCAAAAGTCAAATCAGAAACTCTAAGTCAACCTAGATTTACCTTAAGAACTAGATTTAGATCCGATAATCCCACACTCGAAATTCTAAAACAATAAAAATGAGTTAACCATAGATTATAGTGTGGAATAATGTTTTATAACCTAAAAAGATTAGATTCATTGAAAATTCATTTGTTTCATATCTAAATGAGATTATTTTTTGAAAAAATTGTCCCAGCACACAAAATGGTAAAAATATTCTAGTAGCATATCTAGACTCGTAATTAGATGAGGAATCATAAAATATCAATTATAAAATTTTTCGGTTTCTAAAAATATCAGATACAGCCGTTTTATGTGTATTTTTCTTACTATCAGTAATTTATTTGTCTCATCTACTACTCATTTATTATTCATTACTTTTCACTACTATTCATCTATATCTATCTTTTCTTATTACCTATTCTTACACTCTTATACACTCTAACATACCTATTTCTTACATTTTTTTTCCTATAAAACTTTATACTATCATATCTTACACATTACTTATTTTTATTATAAAAATATAAATTTAATTAATTTTCTTTTCCCTTCCTTCTCAAACCGGTACCACTCCTCTCTCTCTCTATCCAATTATTTTTCTTTTTCAATTAATTTTATTTCTTATTTCACCCCTCAAACTCTATAAATATCCCCTCCCTCTTCATTATTTACACACTTTCATTTACACATAAAAACTCTACTAAGATCACTCCACAAACTTCTCTCTCTTTTTCTTACAAAACCGTGAGGCCCTCCCCATTCCCATTGTGTTTTTCACAAAAAATTTTGCTTCCAGTCATCTTCCACATATTGTTGGGTTATAGATCCAACTCATATGGGTCTATAATCAAATGAAGCTTAAATATATGTCTAATATATATTTAGAAGACTTTGGAATCAAGATAGGAATGGACCAAAATGCTTGTACAAGAGGAGCAAAGGTTGTAGGAGCTCAAGGCGGGCTAAAAGCAGCCGGCCTAAAGTTTGAAAGCCACAAGCGTTGGTGAAGGTTGGCTTGAAGGACGCCGGCCTAGGTAGATATGCTGTCGACGTATGGATGAAGGCCGTTGGCTTACATGCCGGTGTTGATGTAGTTGCTTTGTTTTTAAGTCGGCTTGAGCTAGCCCATCCATGCATATATATCTCTATATATATGTGTGGTGTTTTAACGTAAGGGTAAACAAGTGGTGTACCTCTTCTCTAGCCTAGATAGAGAGATCTAGAGAGAGAAAGAGAGGAAATCCTAGAGAGAGAAACTCTAGAGGAAGGTTCTTGTTCCTATTTGTAATCCACCAGTTGTGATGAATAATTGTGAGATCCACTAGACAGATTGAGGAAAACTCTATTGTAATCCCATTATATTATTTATAGTGGAAGGTTTATAGTGTTGCTGGTCCTATGGTTTTTCCTGCATTGGGTTTTCCACGTTATGTCCTAGTGTTTTTGTTTATAAGCAATTGTTTATTTGCTTGTTATCATATAGGCAAGAGGAGATATAATCTCTAATCACAGGTTGATTAATATTGTTTGATTAATCAATTTTTTTATTATTATCGTGATTAGAAAATGGGGCATTTTCTCCTAACTCATCTCCAAGTTTAGGTAAACCATTAAACCTTCTCTTACCTTTATGTTAATATTACATAAACACTTTGTGTTTTATGATTTCTAAGCCCCATGAGCATTATGCTAGGGAAGTAATCATGAAAACAGTAACTTGTTCATGTCATTGTTCAATACCACGTTCATTTATGTTTTTGTTGTATTCTTATTATGTTTATGCTTCTAATATAACTTTCTATATGTAGTATGTAAAGTATATGTATCTATATATTTTTAGAGCCTAAAGCTCACTAACATAACATCTTATTATGCTCTTTTATTTATTGCTTACAATAAACAAGACTAGTCATATTTTAGTCTTAAACATGACCATTGTCCAGTCAAAACATGTTTTGGGACTTTTCTATAATCTAAGCCCCGGGAACCTTGAAATTTATCTAAGACTACAAATTTCTTTCTTTTTCTTTTCTTTCTCTTTCTTATTTGCTATATTTATGAGATTGGATATATTTCGTGTCTCGAGAAGCCTTGAATTAAAATCTAATACTTCCATGATTTTCTTTTTTTTCCACTTCTTTTTTCGTTTCTTTTGTTTTCTCTTTTAAGGTGACCGAAATTTGTTCATTCTCAGGAAGTCTCAATAACAAGTTAAGACTTCAATATTCCTATTTTTATAATTGCTTGTCTAACTTCTTTTTTTTTTTTTTTCTATTCTTGATATTTGCTACATGAGTTATAAGTTGATTCTTAGCATAAATAATATGTTCACTTGTATGCATGATCATCAAGTAATGTTGTTGCCATAGTGGAAATTTTCAAAATAAAGATAGAAATTATGTCCTATGAAACTAAATGCTTTAAAAATAAATTACATACTTAAAAGGATTTTCCTTAAAGAGAAGAATAAATAGCTAGTAAATCCTTCTTCAAATTTAATGTTGGCAAGACTTTGCCCATGCAAAAAAAAAATTCTTAAAATATATTTAGGCATTTAATGTTTTAATAAGAACCAAAACAATTTTTTTCATAAGCTAGTTTAAAGTCATCTAACCTAGGATAAAGCAAATACTTAACATAGGGAAAAATCGAGTTTGTAAAATTGAAATTATTTTATGAAGTTAAGAAAATATAGTAATAGTAATCTTAGTAATTATATTTACATTTACTATAAACTAAAATTTGTAATTATCTTTCCTTATGTAAAGAAGCTTTTCCCACACACTTAGCTTTTCAAATTTTTAAATCAAATTGTTTTAGGAAAAAATTCATTATTGAGGCAACATTACTAAAATCATTCATATGATGTGAGCTAATATAAGTATCAAATGATTTTCAATGAATAAATGCTCTGTGCTTGCTATAGAATTTTTGGATGATGTAAAAACTTTAGAAAATACAATTTTGAGGGATGTAATCTAAAAATTTGAATATGTAAGGCCTTATTCTGGACCCAAATAACCTTAAATATTAAAAATAACCTTAGAAATACATAGATATTTTTGAGTAGGTAGAAAACAACTACTTATATGTGAAATTCTATGTTAAAATGAGCAAGTTATGGCTATTTTAAGTTAGAATTTTTACAATCTGAATTTTACCGCGAATTAGAAAACTTAAGTAGAAATTCTACGGAATACACATTTTCTGTATTTCTCTTATTTAGGTGACTCGGAAGATGATATTTGCTATCTAGAGGACTACTTTGATTAAGAGTGCTCTATCAAGACATGGTCGAATGCTACTTCCTTAAATTTCTATAGTCATGGATGTGTTTGTAAATTAGTGGCACTAGAGGTAGGAAAAGATAAAATGAATATGCATGATAATGTTGGTCGAAAGGACATTAAGAATATTGAAACTCGAATTGATGATGATTATATGGATGAGTTATTACCATGTTGAAGTGTCTGCAAATTGTATGACTACCTTTAAGATATTTTAATTACATGCTAAGAACTTAATAAATTGATTCATGCATATCACGTAGTGAGTCTCATTGTATTCACTGTTATACATTTGGTGGGACAAGTGCATAATAGTGGTGGTTGTCATAATTGGTAGTATTTGCAAGTAGCGAGCAATAGGTAAGACCTAAAAAGTGGCAAGTAGTAGTCAGTAAGACCTACATTTTTTATGGTGAGTGGTAGCTGGTAAAATCTACAAAATCTATTTGCAAAACCTTGGTTGTTGTTGCTCGGAAACACCTAACCCCAAATGAAGGGCATAAATTCATTCAACATATAGTTCCTGGAAAACTATATGTCTTATTTGCTCACGTGTTTAATGCATATCATATGTTTATTTGATTATAGCTTGTTTGATATTTCTATTTTGAGTACACTAACTTGGGAATATTCTCACTAAGCTTGTTAAGCTTACACCCTTATAGATTTTTGCTGTCGCACGATCATTTGCTCCTTTATCCAAGGTCCCTATACATTCGAGTAAGATTTCTTTTGGGTAGCTTTTGGGGGAAATCCAATCAGGAACTTTATATTGGAATTCCTTTCAAATCTTTTGGTGATGGTTATTTAATTACTTGTAAGACTAAGTTGTATTTCGATCCTTAGAGAATTTAGAGAGGGAATGCCCCTAAGTTAATATAAAAGAATCTATATCTTTATATTTTGTGGGTAAACATTTATTTAGATTCTTTTATGCTTTATATTACTTTCTCGAACTACACACCCCACCAGTGTCTCCTATTACTGTATTATACGCCTTACATATAATAGCGAGACTTTTGCATGACTAAGGTATTCATTCTTAAGTCTAAATATTGTATGTGGTGGACTGCCACGTTTAGAGTACCTGTTGGGGCATGACAACATCTATCGATACTATAGTATAGTGACTAAATATTAGCATCGTTCCATAAGGATTCAGAGAATATTAATACTTACCCTTCTCCTATGTTTTAGCTAATAAAAATCAAGTTTATAGGTAAGTAATAATTATCAAATTATCACTCATGAATCAATATTATAAGAAAGATTTACCAAGTTAGAAGAATCGTCTAGATTTCATATCCCCTAACTAGGTATCTATATGATTAAACATAAGATAATTTAACTTTATTGTGATATTCTTGAATGTTAGAAATTTCTAATGTAATTTGATATCTTTGTCAAGATTATCAAATTCTGATATTAGGTTGATTAACTGAAATATCTTTTTAGTTAAAACTCTTAGAATATCATTATCGATACAGAATATCTATATTAGGTTTGACCATGATCCTTAATATTTATGTTGTTTTATGTCTAGGATAGCATGCAACTCCCTCTAATTGTACAGACCTATTCACTAAAGAAATTTTTCGATTAAGTAAAGTGAAATCAATATCAAGAATTAATACCACGGTTGATCAATTCAAGATGAGCAACAAAAGCAATACAATTAGATTAAAAAAAATCAATCAATAGCTAAAAACAATAAAAATAAATTACATAGAAATGCTAGAGTTCATCAAAATCTAAACTAATGTTAAGTTTGGTATGTAGGACTAAACTTAAAATGGAATCACGATTTCGGATTCTATTCCCATTCCTATATTCGAATGCATTTTTAAAAGCTAGAATCGCAAATTTTGGGAATAGATGATTCTGACTTTGAGGGGCAATTCAATTTCGGCATTGAGAAAGTGGAATCATGATTTCATTCTTTCCTCATAAATGATTACTATTACCATTATCTTTTTATCCTTTTATACGTTCATTATTTGCGTTAAATACTGAGAATACTTTTGACAAACACCATGTCAACTCCATTCCATTCAATGATGTATCCAAACAAATGAATGAATTTATTATTCTCCCTTCCATTCGATTCCTTCTATTCCAATTCATTCGATTCTAAACAATTCCTAGTACTAAATGTGACATAAGAATTTACTCCTTCATGGAATCAGTAATAAAAACACAAAGAGTAAAAATAAACATAAAATAAACCAATAAACCCCTTATTACAAAGAATTCTTGAAAAGTGATTGAAGCTCTGATCTTGACTTGCTTGAGCTTGAAGAAGAAATTTGTAATTTACGGACTTTTTTTTTTTAGTTTTGATATTTCCTATTTATAAAGTTCCCCCATCCTCAAAATTGGAAGTTTCCTTCTTGTAGAATAAGAAAGTTGCCATCTTGTGGAGTGAAAGTGTAAACCCCCAAAGTTTTACGATCAATTAAGCTTAAACCCTAATTAGAAAGTCAACCAGAAAGCCTAAAGTCAACAAAACCCTAGTCAGACGTAAACTATTCAAGTCCGAAAATCCCGTGTTTGTAACCCTACGTGAGTAAGTGAGAAAATAGTATGTAGAATAGTTCGTATAAACATGAGAAAGCTTAAAAATATCATATTAGTTAAACCGCGATTCGTTTTGAGCCCGATCGGATACAATTTTCGAAAAGCGTGCCCCGAGGCTCAGAATAGTAAAAATATTCCAAATATACCGTTAGACTCGTAAAAATACAAGGTTTTCAAAAGTGTTAGTTTCATAATTTTTCGGCAACTAAAATGTCATATATTACAATTATACGTGTATTTTTTACCACCGGTACTTTAGTTGTTGTTTACTTTACATTACACTATTTATTACTATTCTACACTATTTATCTATCTCTACTTTTTCTTACATCCTACTCTTACAACCATACACTTATTTCTTACAATTTTCATTTCTAATACAACTTCACATATTTATATCTTACTTTTCATTAACAAAAATACAAAAAAAAAAAATCTCTCCCTTACACTCTCATTTTTGCGCCAGCCACTCTCTCTCTCATCTTCAATTTGTTTCATTTTTCAATTATTTAATTAACACAAAATTTTCTCCACTTTTCCCTATAAATACCACCTCTTCCTTCCATTTCCTTCACAACTTCCATACACTAAAATTACTCTCAAAATCTCTTCATAAGCTCTCTCAAGTTTTCTCTAGTTTCTACTTCTTCTATAGGTAATAGTTTTAGCTTTCTATATGTTCATTTACATAGTATGAGCATAGTGTATTTTCTAAACCCATGAAGGTTAAGAAAGCAACAATATGTTCATACTTTGTTTTATTCAATAAATTATTTTCCTTTATGTTGTTTTCATATATATTTAACTAAATATATCTATATAGTTATATATGTCTTTTAGAGCATATAAGCTCCTTTGTTATTGCAATTTATTTACTTTCCTTGTAATTTATTTATTTACTTTGTAATTTATTTACTTTCAAGTTGTTTTAAGACTAGTCTTTCTAGTCTTAAACTTGCTCTCATCAAGTCAAAATAATTTTCTTTTTATTTTGGGACTCGTCTATTCTTAGTCCCGGGAAACCTTGAAAAAGCTAAGACTTCCAATACTTGACAATTACTATTATGCTTATTTATTTCTTATGTTCTTTATTATCTTATCTTATGATATTTTTAGCTTTTATAAACTACATGATCATATTCATGCATGGCTAATAAGTTGTTGTCCAAATAGAAAAATGAGTCTTTTTGATGAAAGAATAAAATTTCAACAAAGTTTTTCCAAAGACTTAGAAAAATATTTCAAATGAATCTCTTTTAAAAGTTTATGTAAACTCACCATGAAAATTCAAACTAATAAACAAAAGAAGTTTCTTCAAATCTAAAGATATTTCCTTATCAAATAACAAAAGAAGCTTCTTCAAAATCTAAAGATATTTCCTTTTCAAATAACAAAAGAAGTCTTGATGTATAGTAACTTGGTATTATTTTTATCAATTTTCTAAACTAAAAGCTAAATAAATTTTCAAAGAAATCAAGTTACAAGGAACATGAATTTTCAAAGAATAAACTCATCAAGTACTACTAAAGAAAACTTTTGAAAACTCTATTTTTCAATTCCTAGAAATAAATTTTGTAGATAACCTCAAAAGACCAAACTTTATTTTCAACTCACTTTTGATAAACTAAAGAATCAAAATATAGTATATTAGATTTTGATCATCCAAAAATTTATAAAGTTACTTACATAAAGGAGAAGTCTAAACAAATCCAAAATTCCAAAACACTAGAAAAGGTTGTTTTAAGGAAATAAATTAAATAAGACAACATCTATAGTTTCATGCATAAATTATGAATCTATTTATATACATAAGGAATTCTTTTAAAGAATATACATATTTGAGTTTTACTTATTCAAGCCTTAGTAAAGGATGGATTAGAAAACATTGTTTTCCAAGAAAGGAAATTTCGTATTAAATCTGTACCCTCCAAATCTGAGACCCAAATGATCTTTTATAGTAAAAGTAACCTTAGAAACGGATAGATCTTTTCAAGTGGGTAGAAAACGGCATATAATATGAAATTCCAAGTTAAAATGAGCAAGTTATGACCATTTTAAGTTGAAACTTTCTTCAAATCCGATTTTACTGTAAATTGAAGATAGATTTAGAATCTTCAAAGTAGAAATTCTATGAAAGACTCATTTTGGGTATTTCATCTTGTTTAGGTAAAGAAGGAACCGATATCGCCTTTCCGGAAGATTACTTCGATTAGGAACGATCATCATGGAGTGAGTTAATCCCTTACTAATTACATTTGCTTGATTGTGCTTGTAAGTAGTAGCATTAGAGAATAAGGAAAAAGATAAATGAATAAATGTTGTGTGATTTGGATTCATGATTGAATGATATGGTTATTAAATAAAAACTAAGTATATCAAAAGAGGAATTGGTGAATGACTTATGTTTTCTTGCAATGATATGATAAATATTGTTTTGATTGCCTTTAACTTGAATTTGACAATAATTGAATAACCCTATATTGAAAACAATTCATGCATATCATATTTATGAGACACATTTATTTTTCGCTACTATTCTTCGTGTAGGGAAACGAGGAGTTGTAGTGGTGGGTAGTTGAGTCAGAAAGTCTACATAAGCAAGTAGGAGCTGGAAAGTCTACAGGGTAAGTAGGAGTTGGTAAGTCTGCAAATATTGATGGTCGTATGGGTCGGTAGCCACCCAACCCCGACATGGAGGGCGTAAAATCCATGCTACACATGGTTTCCGGTTAATCGTGTGTATTTTGTTTGCTCATGTGATTGATGCATTCTCATATGATTGTTTAAAATACTTGTATGATTTATGGAAATGTTTTGAAGATGGTAGTTATCTCACTAATCTAGTTTTGCTTATACTCCCATAGCTTTTTGTTATAGTACGATTACTTGTGATTGGCACCAAGGAGCCCCATTTGTCAAGTATGAGCCAAAGCTACTAGGAGTTTTTGGAAGAATTTTATATATATTTAGTTTTGGATGTAAACTTCTAAGAAAAATCTCTATAGTAGACTTATGCTATATTCGTGTATATTTTGAAGATGGCTTAGTTGAATAAGGTTATTGAAACGGGAGAATGCCCTTAAGAAGTTGTAAGAGACTTTTATTCTAAAGAATATTACATGTTTATCTATATAAGTTTTTACATGCTTTTATTATCTGCTTAAACGTAATACCCCTTTGAGTCTCCTACTATCTTGAAAGCACGCCTTGCATGTGATATCGAAGCTCCTGCGTGATTAAGGTTGTCATTCATTAGCTTTAATATTATATGCGGTGGACTGTCACATTTAGGGTACCCTCCAGGACGTGACAATTTAAGTTAGTATCAAAGCGCAAGTTTTAGGATAAAAGATAGTAGAAACAAGCTTTAAGCGAGAACCTGAGCTTAAGATCTAATCATATTTTTGTTCTTTTGGATAGTTAACCCTCCCTGAAGTGAAGGAAAAAGCTCGAAATTTCCTTAAGGACCCAGATGAGACTTTTGTGAACTACCGTCTTAGGTTGAGAGTCCTATGCAAGGAATTCACATTAGTAGGAAGACCTCGAACCCCCAGGGAGATGTTTAAGCTTTGGAGGAAGGGTTTGAAATATTCCCTATGGAGGAATCTGCCTAAAGAACTGAGATTTGATGCCCTTAGAGGACCACGCTACAAGAAATGACCTATATCTTAAAGAATGAAGGAACCCAAAAGATACCAGACCTTCGAACATGGAATGAATTAGGACCCCTCTACATTTATGCACATGACGAGCTTGCGGACCACAGTGACTGGCTAAGAGATGATGTAGAAGAATAATTCTACCCGTATGCTGCCTATAAACGTATTGTTCCAATGCCATCGGAATGCAACACCCAACCAAACTCCATCAGAATGCAACTGGACGTAATCCGGATGAGGACTTCATTATGAGTGATGCCAGGAGAATGAGGAAAAATGGAGAAACCGAAGGAGATCCCAAAGAAGACCCAGACGAGGACCCAGAACCTGAGGAAACTCCGTCCGCATCTCTTTAAGAAGATAGTCCCTTAATTCCCAGCCCATTACCTCCTCGTAGGTTAAGCCAAGATGTCCCTATGGAGAATATTGCAAGAAACAACCTTTTGATGATCTCCGACTCTGAAGAAGAAGGAAGAAGAACAATCAGTGCTGGAGGAACATCTATGAAACCAAGTGGATTCTTGAGGAGCAGGTCCCGAACCTAACCACGGTAGTAGTATCGGAAGGAAAAAATCAAGGAGATCAGGAAGCGACCAATGACACCACCTAGGGAAATAGGATTTCTGTGCAAGAAGATGTATGGCCATCTTAGGTTGAAATTACATCAAGGTATAAAGGAAAGAGAATGATAATAAGCCAATACCTGCAGCAATTTGTCAAAAGGCACAAAGGTTCCATCAGTCGAAGCATGAATCTTGCACCATCACCATAAGGAAGGAAAGGTTGAGGAAGGAAGTAGAGAAGGAATTAAGCACCTCCCAATGAGTCCAATAGCCTTTTTCCTAGGATTAGGATAGGCATATCCTTGTTTGTGATGCATGAATGTTCTGTTTTCAATGAATATGTTTTAAATTATTTCTTATTTCTATGTACTTTCTTTTGTTGAGATTAGTTCTAACTCTCTCAGGTTATGTAAGGGTTATCACTCTCATTTGATTTAGTAATGAAAATTTTCTTGTGTTTGGTATAATGATTTTTGATTTAATTACCTTGAAAATTTCCTTGTGTAAATTTCTGGTATTTCTGATCTTTTTCCCCCTTGCAAAGATTTAGGAGGTCTAAAACTAAGATTAATTAACAGACGAGGTAGGAGAGGTAGGAGACGAGAACATCGTGCGTCCAATAACCCTCCAGTTGAACTAGAAAACCTACCAGCAGGCTAACCAGCGGCCCCACCAAATCGATAAGCCAATCCCCCACCAATCAACAAGGCGATGTTTGGGTAGCTATTAACCAATTAACGGGATTAGTCAACAACTTCATGCAGCACGCGCAGAATGTGCCACCACCAGCTGCTAATGCACCTGAACCAATAGTAGAAGCACCAGCACCACCAGAAGCTGAATCCTAAACTACCCCCTTGCTGGCACCACTGCCACCTCGACCTTATCGAAGTTCCTTACCATACTTCATCACAAGTAATCAATACTTTGATGGGAGTTTTGGAAAACCTGATGAAGCTGAAGATTGATTAGCACAAATAGAAAGATCATTTGTCGCTTACGAAGTACCTCATCACCTCCGCCTGGACTATGGCACTTATATGTTGAGATTCAATGTAAGAGTGTGGTGGGAATCGAAGAGTAGAGAGTTACTAGCACCTGTGACTTGGGAAATCTTCAGAACGGAATTCTTGGAGAATTATTTTCCTGGAAGTTTGAGAGTGCAGTACAGTAGAGATTCCTTCATATATCCCAAAAAGGAAGAACGGTCGAACAATATTAGTCGCTTACTCCAGTACACACCAGAATCCTTTAAACACAGTGAAGAGTTAAAAAGGCAAGTCTTTTTGAGTGGCCTGGATGAGGACTTGAGGATGTGACTGGAAGAATTGGATTTAAGGACTCTTCATGAATTGGTTGAAAGAGCTAGCATTATAGAAGGAGCTAAGAGAGAAAGAGTAAAGTGTCAGAGAAGAGAACCTTAGTGTTTGGGAAGAGGACTCAGGATAGTTATGGTCTTAGCTTCTAAAACAAGAAGTTTAAGTCCTTCAACAGCTATAAAGGAAGTGCTAGTGGCAACAGGGAAGCATCGAAGATCAATGTATCATGCTGGAAGTGTAAAGAAGAGCATTACCCAAAGAGATACCTCTTGCTCCAACACAAATGTTATTTCTATAGAGACCCTAGCCACAAGATTAATGATTGCCCGAAGAAGGCTTCCACCGTCTGCTTTGTATGTAAGCAAATTGGACACTTTGCCAATGAATGCCCGTAGAGGAAGAATGCCCCAGCTAGAACACTTGGTATGACTGGAGGAGCTACATCGACAAAAGGTGGAAATGGAGGAAATAACCCAAGCCGTTCCAGAGCAACTGTCCATGGAATGAGGATTTACAACTTGGAAGGGCAGTGGGTGTGTGAAGAATTAGACGATGAAAGAGCTGAGATAGTAGCCTTGCATGGAGATTGTGGCCCTGACTTTGGATTGGTGACAGGTTAGACTCAGAAACTCCTTTACCTTTATGATGCAAGTTCTTAAGTTTCATGCATTCAATTCTTAATCGAGAAGTATAAGGTTCTATACAATCGATAGTCTAAGTATACAAGATTCGTGATTAGTATAAAATTCGAGTGCAGGTTACATACACGTAGCTAGTTAAACTGCCTATGCTTTGTTCGACACCGGACCTACGCACTCCTTTATCACCGCTAGTTTGGCTAAGCAAACTGGCCTACCCATAGACACCATCGCTACCAGTTTCTGAGTTAAGACCCTTATCGAAAGCGTTGTGTCAACTAAGGAAATGCTTAAGGATTGTCCCATGGAGATACAAGGATGCTACACCAAGTGTGACCTAATAATATTAGAAATGAGCAAATATGTGGTGATCTTAGGAATCAATTGGTTAATGTCCGTTAAAGCTTTAGTAGGCTATATACACAAAGAAGTGAAGTTTAAGAATCAAGATGGAAGTGAGATAGTATTCGAGGGAGAATCCACGGTGAGGTTGAACTCATTTGAGTTATTAATGGATGATGAAGAGATCAACTTGAGTAACATGGACATAGAGGAGAAAGAAGAAGAGAAACCTGAGTTGGAAACTATACCTGTGATTAAAGATTTTCAAGATGTATTTCTTGACAGATTACTTGGATTACCACCTAAGAGGGAAATCGATTTTGAGATTAACCTAATGATGAACACGAAGCCAATATCAAAAGTACCCTACCGGATGGCACTAGTCGAGCTAAAGGAGCTGAAAACTTAGTTGCAAGACTTGTTAGACTAAGGTTTCATTCGACCAAGTGTATCACCTTGGGGAGCACCAATTTTGTTCGTGGAAAAGAAGGCTGGTTCTATGCCCTTGTGCATCGATTATAGGGAGCTCAATAAAGTCGCTATCAAGAAAAAGTATCTACTCCCAAGGATAGAAGACCTTTTTGACCAGCTTCAAGGAGCTAGTGTCTTCTCACGAATTGATCTATGGTCAGGATATCACCAGTTAAGGATCAAGCTAGAGAATGTACCCAAGACGGCTTTTCGAACCCGCTACGGACATTACGAGTTTCTGGTAATGCCCTTTAGTTTAACCAACGCACCAGCAGCTTTTATAGATCTCATGAACCAAGTATACAAACCTTTGTTGGATAAGTGTGTTATAGTCTTTATAGACGATATTTTGATCTACTCTAAAACATGGGAACAACATGAAGAACACTTGAAAATGGCATTACAGACCTTGCGTGAGCATAAGTTGTATGCCAAGCTATCTAAGTGTAACATCTGGTTGGATAAGATATCTTTCCTAGGACATGTCATATTTGGAGAAGGTATATTGATGGACCCCGAGGAAATCAAAGCAGTAATGAATTGGAGACAACCTAAGACCATCACGGAAGTAAGAAGTTTCCTTGGATTGGCTGGATATTATAGGAAGTTTGTGAAGAACTTTTCTACCATAGCTAAACCCCCAACACAGTTGACTCAGAAGGATGAAAAGTTCATTTGGACCGATAAAAGAGAACAAGGTTTTCAAGAACTCAAGAAAAGACTTATCTTCGCCCTAATTTTGGTCTTACCAGACCCCGAGAAACCTTATACGGTGCATAGTGATGCCTCTAGAAATGGCATCGGGTATGTGTTATGCAAGATAGAAAGGTGATTGCGTATGCCTCACGACAACTCAGGCCTCATGAGCAAAATTACCCCACCCATGACCTGGAATTAGCCGTCGTTGTGTTTGCACTTAAGTTATGGAGACATTACCTATATGGGCAAAGGTGCGAGATCTACACCGATCATAAGTGTTAAGTATTTATTCACACAAAAGGAGTTGAATATGCGGCAATGGAGTTGAATATGTGACAATAGAGATGGTTGGAACTCATCAAGGATTATGACCTTGGAATAAACTATTGCCCAGAAAGAGTAAACGCTATCGCAGATGCCCTAAGTAGGAAGAATCACGGAGAAGTGGCTATCTTGCTCACTGATAAGAAAGAGCTAGTAAGGGAATTTGAGAAGATGAGTATTGAATTCATAAGGCAAAATGTGGAAGTAGAAATCGCTAGTCTAGTCATGGAACCCACCTTAGTAGAAAGGATCAAGGAAGCCCAATGGTATGATGAGGCAATTCAAAAGATTAAAAGAGAGGTACAAGAAGGAAAGTATATGGATTTCACAATAGATGAAGACGAGGTTGTGAGGATAAAAGGGAGATTATGTGTTCCAGATGATGATGAAATGAGGAAGGAAATCATGAATGAAGCATACCATTCAGGATATATAATGCACCCGAGAGGAACTAAGATGTATTGAGATCTGAAAAGCCACAACTGGTGGAACAGCATGAAAAGAGACGTAGCTGATTTCGTGATGAAATGTCCTACATGCCAACAAGTAAAAGTGGAACACCAAAAACCAGGAGGACTCTTGAAACCTCTGCCTATACCCGAATGGAAATGGGATCAGATTATGATGGATTTTGTATATGGACTACTGAGAACATCTACAGGATATGATGCCATTTGGGTTGTAATTGATCTATTGACGAAGGTAGCTCATTTCCTTCCAATCAACATGACGTATTCCATGGATAAGTTGGCTAGAATTTATATGAGAAAGATAGTACGCTTGCATGGAGTGCTCGCAGGAATAGTCTCCGATCGAGTCCCAAGCTTCATGTCTAAATTTCGGACAAGCTTACAAAGATGTTTAGGTACGAAGCTACACTTTAGCACTATATATCACCCTCAAACAGATGGTCAATCAGAAAGAACAATACAAAGCTGGAGGATATGTAGCATGCTTGTGTAATAGAGCTCAAGGGTAGTTGGGACGCACACCTACCATTGGTGGAATTTTCCTACAACAACAACTATCACTCCACAATTCAAATGCCACCTTACGAAGCATTGTATGGAAGGCAGTGTAGGTCACCATTATTCTGGGACGATGTAGAGTAGTTGAGCCTTAAACCTTACTTAGTACAAGACGCAGCTGACAAGGTACGAATCATTCAACACAAGATGAAGGAAGTACAAGATCGACAAAAAAGCTGGGTAGATATGAAACGACGTATTCTCAAATTTGAGGTTGGAGACCATGTATTTGAAGGTAGACCCCATCAAGAGTATTCACAAAGTCCGAGCACAAGGAAAGTTAAGCCCACGATATATCGAACATTTTGAAGTGCTTAAAAGAGTAGGAGATCTTGTTTATCGTCTAGCCTTACCTCCTATTCTATTTGGAATCCACAGTGTATTTCATGTATCGATTTTACGAAAGCACGTGCCAAATCTTAGCAGAATCACAAAGTTGGAACCAGTACGGTTAAGAGAAAACCTCACCTACAAAAAGCATCCGATTCAAAACCTTAAATCGTAAGGTGCAAAAGCTTTGAAACAAGGAGATCAAGTATGTGAATGTACTGTGGAGAAATCACTCACATGAAGAAGCCACCTGGGAAACCGAAAGTGATATACGCCAGAAGTATCCAAGTTTGTTCGAAGAATCAGGTATAAACTTTAAGTTTTAAGCACAAAACTTTCTTTAAGAGGGGTAGGTTGTAAACCCCCAAATTTTTACGATCAATTAAGCTTAAACCTTAATTAGAAGGTCAACTGGAAACCCTAAAGTCAACAAACCCCTAGTCAGACGTAAACTATTTATAAACCCCCAAAGTTTTGTGATCAGTTTAGCTTAAACCCTAATTGGAAAGTCAACCGGAAACCCTAAAGTCAACAAAACCATAGTTAGACGTAATGGTATAAGTTCAGCAATTCCGTATAAACAACCCTAAGAAAGTAAGTAAGAGTTTAGTATGTAGAATA
Organism: Combretum micranthum; assembly: GCA_024138025.1. Lineage (NCBI taxonomy): Eukaryota > Viridiplantae > Streptophyta > Magnoliopsida > Myrtales > Combretaceae > Combretum > Combretum micranthum. The sequence goes on along the minus strand of JAMXBD010000143.1, from coordinate 1,215,667 downwards.
GTTCGTAATTATATAAGTAAGCTTCAAAAGATCGGATTAGTAAAGCCGCGAATAGTTTTGAACCCGAACGGATACAGTTTTTAAAAAATGTGTTCCGGGGTTTGGAATAGTAAAAATATTCCAAATATACCATTATACTCGTAAAAATATAAGGTTTTCAAAAATATCAGTTTTATAATTTTTCGGTAAGTAAAAATATTAGATATCGCAATTATACACATATTTTCTTACTACCGGTACTTTATTAGTCATATCTAGTTTATATTACACTATTCACTACTATTCTATACTATTATTTTATCTCTACTTTTCTAACATCTACTCTTACAACACCATAATCTATTACTTTACTTTTTACCTTCTCTTTTTATTATCTACCTTACTTATTACTTCATTTAATCAACAAAAATACAAAATAAAATCTCCCTCTCCTCTCTCTTCATGTGGTTGGCGCCCCCCTTCTCTCTCTCCCTCATTTTTGTTTCAATTTTCCTTTATTTAAATCACACAAAAATTCACTCCTCATTTCCTATAAATACCCCTCTCCTCTTTCACTTCTTTCACACCATTACTACCCACAAATTTACTATCAAAACTCTCCAAAAATTTTCTCTCAACACTCTCTTCAAATACTCTCTCAAAACTATCTCAAACCGCCTTCTACATACAATAAACCCATTCCTACATAATACTTCAAAAACCCTCTTTAGGTTAACTTTTCTTTATAAGTTCTTTCTTCTCATGTCATGTAATTTTACATGACCATGGTGTGAGTTTTCAAAACTAAATGTTATGGAAGCTACACTATGTTCATGTATTGTTCTTGTTCATGAATATCTATTTATATTTATATTGTTATTTTACATTGTTCATATTATTATTGTTATTATATCTAACTAAGTATTATTATATATCTACATATATATTTTTTAGAGCATATAAGCTCACTTGCAATTTATTTACTTTTATGCAAAATAATTTATTTATTTCTTCCATTGCAATTTACTTATTTCTTGTTGTTTTAAGACTAGTCTCTAGTCTTAGACTTGTCCTCATAAAGTCAAAACAATTTTTCTTTCTTTTATTTTATTTCTTTCTTTTGGGACTAGTTTACTTCTTAGTCCTAGGAGCCTTGAAGAAGCTAAGACTCCCAATACTTGACTTTATTTTGTCATGCCCCGAGGGGTATCCTAAACGTGGCAGTCCGCCGTACATAATACTAAAGCCTAGGAATGACTACCTTGGTTACGCAAAGACTTCCATATCATGCACAAGGCGTACATCACAACTAAGGGAACGCATCGGAGTAGCTCAATTTATATTGATAATAAATAAGTAACAAGGTAAGGAGAATACTTATCATAAATTTAAACATATTAAATTACAATTCTTAAGGGCATATCCCTCTATGGTCTTCAAATAAATATAAATACACTTCTTAGAATTTTTAGAACACTAACATAGCATACATTACATATAAGGAACCTTACAAAATTACTTCATCTTATGTTTCCATTTCCTTCATAGAAGCTTAACATCCTTCCATGACTTCCTTAACGTCATGATCCTCAATTTAAGCCATGGGTATACCTGTTTCAACAAAATCTATAGGGGTATGAGCTACAACTAGCTTAGTGAGATATTCCTTTTCATTGGCACCATGTTTTCAAACAAGTTCATTTAACTTTTCACATATATGCTATGCGTACAATGCAACAATAACATGATTACAAAAATATATATAGTTATCAAGAAACCATATATAGAACGGATTTACCCCTCCGTATCAAAGGTTAGGGAATCGGTGATGAAGATTTTCGATTTTCTACTACTAATCCCCAGGTCCCCACCTAAGCGTTCGGTTGGCTCGGCTCCGAACCTAAAGTGGCATTTCCTGGGCGATTTGGATTCTCTAGGAAGAGGTGGTATTTAATCTCATCTTATTTATATTCTTTGAAAATAAGTTCCTTCTTTAGAAACTTGAAAATCATCATTTTCCTAAGTGGGTTTATAACTTTATGGGTTGGATTCATCTTAACTTTGAAAACTAGTTTGTTTCTTAGTTTTGTTATGGAGTGAAAAAGAGTTTAATCTTAAACTTTTTGTGAAAACTTTGAGTATTAACAAATTATTGTACTAAAACTTAGGTTACCATAATATACAAAGAAAGTATTTATTTCTTATGTTTCCTTGGTAAAGTTATCTTTGTTATTTAAGAAAAACTTTGAGAAAACTTGTATTACTCTATTTATATGTTGATAATAATTTCATTATTTTGTGACTAGTTACATAATAGAAAATTTAGTTTTAAGTTCCTTTAATAAAGTAAAATTCTAAAATTAATGGAGACAATATCATTATGTATATGCAAGTATTTGAGCATATAAAATAATAAGAACATGAGACAATACTAAAAACAAATAATAATAAGCAAAATAATAAAAATATCAAGTATTGGGAACTTTAGCTTCATCAAGATATCCCGATCAAGTATTGGAAGCCTTAGCCTCATCAAGGCATCCCAAGATTAAGAATAGACTAATCCCAAAAAGAATAAAGAAAATAAAGAAAAGATTATTTTGACTTGATATAGACAAGTCTAATATTAGAAAGACAAGTCTTAGAGAAATAGCATGAAATAAATAAATTGCTTAGCTTGAAATTAAATAAATAACAAGTAAGCTTATATACTCTAAAGATTATATATAAATACATAAATATATTTAGTTAGATATGAATAATAAAATCAACATAACAACAAAATAAAATAGGAAGGTCATGTGCAAGAACAAAACATGAACATGTTGTTGCTTTTATTACTCATATGAGTTTCAAAACAACACCACAGTCATGTTAAGTTACATGACATGGGTAAATAAATGGTTGGAAGAAGTTTACCCAAAGTGTTTATGTGATATGAAGATGGTAGATGTAATGGGGTGTTATGTGAGTAGTGATATGTGGTAGATAGTTTGTGTGTAAGGAATGATTTTTGTGAAGAATTAGTTTAAGAGAGTTTTGATAGAGAGAAATCTTGAAGAGAGGATTTGTGGAGAGATTTTGAGAGAGTTTTGGTAGTGAAATGAATTGTGTGAAAGAATGAAGAAGGAATGGGGTATTTATAGAAGTTTAGAGTGAAATTTAGATGTAATTAAATTAATTGAAAAAGAAAATAATTGAAGAGAAGAGAGAGAGGAGTGTGGACGGCAATGGGAGGAAAAGGAGAGAGAAAATGATTAAAAATTAATTTTAGAATAAAAGTGTAAGAGAAGTTTGATAATACGTGGTGTAAAATTTTTATGGGAAAAGAAAATTATAAGAAATAGGTATGTAGGTGTAAGAATAGGTAGTAAGAAAAAGTAGAGATAGATGAATAGTAATGAATAGTAGAAAAATACTATGAATAGTAAACTAGGCAATTAAAATACCGGCAGTAATAAAAATACGTGTATAAATGCGATATCTGTAATTTTTAGCTACCGAAAAATTCTAAAACTGATATTTTTGAAAACCTTATGTTTTTACGAGTCTATTGGTATTAACGGAATATTTTTGCCATCCGATGTACCGAAGCATGATTTTTGAAAACTAATCCAGTTCGGATCCGAATGACACTAGAAATTTGAGAATCAGATATTTTTAAGCTTCCTTATATTATTACGAACTATTATCAATAATTATTTTCATTTCGTTGTTTGGGGCTTAAGAGCGTGGGATTGCCGGATCTTAAACACTAAAGTTTGTTGTAAGTTTTGTTGACTTTTAGGGTTCCGATTTGACTTCCGATTTTGTTGAGTTATTCGTAAGATATAATTTTGGAGTTTTTACCATATTATAACTTTAGTTCCATATCTATGATTTATCTCATTTTATTTATGATTATTTTATAGTTTTCAGTTCTCGGGATCGTTTAACCAAGTCGAGGGTTATGAGTTGTCTCGGTTTGACTTTTGGTGAAAATTGAAATTTCTGATTCCAAAATTCATCGAGGGTTTTAAGATCTTAGCATTTCGTTGTCGAGCATTATTTGGATATATTGTCTTGATCTGTGTGTTAGGAAACGGATAGGTGATTAGATTGATGTACGGATGTTGATTCAACTAATAGTTGGATTTTCTATTTTGTTTTTTAGGGTTCTCTTTTTCTCAGATTAAGAAATCTCTTTTTTTTTTTCTTATTTAGAATTAAGTTTTAACTTGGTTCGATTTTTTTAGGGTTTCGATTCCGGTGTTTGACTCTTAGGATTATTTTCTAAGAATTATGAAATTTTCAGGGGTTTACAACACACACACAAACAAATCAAACACTTTTAAGCCATCTTTGTTTATAGTCCATTTTATAAGATGCATACCCTTATATTCAACAATCAACTTACTACGTACCTGAACAAATCATTATATCTAGCAAAGGATCAATAGATAAATACAATTGGGTAGGGGAAGCTATAAGATAAAGAAATTCAATTCACATAACATTCAATATCAATAATAACTAAAAACTAAGTTCTCATCCTATATAAAACTTAGATAAAGCTCGTATTAAATCATAACTTAGCCTTTATACACATATCCATATAACACATTTCATTATTTTAATACTTGAAAATTTTAAAAAAAAATTATGAAAGAACATAGCATGTACACGGCCGTGTTTTACCCTGTGTTTCTTCATAATAGAAACATGCCCAAAACAATTTAATATGGTCACAACGTGTTTCATACAAGGATTTAACTTAGAGAGAAGCAAGGCATGACAGGGTACATAGTGTTCCAGTCGTGCTTCTCTTAAAGTTAAAAAAAAAAAGAAAAGAAAAGAAAAACGAGAAACACAATGCAAAAGAACGAGTCATGTTTCGTTCAAGAATTTTACTCAGAGAAAAGCACAGCACGATAGGGTGAGCTGTGTTCAAGTTGTGCTTCTCCTTAAATAATAACACAACAAAATAAAATGAATTGCGTTTGTCTTGTGTTTCAATTATGCCCAAGTGTTTCAAAGATCAAAGAGAAGAAAGGTTCAATAGAAGCAACTGTGTTCTAGCCATGTTTCATTGAAAATAAGTTTCCTTAAGTAATCAGAGAGAAACACGGTTAGATACATGTGATCGTGTTCCAACCATGCTGTCAAATTTTTTCTCTGCTTAAACACACAGTGAAAAGCACGGTGGAATTAAGGCCACCATGTTCCCCTCATGTTTCTCCTTGAGTGGTCTTATTTCAAAGGCTTGATGAGATACGTGACCAGAAATATTAGCCTGTGTTTCACTCATGTTCATCTTTGAAAAACAGGGCATATACATTTGATACTTAAACATCAAATTTTTACTTCAATCAACTTACATAGAATCAATATATACATTTAGCAGCACCAAACATACATAAAGTTCACATTTACTACATTAAACAACTTCCCCAACTTCATCTTCCTCATTGAAACATCACACCAACTCACTTATCTACCAAAACAACTACAACACTTCAAACAACTCATCTACCACAATATCAAGGATTCATCTAACTCTATAAATGAACTTAACTCATCATTACCACATTCAACTCAAAAAAGAAACCAATTGAAATGAATTTGGATTCATGAACAAATTAAACAGGTAAACGACCATAAAAGCATGCAAAACTTTATCTTGTATAACCTTAAGTTGAAGATGAGGTCTTGAAGGGATTTTGAGTGAATTGTTTATAGCAAACTTGATAAAATCTTGTGTCTTTCTCTGGTTCTCCTCAAATGTCGATTTATGGTCTATTTTGGATGGTGATTTTAGCAAAAATTGTTTTGATAATTATCTCATACTCTGCCTTTGACTTTTTGCATCATAAGATATTTACTTTTAAACTTGGGAGTGGGCTTGGTTTATGAGCTAAGGCTTGGATTTCAAAATATGTTTGGGGCTTGGGTTTGATTTGCTTTAAAAGAATCATAGGCTTCATTTATAAAACAAACAATACAAGACCAAAGCTAAATTAGTCTAACACGTTAAATTTTTATTAACTACATATTCACCACAATTTCATATATCAATCAAGATATATATATATATATACATAAATGAAATTTAATTAAGCATGGATGTGTAGGATATTTTAGTGCAAGTACTAGGTTGTAGATAGAAATGGCCATATATTCTAAATTAGAAACATTATTTTGATTCTAGATTATGAATTATGGAATGTGTTGAAAAAGGACTTGTTATAGCAATCGCAGCTATTAAAGCTTTGGTGCTTAGCAAACAATGTCATTATGTCAATACTAAATTGAGGATAAGCCTACTTGATGCTAAGAGAATAACCAAAGTTCACAAAATGTCGATATTACTTAATCAATAGTGCAAATGCATAGCATCATAGTTGATTAAGTGACTAACGTGCTATAATATATACATATCTCTTCATATACTTGCTTAATCGTTTACATAACATAGCATAACATGACGTCTTCTCGAACATCACTTTAAAACCTTAGTACAAAAGCTTACCCCTAATTGCAATCTTTATCCCATCCTATGTCTCAAACTTCCTTTGTAATTGATCTTCATAACCTGAGTTTAGATCACAAGCTACCCCCTCAACTTACATTTGAGCTTAGTGATCAAAGCAAAAATAGGAATAATATAGATATATACATAGACACAATTAATCAACCAGCATTACAATAAACACTTAAGCGGCAAACATATGCCATGCTAGTGGACATGGCATGCATTAGTACTTGTAATCTAATCATAAAGGCAGCTCTTAGCAACTCCAACTGAGAATCATAAATCGAGAGAATCATATACCAATAATCAAATTGAGAGCACAATCGACATGTTACATAATCAAATAGTTTAAATTGAGCACTTTTATTTACCAAAAATTCAATATCTAAAAATATTACCCTTAGCTGATTTTTAAACTATCCCATGAATGCAACCGCACAATTTCTGAGCACCCATTAAAATTACCCAAGTTGTAACCAACACGAACCCAACAATCCTTCATGTAATCACAACATGTTAAAGAAGTTCCTTGTTTAAGGTTTTTTTTAAAAAGAGATCCTCTATGATCAGTAAATACAAAATTCCTTCCCAACACATAAACATGTGTATCTCACTAAAACAACACACATTCAACAAGCATTCATTCATAAACAATCACCAAGCCACTGGGAATCATTAGCACATAGCAAACCATTCACAACTACTAACATACATTAAGGTTATGGATACTTATTGATGGAACCATTCCATTACTTCACTTATATTGGGATGCAATTGAGCAGGCTGTTATAGAGTTCTCGATTTATCCGATCTCCTAAAAACCTTATAAAGTTTAAGGTCAGGTTTGGATATATGGTAAAAATCCCACCAGGTTTTGGGCTCGAGTTTAGATCCTATAAGATACCCAATTGATACCCGACTTAGTACATTTCATAATTAAAATTTTTAAAAATAAAGACATTTCTAAAATTAACCTATCCTTGAGGTGTTATGTTTTTGTTGAAGTCTTTTATATGAGACATGGTGACAAATTTCTATACATCAAGTAATATATTTATGTATCTCAATGTTGAATATTTTATGAAGCATGCTTATCAGTATCACTAGGTGAATTATGAACATAGTCTACCACAATTCTATCAATTCCACATACATTTTTTTATTTTTGCTCAAATAGGAAACATGTTTCAGAAGCACCAATTCCTCTTGAATTTATTATTTAAATTTGAAAACAAGTTAGGAAAAGGAAAAAAGAAGAAGAAGAAGAGAAACATAATCAGACGGACCAGCCAGGTTCTGGGTTCTAAAGCAAAACTTATAGGGCGTGTTTTGGATTTAGTATAAAAACTCTATAGGATAATAGGATTGGGTTTGGTAAATCCTATAGAATAGCGGGTCCCGTTCTAAGTTCATATGATGTATCGAAAATCCGACACAATTGCATTTCTAAACTTATCCCTCTTCATTTATCATATATAGTCATTTCTCTATCCTAATCCATTCAAGATAGGATTACATACAGCTTAAACTATTAAATGTTTTTTGATATATATCTATTTTAATAGCTATAACTTCTTTATTGTTTATTGGATTTTAACATTTTTAATATCGTTACCATTATTCTAAAAACCATTCAAATATCATTAAATACCAAATATGCCAGGTTTGTCAAATTACATATATATACTCTTTTCTCAAGAAAAATGTCGAATTCACTTCGGAATTTTGCTTTTCTTTTTCTTCGCCTTTGTTTTTTTTTTTTTTTTTTCCTTTTCTTTTTTTAATTCCTAGTTAAAGTTTGGACGTACTAAACTCTGTAACTAGTTGAACTTTTCATTATTAAATCTACTGCCTCACTTTAATTGTTTGTATTTATACTTTTATGTAATAAGTAATTTTCACTCGTTTTTCTTAGGTCAACAGAGGTAAAAAATAGGACAAATGTCAAATGGAGGTAATAAATAAAATAAAAGAAAAATCAAAATAGCAATAAATGTCCACTTTACCAAAGTTTCATTTTAGACTAAAGCTGATAAAAGATGATGTAATTCTCTAGTTATTAGAGTCTCGAGAATTATCATATAATTAATATGAGGAAAATTCAATTTTTGGTAAGTTTTAGGACGATGATCTATTATATCACTGGTTCATCAGAAACATTTAATCGAACCGCATCACGATGAAGTAACTCGACCAGTGTGCTAATTGGGTGGCCTTCTCTAAAAAGAATAGCATTGGTTGGCCATTTTTGGGGAAGTGACATATAAATTAGAAAACTGATTGTTGAGCAAATGGGTCTTTCATAAGAATAATCTGCCAAACGAAACTGACACTTTCCGTGGTCCATTCATCTCTTTTTATGGCAAATTTGCATTGGGTAGTCATATTAGACTTCTCATCACTGTCTTTCATGTCTATGCACAAATGGTTTCTTTTTCAATTTTATTACAACAGGACATGGTACATATAAATATAAATATAAATGTAATCTATCACACTTAAAAATTTTTGTTAATATCATTAGCTTGTACGATTAGTAACATAAAAAATTCACTCTCAATTTTATTGAAAGACAGTCTTAATCTATGTAGATAATATAATAGCTTATGTCACGTTGGATTAACATTTATTCATCAAGGAAAGGCTTCCTCTTAGTGTTAACAAAACAATTTTGATATCATTCATTCACAACTTCATACCTAATGTATTGCATTTCATGGTATTCCAAATTAATGGTAATTTAATTACAAGCATGGACTCATCATTTATTTATGGTGTTTATGTTTTAAGTGGAGAATAAACCAATTTATGGATAGATAGATTTATTTATTATTATTATTTTTTTTTTGTTATTATAATAAAGGCGGGAGGATTTGAACATGGTATATCTCACTTGAAATACCAGGAGATATGACATTAGATTACAAGACTATTGGCATAGTAGATAGATTATAAGGGCTATTTTTATAAATTTTATAAATACTAACGTATATTTAATTTTGTAAAAATATAATAGATGTTTTACTTATTTGTGCCTATGATCTTGATGTGTCATAAATACTAATTAATGTATTATGCTACATTATTGATATGTCATCATTACTAGTAATTTTACTTTAATATTATAATTATCGTATATTAATTAATTGAAATAATAAAATAAATTCGAAAGATAAAATGCTGATTTTTTTTTTTTTTAAATACAGAATGCTGCCATCTTCTTGTCGAAATGATATCTCTAGGGAAAGAAGATTTGTTACCATGCACTCGACAACTTGATAAGAAGCATATACTTATGACATTGAACAACTAGCTCTTGTTGCACCACATTTCTGATGTAAGCACACTCTGGAAAAAGGTCTGGGTTTTGGCCTTCGATATTATTATTGATGACAATGGCCTTGCCCAACTCATTAAAAGGGGCAAAGTTCTGCAATGTCAAATTGAAAAGTAAAAAAATTAAGACATTATTAGCCATCTGATCTAAGCATGTGAGGATATATTTCGATTATGGTCTGTTTGGATTGTCTGTTTTTCATCTGTATCTGTATCTTTTTTAAAATGATATGTGTAAATATATCCGATTTGCATCTAAATTTTATCTATATTTATTTTATTTGATATTTTGATGAGAACTGTCAACTTTTTTTATCTATATCTATTTCTTAATAAAAAATTTGTTAGAAAAAATTTGAAAAAGTATCTATATCTGCCGAAAAAAAACCAAAACAAACAAACCCTAATCTGATTTATATTTTTATCTGTATTTTATTTGTTTTCAATTTATTTTATCTATTTACGAAGGTGAAATGGCAGGCAATAGATAATGGCCCGCCTGAACCAAATTGGCACAGGTCTCCTTTGTTCTATGTAGAAATTTTGACCTGCATCGGAACTTGGGAGGATTCTTCCAAGAGTGGCCGCACAAATTTCCCGAAAATCCATACAATATTTCTTATTATGACTGGCTCTTTAAGCTTGACTAGACAGATTTTTTGCTTTATTCTTTATTTTTATTTATTTAGTTGATCGATAGATTTTATTATATAAATTATAAAATATGTAAATTCAGCTGCTGCTTCTGAAAAATGAATAAGTATTTTTTAATTCAATTTATTTTTTGTTAATTAACATATAAAATTATAATATTTAAATAAAATTATTTTTTAATGACATAATAATAACATGACCTAGCACATCCGAATATATACTAGTTCAATTCCATGCAGCCATAAGTAAGGATTGAATCTTCATAATTGGTTTGGGTCTAAAATTGGTCGGAGCTATTGGGTTGTGGTTTGGGATTTTAAAAGCTGGCCTTTGCCTCGTTCTCATCTAGGCTAGGTTGGTTCTGGCAAACCAGACAAATGAACAATTTCTTTTTGTTTTTTTAAGTATAGCAAAATTTTAAATTAAAAATAAAAATTAAGCTTAAGAATATTATAATCGTTAGCCTATTTATATAAGAAATTGTTAATCATGTGCATCTATTCTTATATAAGTACATCTCATTTTAATTGGGATATTAGTAATGTGGATATGAAATACACTCTAGAGGTTTTAAAAAAGATTACAATATATATATTTATTTCGTAGAACTCTATAAGGAAAAGGGAAAAAATAATATGTTTTAATAAAATTACAAAAGTCACAAAGTAAAAAATAATCCCTAAAACAAGCAAATTAAAAATGTGATATTGGATGGTGTTAATCTCATCTATTTAAGAGATGGGTTCAACACAATTACATTGAGCTCATCTCCTTAATTAGATTAATTTAACACAATTATATTAAACTCGTTTTTCAAGAAACAAGTTGAGTACAATCTCTTGCTTTTTTTTCCTCCAACCTCCATTGGTAACCTTCAAAGTCCCAAACCAAAATAAAAGATAAAAATCTAAAGAAATCCAACATCATGAACTTCAAAAACATAAAGCAATCTATTACAAGTCTTAAGCAGTGCTTTTGGAGGTTAAAACGACCTCAATCAAGCAAGCTTTGATTGCCTTGTTACAAGGCTCGAAAATTAGTCATTGAAGTGGTGTAATAGGTTTTGTTAACTTCTCCCTAATCAAAAGTTACGTCCATTTAAACTTCTATAAGGATAACAATTTATTTTGTTATTTTTTTTATACTGTCTGTCTCACTAGTCTATATAATCATGATTAATCCTATCTACATCAATTCAAGAAGAAGAAGATGATTTATGTCTATTATTTTGGGAAATTCTATGTCTTGTCACTATCCAACGGTTTATACTATACCCAATCGTAATCGAGTCACTCAAATAGTTAATATTCTAATTATTATATTTATTTTAATGGTTAGATAGTTGACTGGATGATCCCACCAATAGGACTGTAGAAGCTCCCCATTATTTTAATAGACAAGATAAACTCATTTAGTAAAAAAATGAGTTCGGTGTAAGCTTAAAGAGACGAATATAATGCAATCTAAACTTATCTCTTAAAGATACAGTACTTACCTATTTTTTAGGATTAGTTTTGACCCAATGGTTTTGTAATTATTTTATTAAAATATCATTTTATGCATTAACTCGAACTCTATGTACTAGACATGTGTTTTTAATTAAGTTTACTCTTTATTTTGTTAACAACAACAGATTAAACATTGTACTGCTTCTTAATTTTTGTGTTAGTTTTTATTTTATATTTTTTATATTGCTTTTAAATATTAATTTGTTTATAGCAACCTAAGTAACTCATCAAGTCCCCCTAATTCAGGTTAGTAGTCGTTTATTGGAGTCAAAACCGATTATCCAGACTAGTTATTAAGTCTAGACTTGGTGGTGTGAGGGTAGTGTAAACCCCAAAAATTTTTATAATTCTTAGAAAATAATCCTAGAAGTCTAAGTATCAAAATTTAAATCTCGAAAATCGACTCAAGATAAAAACCAAATTCTAGACCGAGTCAAAACACCGGAAACGAAACCCTAAAAATCGAATCAAGTTAAAACTTAATTCCAAATAAGATAAAAACGAGCTTTCTGAATCTTGAGAAAACGAGAACCTTGAAACAAAATATAAAGTCCAACTACCGTATAATCAACGTCCGTACGCCAATTAAATCATCTACCCAATTCCTAAAACGCGAATCAATACCGTTAACAACGAAATGATAAAATCTTAAATCCTTCGGTAAAATTTTAGAATCACAATTTTCAATTTTTTTTCCAAAAGTCAAACTAAGTCAACTCATAACCCTAGACTCGGTTAAACGATCCCGAGAACTAAAAACTATTAAATAATCACAAATAAAATAAGATAAACCATAGATGTCGAGCTAAAAATATAAAACGATCAAAACTCGAAAATTATACGATCTTACGAATATCTCGACGAAACCGGAAGTCAAACCGGAACCCTAAAGTCAACAAAGCCTATAACGAACCCTAGTGTTTAAGATCCGGCAATCCGCATTTTCAAACCCTAGAAAACGAAATTAAGCCAATAGCTTAAAATAGTTCGTAATAATATAGGGTAACATAAAAATATCAGATTCGCGAATTTCGAGTGTCCTTCGGACTCAAACGGGATCAATGCTCAAAAGCATGTCCCGAGCTCGGAATATTAAAAATATTCGTTTATACCAATAGACTCGTAAAATATAAGGATTCCAAAAATATCAGTTTTAGAATTTTTCGGTAGCTAAAAATTACAGATATCGCATTATTACGCGTATTTTTATTACTACCGGTACTTTAATTGTCTAGTCTACTATTCATAGTACTTTTCTACTATTCATTACTATTTCACTATCTCTACTTTTTCTTACACCTATTTCTTACTACCTATACCTATTTTCTTACTTTTTATATTTCCAATACACCTTTTATCAAATCATACCTTACATATTAATTATTTTCTTACAAAATTCACTCAAAAATCAACTCACACCCCCTCTACATGTACCAAAACCGGCCACTCCCTCTCTCCTCTCTCTCTCAATTATTTTTCTTTTTCAACTTATTTTATTACATCTAAAATTCACTCCAAAAATTCTATAAATACCCCCTTCCTCTTTCATTCTTTCACACAATTCATTTCACTACCAAAACTCTCTCAAAATCTCTCCACAAATCTTCTCTTCAAGAATTCTCTCTACCAAAACTCTCTTAAACCAACTTCTCACAAAAATCATTCCTTATACATAAACTATCTACCACATATCACTACTCACATAATACCCCTTCATCCATATCTTCATACCACTTACACACTTTAGGTAAATATTTCTTCCAACTATTATTCACTCATGTCATGTAACTTAACATGACTATGATGTTGTTTTGAAACTCATATGAGTAGTAAAAGCAACAACATGTTCATGTTTTGTTCTTGTACATAAGCTTCCTATTTTATTATGTTGTTATTATTATTGTTATTATTTGCTTCTAATCTAACTTATATATAGTATTATATATATTATGTATTTAGAGCATATAAGCTCATTTGTTATTTATTTACTTTCAAGTTTGCAGTTTATTTATTTCATGTTGTTATTAAGACTAGTCTTTTCTAGTCTTAGACTTGTCCATATCAAGTCGAAATAATCTTTTGTTTATTTTATATTTTGCGAAACTAGTCCATTCTTAGTCCCGGGATGCCTTGATGAAGCTAAAGCTCCAATACTTGACCGGAATACGTTGATGAAGCTAAGGTTCCCAATACTTGATATTTTATTTTCTTGCTCATTATTTATTTCTAGTATTTTCTTATTATTTTATATGCTCATGATACTTGCATCTACATAATGTTAATGTCTCAACTAATCTAAAAATAGAATTTCATTTTATTAAAGGAACTCAAAACTAGATTTTCGATTATGTAATTTATCAAAAAAATCATGGAGTTATTATCAACAACATAAAAATAGAGTTTTCTCAACGTTTTCTTAAATAACAAAGATAGATTACCAAGGAAACATAAGAAGTAAATATTTTTTTGTATATTATTAACCTAAGCTTTAGTAAAATAATTTATTAATATTAAAAGTTTTTACAAAAAGCTTAAGATTTAAACTCTTTTAAACTTCATAATAAAACTAAGAAAACAAACTAGTTTTCAAAGTTAAGATAAAAATCAACTCATAAAGTTATGAACCCACTTAGGAAAAATAATGATTTTCAAATTTCTAAAAAAAGGAACTCATTTTCAAAAGAATATAAATAAAGTAAGATTAACAATAATGGATTTTATCAATAAAGATGATTCTTTTCAAAAGAAATAAAAGAACAAGTTTTAGAAAGCAAAAATTATATTTTAGAAATAGATATAAGAAGACAAGATTCATTTTCTAAAACCATCTTAAATACAAAATTATAAAAAGGTTTTCAACAACCTAAATATACTTTTTGATAAAATTGATCTTTTATCACTAGAAGTGAAATTTATGAAAGACTAAGGTTAAAAGAAAATTTACTTGTTTTGGAAAAAGGAATGAAGGAAATAAAATAAGAATATACTCATTTATAATGAAAATATAAAGTTTCTTCCAAATACTTGAAAAGGAATTTATCAAGATAAGTTTTAACACTTTAAAAAGAATTGTTTTATGAAATAAATTGTTGAGACACTACCATTAGAAATTTTGCATATAAAGTAGCTTATCTATATACTCAAAGTATTTATCAAATATATGTTCATAATTATATATATATATATATATATATATTGTTACAAAAGGATTTTTTTAAAATAAAGTTGAGTTAGAAAACGGATTTGCAAAAGTTTAGAAAAATTCGTTTTAAATCTGTACCCAATGTTTTCGGAACCCAAATGACCTTATATGACAAAGATAACCTTAGAAATGGATAGATCTTTTCGAATAGGTAGAAAACGGTATATTATATGCGAAATTCCGAGTTAAAATGAGCAAGTTATGACCATTTTAAGTTGGAATTTCCTCTTATATGATTTTACCGCGATTTTAAGAAAAGATTAGAATTTCCAAGAATAGAAATTTCATGAAAGACTTATCCCGGGTATTTCTTTTGTCTAGGTGACGAAAGATACGAGATTACCCTACCCGAGGATTACTACGACTAAGAAGATCGCAAAATGGACGAGTGAGTTATTCCTCCTAATTTCGTTACCTTGCTTGTGCTTGTAAAGTAGTAGCATTAGTATACTAAGAAAAGATAAAAATGGATATATA